>JAHRHZ010000016.1:46744903-46774346 GCA_024137785.1 Ginglymostoma cirratum | reverse complement strand
ACAGATGCTGCCAGGCCTGCTGAGCTTTTTCAGCAACTTTGTTTTTGCGCCTACACAACCTGTTCCTTTTTGTGCTTGTGATACTTTTCTGTGATTGATTGGTGGGTTCCTTGTAACAGTGACTATACTGAAAGCTCTTAATTGACTTGACGTGCTTTGGGGTGACCTTACATTGTGAATGGTGCTATAGAAATGCAAGTCTTTCTTTCACTCAGCAAAATCCTACAAGCAGAAATGGTTGCGTAATTTGTTTCAGTGATGTTGGTTGAGTGTGAAGGGTTCGTCAAGATACCTAGACAACTCCTAACTTCTCCACAAATTACGCCACCTTAGAGGTCAGTCCTGAATTGGTTTAACATCTCATCAACATTTACCAACTACCTTAGTACTGTTTGGAAGTAAGAACAGAGATAATATGCTTGTGTCATTAGAGTCAAGCTTGAACCCACACTCTTTGCATTCAGAAGCAAGAGGGCCACCCAGTACCAAGAGTGTCAGTTTACGAAGTGGAGAGTGAAACCTGGTGCTGTTGGATCTGTCCCACACGGCATCATTTTACTGACCAGCTCACAGGGAGTCAAGTGACCACTTTGAGCAGAGGATTTGAACAAGAACGTTTGTGGCTTCAGCTCCAATAGATTGTCAGTGTAGTTTGTGGGCGGGTGATAACGTCTGAAAATGTGAAGAACAAAAAACATGGAGAAGTACATTTCTGCAGGATAAACAGCACCTAAGTAGTGAATTAGATGCAGTATTATTAAACTGGCAGAAGCAGGACATTGCTTTGTTTGGATGACATTTTAGTTTATTATCGTCCAATTCCCACAATAAGTCAATTGACTGACATCAGCATGAATGTTAGCTTATTCTTTAAGACGTAATGAAAATCTTGCTTTGCTTTTGCTTCTAAAGGACAAATTTCCAGTTCTCATGTGAAATTCATTATGCAATAGAGCAAGTGAAGAATTACAAAGCTTGACCTTTGGATGAAAAAAAAAACTCAATAAATTAAGATCTTGAGTTTCCAAGATCAATCACTAGAACCACCAGCAAGGCAGAAATTTTCTGTATTTAGTAAATACGTAATATCTATCATGCAGTGACTTTGTAGATGAAAAATTTGCAATGTTTTTCTCTAGCCAGTACTTCAAGGTAAATTATAGTCATTTTTAAATACAGATTGAGAAAAGTTTCATTGGTTGTTTGTGATGTCATCACATCTAGCAGTCAGAATTTCTTTTCCAGGTTTTCTGAAGGAGCTTTTTCCCTGTACCAATGTCCACATGGTTAAAGAAGCAATGGCGTCCGCTCACCAGCTACAATCCTTCGGGTACTCAATTACATCACGACTCATCAAGTTTTGATTCTCTCAGTCAAATAAACAACCTGCGCTTTTCACTGTGGATTTAAATAGAACTGCAGTCTGGTGTGTGTGTATGGGGCTCATCTTCCCAATCTGAGTGTAAAAGCAGCTGTTGAGCATACAATCGTGGCTCTACTGAAACTGATTGCACTAAGAAACACCAGTACACAAAATAGGTTGAAACGGCAAATACTTTTCGAACAGAAAATTAAGTTAAATGCTAACAACAGTATGCTGTTTAGAATGTTACTGATTTCTAGGTGTTTTTTATTATCCAGTTAGGTAGGAACTCCAGAATCTTCTTTTGTCAGAATGCTCCTGTGCAAATTTTCTGATTTGGAGTATAAAAACATGACACAGCCTTTCAAGCTACAGGGTACATTATTTTATCTGCTATAACAATTATTGTTTGATGAAGAGTTTTTTTGCTACAATTGTGATAAGACATTTGGAATGCTTGTGTATTTTAGTGTTTATCACAATTTACTACAGTGATGCATTCAAACAAGTTGCAGATGCTGATTGCAAAATTATCAGCAACAGCTGCCTTATTCTTGTGTAGATGAAGCCGAGGTCATGGAGTTATTCAGCTGTTGTTAAACCACTGCTAGTATTTGTTTTCTACCCTTGATTTTTTTTTGGTTTGTGTATATTTACTTGATATATCCGCACTCTATACAGATTCATCAGGAAGAACATTTTTCAGCAACAAATTTACAGATGAGATTTTATTTGTGCATTTTGCTGTAAGTACATTGAAAACAGAAACGGTGGAAAAAAATTCTGTCATGGAGTGAGGGTAAGAACATCCAAAGGAGTGTGAGAAATGTCAGACACCAAATGACATCTACATTACTGAGAGTGGTCAATGGCAGTACCTGGAAGGAAAGTGACTGACACACGCACACGCACACACGCACACACCCTGAGTCACCCATATCCATCTCCTAACAGCTGGAATATCATAATATTGGCAGAAGACCAGGAGATGTCACCTCCCTGTCCTTCACATCCTTGGAAAGCACGTAGCTCAGAGAGATCTGAAAGGGGAGAAATTAGTGGATGGCATTTAATAGAAATAAATACATCTTTTAGAAACAGAATTGCTAAGATTTTATTCACCAAAATGAGTTACATTTATTTTAATTAATAATAATGTCTGTTGTCATGTAAAATGTAGATTAAGCTGCATGTCTGAAATGATAAACGATAAAATGATAAAATTATGTCAGATCAAGACTTATGAATATAATAACGATTTCCCTGCTGTTAAATTATTTATTTTAAAAAGGTGGCAAATGAATGTGTCTGTCGTGTTCAGCCATGCAGGTATGGAAATTTGCAGGTTCAATCACAGTCTTTGCTGAGTTAAATTACCTCAGGCAGACGATGCAAACCCTCCTTCAGCATTATGGGGGAAAATGTAGGGGGACAGGTGAGTGAGTGGTAGGCAATTAGAAATCATCTGGGAATCCAAATCTTATTGCCGACTCTACAGGATAATAAGTACATGTTTGACTGTTTGATACGACAGAGGTTACAAAAGTCATGTCTTGCATAAATGAACAGAATACAATTTTCACTTATGAGGGTCACTCATGTTGTAGGGGCACATTTGGCTATAACACATTGTCATCTTCAGAAGAAGAACAAAAAGAAACTGATGGCCATGATGCTGCAAAATGGTAGAAAAATCTGCTGACACTGAAGGAATAGTCCATTGAGAAAAATAATGGAGGGAAGCAGGCACCTTCCCCCAACTCAAAATCTTTTACAGGAGGAGGAGACGGATGAAAGAGAAAAGTTAACTTAATTAAGAAGTAATTTAAGGACACACGTATTTAATCTTTAGGCAATGCCCTGCCAACCCAAAAGAGTATTTACATGTAGCTAATCTGATAGGAGAACCTATGTTAAAGGACACACTATTCAAGTTAACAATCTCAAAATTAATATGAGCTTGTCTTCAACAGCGTGTTTTACATGTTGTGGCAACACTAAATTATCTCCCGTAATTTTAGGGGAGGCAATGGGCTTGTGGTATTAATGCTAGATTATTAATCCAGTAACTCAGCTAATGCCCTGGGGACCCAGGTTCAAATCCTGCTATGGCAAATGGTGGAATTTGAATTCAAGAAAGAATCTGGTAGTAATGGTCTAATAATGGCCACAAAACCACTGTCAATTGTCAGAAAAACCCATCTGGTTCAATAGTGTCCTTTAGGGAAGGAAATCCACCGTCCTTTCCTGGTATGACCTATATGTGACTCCAGACCTACAGCAATGTGACTGATTCTTAACTGCCCTCTGGGCATTTAGGGATGACTAATAAATGCCGGCCTAGCCAAAGAGAACTCATAAACTGGGTATGGATATTCTGATATTGAAGAATCCAATACACATTTAAATTACAGCTATCTATCACCATCAGAAGATTCTTCCTCCTTCTCTCTGTGCAAGAGTGATGTACTGTACATTGGTATGAGCTAGCTTATTTCATAATAGAACCCGATGATCAGTGATGATTTTGTATCATATTCAGAATCCCTACAGTGTGGAAACAGGCCCTTCAGCCCACAAATCCACACCAACCCATGGTGCATCCCACCCAGACCCATTCCCCTATAACCCACCTAAACTACACAACCCTGAACACTATGGGGCAATTTAGCACGGCCAGTCCACCTAGCCTGCACATCTTTGGACTGTGGGAGGAAACCAGAGCACCTGGAGGAAACCCACGCAGACATGGGGAGAATGCTGTGGGTTGGCTGCATGTTTTAGAAATCTTTGCTGGTATCCGAGTACTTGTATTTATATTGTTAACTTGCATTCTCTTCCAGTGATTAGTTCTGGTAGTTTTCTAACTGCTTGCTCATTGAACATCTCCTTCATCCTCCTCTATCTTTGAAGAAGAATGTGCTGTGTCTCGAAATGATTAGACAGTTGGTAGCTGGGCAAGGCCATATGCATTTACTTTACGAGCATAAGCTGTGCTGGTGATAATAGTTTCTTTTCTATTGGTATTAAATGAAAACGTAGCAATGTAATGAGAAAGTCCTACCTTGCTGTTTGACACTTTTATCATTGACTTGATAGTATATACTATTTGTTCTGCTGGACTGTTTCAGAGTGGATAGTGGGGTAATTATGTGAAATGTACACACAGTGCATGTTTTGAAACAGTTTGTGGGTGTACTGTAATCTGTTGTCAGATAGTATCTGATCGGGGAAGGTGAATGAACTGAAATTAGTGGCACTCATCATGACGATGACATCTATGCCCGTTGTGTTGCTAAGTGATTGAACAATGGAAATTTAGAAAAGCAATTCATCACAAGGATGTAATCTTTCCGATCCACCGTGAATAAGTCTGTTTTGTTTTTTCTCCAAGTAGTGATTGGAACATGGTGTGAATGTACAGGCTCCTTCCACCCACTGGGGTTGACATTTTTCACGTCTCTCATACATTCAGGAGTCACTGAACATCCTGATTCAGCCCTGGCCCTGTACATAGATTCATGTGCGTTTTGTGTGTTTAATACAATATGTCCCTGGTGTAACATAGTCTAGGTATAATGTTCTGCTTTGTCCTTGAAAATGGGTCGTTGTGATATACTAATTTCAACTCTGCAGGCCATCATGAACAAATCTTCTCGAGCACTTCTTTAATATTGTGTCAGGTCGGTCCTGGATAATGACCTTTTGCAACTCTTACTGTTCATCTCTGAGAGTTGTTGTTTGCAACTGTTCACACTGGCTCTGACCAAGGTGCAACAAATCAACCTTGAGAATGGCTTAAACTTCACCGTCTACAGCATCAGCGTGTACATCGAAAGGAAATATCTTGGCCGCAGTGTGGGTTAGATAATCTGCTCAGTGTGTCAGATGTAATCTGGTTTATAGCTCACTTCTAAGTCATTTTGTTACAGATTAATGACTGATTTGATTGCATCCAATGTGGCCTGTTATATGCTCTGAGACAGTCTCTCATAGGCCATACAATGGAGGGCCAGTTGCTGAGGTAGACGGTATTAGGAAGAATAGGGATAATATGCTGGCACTAGCTCCGGTATCAATTTCAGCTTCTAGTTTGTGTTGTCCTGCCTTTTCAAGAGTGATGATATCAATGATTGCAAAAGCTTCTGATTGTATTGTGCTGTCAATATGGTGTGTGAGGTTAACAATATGTGAAATAAAACCTGAAAGAACTGCGGATGCTGTAAATCAAATAGCAATAGGTGAAGTTCACATATAACAATATGTGAAGTTTGCCCAAGTTCTGAAGTCTGCCTTTCGCTGCAATGACTCTGTGCCTCATCAATGAGCTGCATTTGTTCACATTTTTAACACTTTGCTTGTTGTCAATATTATGGTGTTGGACTGCTTCTTCGTCACCTGAGCTTAATTCTAAGATCTTGGCCTTTGGACCCAGATGTCCTGCACATGTATACCCAATAACCCCTGGTGCCACATGCTTTACAGATATCAAGAAAAGCTGCACAGCTTGGGGGTAGGTATGACAAATCACATTTCTTACAAATTTTGTTGGTTAAGTGCACTTTCCAGACTGCAGCAATAATGCAGCCTTCACTTCAAGCAGGTAATGCTAGCCTGTCACTATGGCTTCATACTTGTGACAATCATCAAGTAATGTGTCAATGTTATGGCCTTTTTTTTCCCCAAAAGATCCTCCTTAAAGGCTTTAATGAGTGTAGCAATAATGACTAACTTCTGCTTTGGACTGGGACAGCTTGCCCCATATGATCATAACGGTAGCCAGACATTTAGATATGCATTCAGAGCATGGTGAATCATGGGGCAGGGATGAGCAGGAAGCTGACATCCCTATTGTTATCTCAAGGTCAAAGACAAGTGCTATGTTTAAAGGATTCAGAATTCATTGCCTAAAAACCAAGGACATAACAAGGGGTCTTGGGCTGTATCCAAATCTTCCGGTCCTTCTACTCCCAAGCCAGCCCCACCCTCAACGCCCAGCCATTCAGCATTTACTGGAGACGGTTCAGTAACTACCACAGGTATGCTTATAAACTGCTCATGCACCCATCAGGAAAGCATTCAATCCTTCCACCTGTCTGCTGGGGAAAACTTCTCAGAATCAAAGGTGGTTCAACATGACTGCTCAAAGGTCCTCACTCTGAGAGGAAAGCTGCTGAATTTGCTGGGGAGGCCTGGGAACGGAGCACGTGTCAATACACAGACCACAATCTTACAGCAATCCAGTGGGAATTTCTCCACTCTGCTGTTGACAAATGGGGAAAAGACACGACTAATGCCCCAAGTGTTCTTGCTCAGTGGTTAGCACTGCTGCCTCACAGCGCCAGGGATCTGGGTTCAATTCCACCCTTGGATGACTGTCGATGCAGAGTTTGCACGTTCTCCCAGTGTCTGCGTGGGTTTCTGCCAGGTGCGCCGGTTTCCTCCCACAGTCCAAGGATGTGCAGGTTAGGTGGATTGGCTAAATTGCCCATAGTGTCCAGGGGTATGTACGTTAGGTGGATTAGCCATGGGAAATGCAGGGTTACAGGGAAAAAGGTAGGGGAATGGGCCTGGGTGGAATGCTTTTTGGAGAGGTGGTGTGGATTTGATGGGCCAATTGGCCAATTTCCACACTGTAGGGATTCTATGAAACCATGAATTAATTGTTTTTGTCCTAAGTCAAAAACTGAGGATGAAAAGAGCTCCACAACTAATAGCAGTTACAGACTTGTTGGCGCAAAAGGCCTCTTCTGAACTGTACAATTCTATGATCCACCTCAAGCTCCATCCCTGAGGATTCAGAATCCTCAGAGGATGCATTGTCACTGTCACAATACTCATCTGCCCCGTCCACCAGTGCAAATACAATCATCTTGTTGGATGTACCTTTTAAATTAGACTTGAGGCCAAAATCTGGTGAGCATATCACAGGGATGTCATAGGGGATGACAGGGTGTCTGATCCTCCAGGCCCCTGTGACGTCCACCCAAATGTTGAGACTCTGGATTCAGTCGTAAGAGATCTAGTGGGAATGCAGAGGCAGGCAGGGGAACACTGAGGAAAGATACCAAATGCCTTGAGCAAACTATAACAAAAGGTGAGAGACTGTTTCCTGTGTTAGCTTCACCACTCCATGGAAAAGGTAGCAGTTGTCACCTTGGGAGACCTGTCTGCTGGATATGTGTGCGGACCTGCAGTCCATCACTCTGACTGCAACAAGGCACCTTGACCTCCCTTTGGTGCCCTTTCTCCTTGAGGAGTCAGGGCAGAGTTACTGCCCATCAACGAAGTGGAGAAGCTTCAGTAGGGTATCTTGGGGCTTCAACACAGGGCACTCCAGGCAATGCCTATCCAACGCCTCTCTGCTAGGTACCCCATCACCTACAGAAAGTCATACCTAGGAGCGTGTACCTTGTACATGCAGGAAACATGCCATGACTGCAAATTCCACCACTCTGGCAGCATGCCTCCTGCGGTCAGTAGTGAGCTTTAGAAAATCATTTGTCTTTCTGAACAGGGCAGTTAAGACCTCCCTGATGCAACTGCAAATGTGGAAGCTAGGGATATCTCTTACAATTCACAAGATGCATTGAGAAGAGACACTAGTGAAGAATTGAAATGTCGTGGTCAATGTCACAGAGTCATACAGCATAGAAACAGGCCTTATGGCACACCATTTCCATGCCAAATTGTGCTAATCCCATTTATCTGGCTGGACTCACCCTCCAAGTGGAATTGAGAGATGGCGGTGTGCTCCATTTTTCAGGGATATGGCTCACTCCTGACTGTCCCTTACAATCGGAGAGCTTCTCAGCTCAGCGAATGGACCATTCAGCATCTTCGGGCAACATAAGGGGTGGTGAGGTCTGCTTCCTAATCAACACTTCCTGGTGGTCAGACGTGCGACCCTGGCGAGCTACTGCTCCCTGGGCCTAGAATATCTAACAGTAAAGTGCCATCCCTACTACTTGTTGTGTGAGTTCACCTCCGCTTTCCTGACAGCAGTCTACATCCCACCACATGCGGAAGTGAAGAGTGCAGTTGACGAAGTGCACAATGCTACAATCTTGAGACAGAATATCCCAAGGCCTTCTTCAACCAGGCCAACCTCAAGAGTGTGCTACCAAAATAACATCAACGCGTTGCTTGTCCCACCAGAGGTCCGAACATCCTTAACTGTTGCTATGCAACCATCAAAGATGCCCTCCACTCCAACCCCCATCCGCAGTTTGGAAAATCAGCTCACAACGTTGTGCTCCTCCTCTCGGTTTACAAGCAGAAATTGAAGTGTGAGAACCCAGTACAGAAAGTAGTGCAGTGTTGGTCTCAGGCACCAGAACAGCTTCTGGGGGACTGGTCCACAGCCATGAACACAGCAGCCAACCTAAACGAGAATGCCACTACTGTGACAGACTTCATTAGTAAGTGCGTAGAACACTGTGTGCCAAAGAAGTTAATCCGTATGTTCCCCAACCGGAAACCCATATGGAGATCCACTCCATACTGAAGTCCAGGACTGAGAAGTACAGCTCAGGCAACCCTGACCTATACAGGAAATCCAGGTACAACCTTTGTAAAGCCATCAGAGATCCCAAGAGGCAATATCAAACTAAGCTTGAGACCCAGGCCAACCACATGAACACCTGTCATTTGTGACAAGGCTTACATGACATAACAGGCAACAAAGTAAAGTCGAACAGAATCGCAGGGAACAGTAGTTCCCTGTCCGGTGCGTTCAATGTATTCTATGCTCGATTTGAACAGAGGGGCATTGAAACAATGTCACCTATCCCAGCAGCCTTGAATGCATCTGTACCCACAGTCACTGCCGTAGACATTAGATTGGCCTTCTTCAGCATGAATCCATGGAAAGTGACCGGCTCGGATGGAATACTTGGCCATGCACTCAGATCCTGTGCGGACCAGCTGGCGGGAGTATTCACTGACATCTTTAACCTCTCTTGAGTACAATCTGAAGTCCCCACCTGCTGCAAGAAGACCACCATCATCCTGGTGACAAAGAAAAATCATGCAGTGTGCCTCCAATGATTACCAACTGGTGGCTCTGTCGTCCATAATGATAAAGCGCTTCGAGGGGTTATTCATGGCGCACGTCACCTCCAACACAGCAAGCTGCCTTGACCCTTTGTAATTCGCTTACGGGTGCAACAGGTTCACCAGGTTCACAGCAGACACCTGCCTGGCTTTACACTCATGCCTGGAACATCTGGATAACACGGATACCTAGGTCCGACTCCTATTTATTGACTACAGTTCTGCTTTTCAATACCATGATTCCAAAGAAACTCATCTCTAAACTCCAAGACCTAGGTCTTAGCTGCCCCTTCTATAACTGGATCCTTGACTGTCTGACCCATAGACTGCAATCAGTAAGGATTGGCAACAACAACTCCGCCACAATAATCCTCAACACTGGTGCTCTGCAAGGCTGCATACTCAATCCCCTACTATACTCCTTATACACTCACAATTACATGGCCAAATTCCACCCCATCTCCATTTACAAGTTTGCTGATGACACCATCATTGTAGGTCAGATCTCAAAACAGCGACAATACAGAGTACGGGAAAGAGATTGAGTGCTTAGCAATGTGATGTAAAGACAACAATCTCTCCATCAATGTCAGCAAAACAAAGGAGCTGGTCATTGGCTTCAGGAAGTGGACTGGAGGGCATGACCCTGTCTGCATCAATGGTGCTGAGATGGACATAGTCAAGAGCATCAAATTTCTGGGAATGATGGTCACCAACAATCTGTCCTGGTTCACCCATACTGACAGGACAGTCAAGAAAGCCCAATAATGTTTCAACTACCTCAGGAGGCTAAGGAAATACAACATGTCCACAAGGACTTTTACCAATTTTTATAGATGCACCATAGAAAGCATTCTATGTGGATGCTTCACAGTGTGGTATGGCAACTGCTCTTCCCAAGACTGCAAGACATTACAGAGTTGTGAACACCATTCAGTCTGTCACGCAAATCAGCCTCCCATCCACTGACTCTATCTATAGATCCCACTGCCTCGGGAAAGCAACTGACATAATCCAAGACTCCTCCCAAACTGGTTATACTCTCTTCCATCCTGTTCCGTCGGTAGAAATATAGAAGTTTGAAAACACGTACGAATAGATTCAAGAACAACTTCTACCCCGCTGTTATCAGACTTCTGAACAGACCTCTTAAATGTTAATTCTGGTCTCTCTCTCTCTGCACCTTCCTTGTGGCTGTGACACTGTACTCAGCACTCTGTGCTGCTACCCTGACGGACTTTGTATGGTACAATCTGCCTATATAGTGTATAAAGCTACACCTTTCCACTGTATCTCAGTACATGTGACAACAACAAATCAATGAATTAATATCTGCTCTTGGTCTACAGTCTACTACGCCCTGCCATTTTAAGTGCTTGTCCAGATGCTTCTTAAATGTTGCTAGAGTGCTTGTCTCCACTTGTCTTCACTTTCACCAAGCCCATCCTGACCCTAATGCACCTGTTTTCCAAGCCAACTTTCTATAGCTTTCTGGGATTGCCCCTTTCCATGAATCCATGCACCGCCCAACCAAGATCCTGGAATATCCACCCTACAATACCCCATTCTCCCCTTTCATCGTTACTATTCTATTCACCACCCAGTAGCATCAGTTTAGCTCCCACAGTGAACATTACTGACCCAACCCTTGAGGATCATCTCTCTTTTTCCCTGCCTGGAAAGCAACTCCTGCCCACTTCGAGCAGTATAACACTCATTACCTTGGTTCCTTCCCTATTCATCTTGCCCCAGGATATCCTGTCCCTGTCTACCTCAGACACCTTGCCCTCCTTCTCCCAACATCCTTTCCTTCTATCCATAGAATCTCTGCCCCCTTACCTCATGCGCAGCCTTACTCGGACAGTCTCAACATCCTGGACAGGTGGCCTCCCTTGACTTGCCTCCCCGCTCTATGCCCCTTTGGACTGCCTCACTCGATCTCATTCAATGCCATGATGCCCAACAATCACGAGGCAACGTCAGCTCCATATGACCCTGCCTGTTGTACACCTCCGATACACAGTCAGGTACCTGGAGGCAATTATTGCTCACTTGCAGATAACTTAATTGGAAAAGGGAACTTAATTCTGGCAAGATGGCCTTTTAATGAGCATGGATGACATGCAAAACATGCAAAAGGTCTTCCTGGTGCCTTCCACCAGTAACTTGACCAGCCTTTAAAGTTCAGCAAACTTAATTTCAAACTTTCACCTGACCACTGGGAAGCTAGTTTTTGATCATGTACACAATAAGGTTACCGTGCTCGCCTTGTTTCCTGCTCCTGGGAACAAGAGTCCACATAAAGTGATTTAATTACTGTCCCACCAGACCACCCAGTGCCTCCTCCCACTACATATATTTTTTTAAAAAATTCATCGTCCTACTGAGAAAATGAATACTTATTTAAAATTTTTTAAGACAGTTTACTTCTCCCATTTGCTACAAAATTGAAAATTTATCCAAGGTTGAATTAAATAGACTGTTAATTACTATATCCTATTGTAATCATTTGACAGTTGTGAGACGTATATTGGTACACTTTAACTAAATCAAACAGATGTTTTAAAAAGTGTTTTGCACACTGTTTAGGGAACTGAGAGGTTGGTTACTGTTGTAGGGTTAGGGCCACAGAAATCTCAAACTATTGTACAAATATAGCAGTAACATTTACACAAAAGAGGATTAAAAAAAATACAAGATGAAATTCCGTATTTTGACTGAAAAGTAGTATTGGGGAATGGAATATTTTTCTTTCAAAGTTACCTACAGCCACTTTCATTTCCCATGGTAGATGCAGCACAGTCCATTATGGAGTAAAGCCCTTCCTTCTCCTTTGCTTCCTCAGGACAATAGTGCAACATCCAATTCTGACAAAAGCATTGCTATTCACTCCACTCACTGTTTCCCCTCTGACACATTTTGCCAATGAATTGCCAGGCAAGGGGCAAATGTGTGTTGTAGGCCCTCCCCCACCAGGCAAGAGACTATCAATCCTCAAAAAGAATCCTCCCACCCAGCAGAGAGGCAGACAACCATCATATCATCAGCCCCATCATGATTCCAATCACATTTCTTCCTTCATAAGCAATGTTTGTTTTTACACTAAAGAACTCTGAAATAAAAGTATGCAATGGAAATGTTCATTTCTGCATCTAAAAACATTCATGGATGCTCTGCAGTGATTGTAATGAGGTCAGCCAAATGGACCTCATAGGATATAAGTCACCTTATTAGGACTGTTAATCTGGTCCAATCAGGGAGCCCTGGCTGACAGATATAAACAGGAGTGTCAGAGGCTCTGTTCACTCTGAGAGCTGGTTCTGAGGAAGCCAGATCAGTATTGAGTACCATGTACATGTAAATAAAGGGTGACTTGGTGAAAGGATACCAGCCTCTGTCGAGTTATTTCAGCTCAAAGCAGAAGCTCAAATTCCACCATGGCAAACTGCAAAGTGAATACAATATTAAGTAATTCAAATTTTAAAAAACCCTACCAGTCTTTTGCAGATACCCAGCTTCCAAGGGATCTCTTAATAAGCTAACTTCAGTTACAAATGACAGGAAATCAATAGCAGTTTTAATAGCCCATATGGACATATACAGTATGTGAAAAAGCAAATCCTTCAGTATCAGGTTTGCAACAGTTCTTTTCCTAAAAGTCTCCCCAGAGATGAAGGAGAAAGAGAAAAGATCTGAAATTGATCAGATGTAACTGTTTTTATGCTGGAAGTTAACCTGCTACTGAATTACAAATGCCAGTATGGCATAGACACTTGAGTTCAGTGGTGTCAGTTGCTATGATCTGAGTATCTTCATATGCTTTGGATGTTAAATCACACTGCCCTACATCTGTCTGAACAATATTACAATCTGGGGTTGTAATAATAATAGCCCAACGTGACTTGAAACAGATATGTGTCATTCACATATGTACTGTGTTAATATCTCTGACCTATTTAACATTGATGGGGTAAGGCTCAATACCAATTTTTATATCTTACAGTAAGATGAACATACAAGGAAGAATCACTTCGACCAATCAGCACAACTTTGAAATAATGATAAAATGTAAAGACTATGCTATGCTTCCCTATATCAGTGGGCTACCTCACACTATTTAAACCGGAGATGTGTATCATCAATAGCCACAGGTGAGGTGCTGGAAGACTGGAGGTTGGCTAATGTGGTGCCACTATTTAAGAAAGGTGGTCAGGAAAAATCAGGGAACTATAGACTGGTGAGCCTGACATCGGTGGTCAGCAAGTTGTGGGCAGGGAATCCTGAGGGACAGGATTTACATGTATTCGGAAAGGCAAGGACTGATTAGGGATAGTCAACATGGCTTTGTGCGTGGGAAATCGTGTCTCACTAACTTGATTGAGTGTTTTAAAGAAGTAACAAAGATGATTGATGAGGGCAGAGAGGTGGACGTAATCTATATGGTCTTCAGTAAGGCGTTCTACAAGGTTCCTCATGTTAGACTGGTTAGCAAGGTTAGATCACATGGAATATAGGGAGAACTAGCCATTTGGATACAGAACTGGCTCGAAGGTTGAAGACAGAGGGTGCTGGTGAAGACGGAGGCCTGTGACCAGTGGTGTGCCACAAAGATCGGTGCTGGGTCCACAGCTTTTTGTCATTTATATAAATGATTTGCATGTGAACATGCGAGGTATGATTAGTAAATTTGCAGATGACACCCAAATTGGGGTGTAGTGGGCAGTGAAGAAAGTTACCTCTCGAGTACAAAGGGATCTTGATCAGATGGGCCAAAGAGCTGAGGAGTGGCAAATGGAGTTTAATTTCGATAAATGTGAGGTGCTGCATTTTGGAAAGGCAAATCAGAGCAGGTAAGGTACTGGGGAGTCTTACTAAACAAAGAGACCTTGGAGTGCAGGTTCATAGTTCTCTTTCAAGAAGCCTGTATCAAGCTTTTAATCAAAATTAACAATCCCTTACTGAAGAACAAAATCCAACTATCAAACCTGGTAATGATCTGTGCTGAGCCAAAATCTCCAGAGTTATAATGATGAAAATGAACAATTTGCTAAAATGATAAACTACTTTTCATTGTCACCATTTCAAAAAGCTCATCTGAAATCTTCAGCTACGTTTCCCAGCCCTAAAATCTTGTGACTTCAGCTGTTCAAGAGCTAAGTTTAGCACAAGTAGCATTTGAATATGGCAGTATAGGCAATGATCATGAATTAAAACAAATTTGTAAACTTCTTTTAACATTGCTGTTCAAAACATATAAATAGGAGGAACGCAGTGATTGTGCATATTTGTTTTGTATGTAAATTAGAAATGCCCAAACTTGTACTGTGATCCACAAAAGTAAAGAACTGTGAAAACTTATGTAGAGTTGATAAGGGGAAGCCAATGGATGTGGTTTATTTGGCCTTTCAGATGATTTGCAACTAAGTCCCACATAAGAGATTAATCTATAAAATTAAAGCGCATGGGATTGGAGTCAGTGAATTGAGATGGATAGAAAATTGATTAGCAGAAGGGAAACAAAGAATAGGAATAAATCAGTCGTTTTCTGAATGATAGGCAGTGACTAGTAGAGTATTGCAAGGATTGGTACTAGGACTCCAGCAATTCATGCTATATATGAATGATTTAGATGAGGGAACTAAAAGTAATATCTTAAAGTCTGCAGATGGCACAAAACTGGGTGAAAGGGTGAGTTGTGAGGCGGATGCAGGGATGTTGCAGTGTGATTTGGAGAGGTTGAATGAGTGAGCAAATGCATGGCATATGCAGTACAATGTGGATAAACGTGAGGTTATCCACTTTGGTAATAGAAATAGGAACGTGGATTATTATTTGAGTGGCTGTAAATTGAGAGAGGGGAATGTTCAACAAGGGGTGTCTTCATGCACCAGTTGTTGAAAGCATGCAGGTACTGCAGGCAGTAAAGAAGGCAAACTTTAAGTTGGTCTTCATAGTGAGAGGATTCAACTGCAGGAACAGGGATATCTTGCTACAATTATACAGGACATTGGTCAGGCCATACCTGTAATATTGTAGGCAGTTTTGGTCTCATTATCTGAGGAAGAGTGTTCTTGTGATTGAGGGAGTGCAGCGAAGATTTGCCAAATTGATTCCTGGGGTGGCACCACTGATGTATAAGGCAAGATTGAGTCAGTTAGGATTTAATTCACTGAAGTTTAGAAGAATGAGGGTGGATCTCATAGAAACCTCCAAAATACTAACAAGACTGGACAGGTTAGATACAGGAAGATGTTTCTGATGGTGGGGAGTAAAGAACCAGGGGTCATAGTTTAATGATAAAAGGTGAACCTTTTAGGACTGAGATGTGGAGAAATTTCTTCACCCAGAGAGTGGTAAGCCTGTGGAATTCACTACAAAAGTAAGTGGTTAAGGCCAAAACATCATGTGTTTTCAAGAAGGAGGTATATATAGTTCTTGCGGCTAAAGGGATCAAGGGAAAACAGGGGAGGGCGGGATTACTGTATTGATCTCGATGATCAGCCATGATCGTGTTGAATGGTGGAGCAGGCTCAAGGGGTTCAATCTTCTGCTCCTATCTTCTAAATTTCAATGTTCTGTGTTTGTAGCTCTCTCTATCTGTTACGATTAACTATTCGCGCTCACTCACCACTACAAAGTTGTGCTTTGTGGTTTTTTTATATGTCCATGTAACATACAGCACCGACAATGGGCTACCTATTGAGTCAGGTGTATTGAGGCTTATTTTCAACATTGTCTATTTACATGGCTGCAAAATCACAGACTTGCACAGTCTGGGCTCTGTGAATACACTGTGTGCATACTGACAATACAGCACATACACAGCTGACTGATTGAATAGACTACACTGACAGAAGTATAACACAGAGATTGACTGAATAAACCACATAGGTACCAAGGAAGGCAGCTGGAACTTTGGCATTTATTGCTAAAGGAATAGAGTATAAAAGTAGGGGTGTATTGCTACAACTGTACACGGCATTAGTGAGTATTAAACACAATTTTGGTCCCCTTCAGGGAAATGTAATTGCATTGAAGGCAGTTCAGAAGAAGCTCACTAGAGAAGAGGGATTGTCTTCTGAAGGGAGATTGACCAGTTTAGGCAATACCCCATGGAGTTTCAAAGAATGAGAAGAAATCTAGGGAGGCTGTGAATTTAGTCTGAAGGGAAAAAAGAAGCTAATGTAAGGTTTAGGAAACTAAAATCGGACAAAGCCTGTGAGGAATTGTAAGGAAAGCAGGCAAGCACTCAAGCAGAGAATTAGGAAAGCAAGGCCATGAAATGACCTTGGCAAGTCGGTTTAAAGAGAATCCCAAGGCATTCTATACATACATTAAAAACAAGAGGATAACTAAGGAAAAGGTAGGACCACTCAAAGATAAAGGATGGAATTTGTGCTTGGAGGCAGAGAATATGGGTGAGATCCTAAATGAGTACTTTGCATCGGTATTCACCCAAGAAAATGATATAGACGATGGTGAGATTTGTGAGCAGCATGCTAATTGCAGTATTTAGGATATTTTCAGATCAAGAAAGAAGTGGTACTGGATCTCTTAAAGAGCGTTAAGGTGGATAAGTCCCCAGGCCCTGTTGGTATCTATTCCAGGTTATTGACAGAGGCAAGAGAAGAGTTTGCTGGGGTCTTGACCAAGATTTTTGGTTCCTCGTTAGCCACCGAAGAGGTCCCGGCAGACTGTACCTAATGTTGTTCCTCTGTTCAAGAACGGAAACAGGTAAATCCAGGAAACTACAAACCAGTGAGTTTCACGTCAGTGGTTGGGAGGGCTACTGGAGAGAATTCTTAGGAAGAAGAATTTTGTGCATTTGGAAAACCATGGCATAATTCGGGACAGTCAGCATGGCTTTGTGCAGGGCAGGTCATGTCTTACTAGCTTGATTGAAATTTATCGAGGAGATGGTGAAGGTGATCGATGAGGGTAGAGCAGTGGATGTTGTTTACATGGACTTTCGTAAGGCTTTTGACAAGATCCCTCGTGGTAGGCTCATCCAGAAGATTAAGATGCATGGGATCCACTGTGACTTGGCCACGTGGATTCAGAATTGGCTTGCCCACAGAAGGCAGAGGGTATTGGTGGAAGGGTGTTTTTCAGGCTGGATGTCTGTGACTAGTGGTGTTCTGCAGGAATATGTACTGGGACCTTTGCTGTTTATGATGTATGCAAATGACTGAGGTGAAATTATAGATGGGTGGGTTACTAAGTTTTGCACACGATACAAAGATCGGTGGAGTTGTGGATAGTGTAGAAGGTTGTCAAAGAATACAGTGGGATATAGATCAGTTGCAGATATGGGTGGAGAAATGACAGATGGAGTTTCATCCGGGTAAGTGTGAGGTGCTGCACTTTGGGAAATCAGATGTGAATGAAAAGTATACAGTTAATGGCAGGACTCTGAACAGCATTGATGTACAGGAGGATCTTGGGGTTCAAGTCCGTAGCTCCCTGAAAGTAGCCATGCAAGTAGAGAGGGTGATAAAGAAGGCATATGGCATGCTTGCCTTTATTGGTCAGAGAACTGAGTACAAGAGTCAAGATGTCATGTTGTAGCTATATAAGACTGGTTTGGCCACATTTAAGAGTATTGTATTCAATTCTGGTTGCCACATTACAGGAAGGATGTGGAGCTTTTAGAGAGGGTACTGAAGAGGTTTACCAGGACGCTGCCTGAGTTAGAGGGCATGAGTTATAAGGTAAGGCTAGAAAAACTCAGGTTGTTCTCTCTTGAGTGGTGTATGCTGAGGGGAGACTTGATAGAAGTCTATAAAATTATGAGATGCACAGATAGCGTTGATGGTCAGAATCTTTTTCCCAGAGTTGAAATGTCTAATAGTAGAGGGCATGCATTTAAGGTTAGAGGGGAAGAGTTCAAAGCAGATACGAGGGGCAAGTTTTTTACACAGAGAGTGGTAGGAGCCTGGAATGCACTGCCAGGAGTAGTGGTGGAGCCAGATACGATAGGGGCATTTAAGGGACTTTTAAATAAGCACATGAATATACAAGCAATGGAGGGATATGAACCAAGGGCAGGCAAAAGGGATTAGTTTCATTTGGCGCCATGTTTGGCACAATATTGTGGGGTCAAGGGCCTGTTCCTGTGCAGTGCAGTTCATGTTCTACGTGCTATCTAATTAAGGTTTATAAGATGCGAAAGGGGATTGACAAAAAGGACATAGAAAGGATGTTTCCTCTTGTGGGACAATATAAAACAATAGGTCACAGTTTTAGGATAAGGGATAGCAAATATAGAAACAGAGATGAGGAGAACTTGCTTCTCTCAAAGGGTGTTAATGTGTGGAATATGCATAGTGGATACTGGTACATTGAGAAAATTTAAGGAGGATTTTTATTTAGTAATGGGCTGAAGGGTTATGGAGAATGGGCAGGAAAGTGTAGTTGAGGTTGAGAAGAGATCAGCCATGATCCTATTAAATGGCGGAGCAGACTCAAGAAGCAGATTTGCCTGCTCCTGCTCCTAGTTGTGTTCTCACAACTGCACTGCACACACAAGCTGACTGAAAACAAGGTGGGTACCTTTATACTGGAGTGTTACATTTTTGGATGTTATGTAACCAACTTAAAGTACAGCGCAGTGTGGTCTGGTGGTAATGGCTTTCAGCTTTTCCTATTTCTGTCAGATTGTAAAAAGGGCAGTCTTAACATAAATTCTTTTTTTTTTTCCAATGCCCCCCCAGTGCTAATCTTGTAACAGTGAGTATGGTTACAAGGCGGAACCTTGAAGGTAGTTATTTTAGCTACACTTATACGACTTTTAATTGAGAAAGCTAGAGATATTCCTGCAACAGTGCAATCTCTGACTCCGCAAGTGCAATCCTATAGGATATCCACCAGCACACTATTTAAATATTAACAACAGTGAAATGATTCATTAATCTTTGCTTAGAGCTTCTTGAATAGTTAAATCACAACTCTATAGTTAGGTACATTTTGTGCAAGAATGCGCTTAAGTCTCAGCAGTTCTTAAAATGCACCATTAGCAGATACCACTATAACACTGATCAAACATCACTCTCATAAAACCAACTTTCTTGACAACTAGTGTAAAAAGTAACCACATCAGCTTGATGTGAACCTGTGTAATGCACAGCATTGTCTCATAAAATAATATACAAATTGGATACTGGAAGTTTTTGTGTTAATTCGTGGGTGTTGCTGCTTGGACCAGCATTTATTGATATCACTAATTGCCTTTGGGTGTTCTGCTTTCTTGAACTACTGCCTCTTGAACCACTGAGACATTGATTAGAAAAGATTGAACAGGTTTATATTTTTGACAATGTCCTGAAATAGGTGACAGGAATGATGAGAAGCTCATCGATTACAAGCACAGTACAGACTAGTTGGGCAGAATGTTGTTGCGCCCTATATTTCATTTATATTTCAATATAATAAAAGTTAGAAATTTACCAGGTCAATGACTACGCAAGTTAGCACCATACTGTAACCTAATAATCATGGAATTTGATCAAAGAAACTGCAGTTTTAGAAAAAAAAGTTTCCTCCATTACATTTGAGCAAGTACTTACGCAGGAGTATCACACTATGGTCAGTGGTGACCCTAGTTGGTGGCTTTAAATGGAGACCCTCCAGAGAACTGATAAGCCAATGAGGCCATCACAGGAGCTGGAGCCTGCCTTTCCATAAATGCAGGAATGCCTGCTGATTTTCAGTCATTTATCCGGGTTGCTGGAGGCACTGGTGGCACTGTTGCCATGAGAATACAATTCTAATTTGCACACTTTAGTACCACAGCAGTTACCCTCTCAGCTCCCAGACTGCAATTTGTGAATAATTTTTTAAAACTTTAAAACACTTTCGGAATTTGATAAGGAGATGGAAAATGCAGAGGTACAAAGAGAATAAAACGTAATAGTGAAATCTCCCAAATTTAAGAAAAATTTGAAAGGATTACCACGAACAATGCTAAAACAAAGAACTGTGAATGCTGGAAATCTGAAATATAAACAGAAATATCTGGTGAAACTTAGCAGATCTGGCAGCAACTGTGGGAAGAAAGCAAGAGTTAATGTTTCAAGTCTTGTGACTTCTTCTCAGAGCAGTTCTGATGAAGGGTCACTGAACTCAACCTTAAGTAATGAAAATGCCTTTGAACATCAAGGGGCCATGATTATTTTCTCCCGTAGTGGGCATGGTCACTGTCTGGCACCTCTGTAACGTGAACACTACTTGCTATTTATCAGCTTGAGCCTGGATCTGTCTGACCCTTGGCTGCATATGCAGTTGGTCTGCCTCGAGGAATCATGAAAGCTGCTAAACAGTACGTAATCATCAGAACAAATTCCTACTTCTAACCTGATGAAAGGTGGAATGTCATTGATGAAGCAGCTGAAGATGCTTCCGATCTGGGACTATATTCCTTTTCATTCCTCCTGCTGCTGAGCAAACCTCCAAGGTCCTGTGTGGCACCAGCTTCTGGAACTGGAAGTCAGTACATCCACATGTCAATCAGTGTGTGCTGACCCTCTGAGTGGCTTAGCCAGAACATATCTCTGCATGACTCAGATTGAGCAGACTGCCCTCCAACAACCGGATGCCACTTTAAAAAGCATCAGTATGGAAACAGGAGTGGCAAATTGGCAGCAATGTCAGCTCATCTCGAAAAGGTGTTCTTCATTTTTCAACTTAAATTACAAAAGAATGGCAGTGTGCATTTGCACTGTCAAGTCCAGTGTTCCTGTGTCAGCAGCCGAATCACAAACCAACAATCCCATTGCAAATTAAAGGACCAAAGTGGTTAACTCTGAACTGCCCTTTGAAAAGGCCGAGCAATTCACTCAGTCGTATCTAAACATGACAAAGTCTGAAGAAAGAAATGAAACCAGATGCATCACCTAGCAGCCATCAAGGCACCAGAAACAAAAATGGAAAACACAACGACCACCTTCGTACCATTTTAGGGCTTCTGCCACAACAGGGAGAACTGAGCCACAGACTTGTCAAACAACTGCCTGACATTGTGACACTCAGGGCATCATACCTTCCACAATATGTCCCAGCACTGCCTTCACCACCCCTGAGTACATCCTGTCCCACTGACAGCACAGACTCACTTGAGGATGGCAACACAATTCTATACAATCATGACAGAGTTGCCCTGGCAGTCCTCAACACGGACTCTGGACCCCATGAAGTCTCATGGCATGGACAAGGAAACCTCCTGCTGATTATTACTTACCTCCCCTCCCCTCAGCTGATAAATCAATACTCCTCCATGTTGAACATCAAATGCAAGATGCACTAAATTGGCTAGGGCACAGGGTTTACTATGGGTGGGAAACTTCAACATCCGCCACCAAGATTAGCTTGGTAGCATTACAGATGATGGAGCAAGCCGTGTTCTGAAGGACATAGCTGGGCCTGTGGAAAGTGATGAAGGAAACTACAAGAGGGAAAAACATATTTGACCATGTACTCTCATATCTATAACTTACTAATAGGTCTGTCCACAACAGTAAATGAAAGAACTGCAGATGCTATAAATCAGGAACAAAAACTGAATTTGCTCGAAAAGCTCAGCAGGTCTTGCAACATCTGTGAAGAAAAATCAGAGTTAACGTTTCAGGTCCAGTGACCATTCCTCAGAACAGATCTGAAACGTTAATTCTGGTTTTTCTTCACCGATGCTGCCAGACCTGCTGAGCTTTTCCAGCAACCTCTGTTTTTGTTCCTGTTCACAACAGTATCACTTAGAGAGACCACCGCATAGTTCTTGTAGAGGTGTAGACTCACCTTCACACTGAAAGATGCTCCATCATGTTCTGTGGCAATACCACCATGCCGAATAGAATAGATTTCAAACAGATTAATCAACTCAAGACATCAATTAGGATCTGTGGACAATCAGCAGCAGAACAGTATTCAAACATAATTTTCAACCTAGTGACCAGTCTTATCCCCCACCATACCATTACCAACAAGCCAGGGATCAGCCTTGGTTCATTGAAGAGTACAAGACAGAATGCCTGGAACAGCACCATGCATTCCAAATAAATAAGGTGTCACCCTGGTGTAGCTACAATACAGGACTGCTTGTATAAGAAACTGCGGAACTAACGCACATAATACCAAGGTAAATAAATTCCACATCTAATGGAGCAGATCTAAGCTTTGTATACCTGCTACATCCAGTTGTAAACAGTGATGTAGAATTAAACAACTAGCTAGGGGGTGGAGACTTCACAAATATCCCTATCCTCAATGATGGGGGAGCCCAGAACATCATTACGAAAGACAAGTCTTCAGGCAGAAATGCTGACTGGATGGTCCATTTTAGCCTCTTCCTGAGGTCTCCGGCATGACAGATGCCCGGATTCAGCTACACAAATAGAAATTGCTGGAAAAGGTCAGCAGATCTGGCAGTATCTGTGGAGAGAAATCAGAGTTAACATTTCGGGTCTAGTCATCTTTCCTCAGAATTGAGTTCTATTCTTCGGTTCCCAGTTCTGAGGAAGGGTCACTGGACCCGAAACATTAACTCTGATTTCTTTCCACAGCTACTGCCAGACCTGCTGAGCTTTTCTAGCAATTTCTATTTTTGTTTCTGATTTTTCGCATCCAAAGTCCTTTTGATTTTTATCCAGGATCCAGCTAATTTGATTCGCTCATATGATATCAAGAAACAGCTGAAAGCTCCGGATACTGCAAGGCTAAAGGCCCTCAGAATGTTCTAGAAATTGTACTGAAGGCTTGTGCTCTAGAATTAGCTGCATCCAATCTGTTCCAGTACAGTTACAGCACTGGCATCTACATGGCAATATAGGAACTTGTCCAGATATGTCCGGTCACAAAAATTCAACCATGCCAATTACTGCGAATCAATCTACTCTCAATCATCAGCAAAGTGATGAAAGGTATCATCGATAGTACTATCAAGCAGCACTTACTCAACAGTAATCTGCTCACCGACACTGAGTTTGAATTCCCACTCAGTTCCCAACGTCATCACAGCCTTGGTTCAAACATGGACAGGAAATTGAGGGAAAGTATGGGTAACAGCTCTGGATATCAAGGTAGCATTTGACTGAATGTGACATCAAGGATCCCGAGCAAAATTAGAGTCAATGGGAATCAGGGGAAGAAAATCCACTGGATGGAGTCATACCTAGCACAATGAAAGACAGTTGTTGTTGGAGGTCAATCATCTCAACCATTGGACATCCTGCTGTAGTTCCTCAGACTGGTATACTTGGGCCAACAATTTTGAGCTGTTAGATGTGTGATGTTCACAGAAGACTTGCAATGTTCAGCACCATTCGTGACCCCTCAAATACTAAAGCAGTCCATCCCCAAATGCAACAGGACCTGGGCGTCATTCAGACTTGGGCTCATAAGAGGCAAACAGCATTCATGCCACACATGTTCTAGGCAATGACTATCTCCAACAAAGAGAGGAGCCAATCGCTCTTTGAGGATCAATGACATTATCGTTGTTGTATCACCCTCCGTTAACAGCCTAGGATTGCTACTCAACAGAAATTGACCTGGTCTGGCTGTAGAGTTTCTGTGACTACAAGGGTAGGTCAGAGGCTGGAAATGCAGCATAACTAGCTCATCTTCCGTCTCTCTAATGCATACCCACTACTTTCAAGGCACAAGTCAGGAGTTTGATGGAATGTTCCCTACTTGCCTGGATGACTGCAGCTCCAATAACATTCAAGAAGTTCAGCACCATTGAGGACAAAGCAGCCTGCTTGATTGGCACCATATGCACCACTTTCAACACTGACTCTCTTCTCAAGGGCAACTAGGGATGGGTAATAAATGCTGGCCGAGCCAATGAGGCCAACATGTCATAAGTGAATAAAAAAAATTATTAAATCCAATGATGCATAGGTGCAACAATGTGTACTATCACTGCAGCAAAGAACTGAGGATCTTTTGATAGCAGTTATCGAACCTGCAACCTCTATCAATTAGAAGAGCAAGGGCAGTTAATATGTGGGAACACCACCAAACTGCAAGTTCCCCTCCAAGCTTTACATGAACCTGACTTGGAAAGACATCATCATTCCTTCACTGTAACTGAACAAAATCCTGTAACTCCCTCCAAAACAGCAACATGGGTGGACCCACACCGTATGATCTGGAGTGGTTCAGGAAGGCAGCATACAATCACTGTTTTAAGGGCAGTTATGGATGGGCAATAAATGCTGGATTAGCGCATAGCACCAACAACTTATGAATGAATAAGAAAAACACTGAACAAGGGAAGCTCACTGAGGTGAAGTAAGCAGTTGCAAATGTACTTCAAGCTAGCTAGCTTTTCAAAGCAGTGCCCATGTTATAATTGTTTCAAGTGTGAAAAATGGGGAAAAAAAAGTTGATTTTCCTTCCAGTTGATAGCTGTCGGCATTTTGACAATTGAATGCTCTAAACTCTGTTGCGTCCAACTTCATGAGCAAAATAGGAACCAACAGTAAAGGTGCTAAAGCATCACTGGCAACTTGCTGGCAAAGCACGTCAAAGATGCATGCACTGCATTATACATTGGTAACATAAGACTGTGATTCTCCATATGGTAAGTTATTGATATCAACCTCACCCATCAACTGCTTCTCCGTGGGGAGAAAAGGAACAGTCACACTAGAGATTTATGCCAAATTTCCCGAGATTGTTATTGCACACCTCCCAAAAATCTAGCAGCAAAGGGAACACAAAAGGATAAACATGGCATTTCGGCAATTACAGAAAGTTGAAGAAACCTTCAGAGATGACAGCCTTCACCTGGCATTTTCCACCAAACAAAGCCTTTGGGCAGAAACTCATCAGGGGTTTGAGCGACATGGACTATTACAACTCCTGCGAGGTCCATCTTGATGTTGAGAGCATCTTGCTTGAGCTTTTCACAAGCGGCATGGCAAGTTGCTCACTTGGCAACAGCGGGTTGGCAATTAAGGAGCATTATTGCTTGTTGAACACCTTGCTAATGCCACAACTCGCCTCATTAATATTCAGCTTCCTATCTTAACAAACTTACTCAATATTGAGAAAAGTGGATATGAAAAGCAGAGTGGGACCTGGCAGATTCAGCTCATAGCTTGCTCCAAATGACCTCCCTGTTGTGAATGATCCAGCTGCATCTCAATGCAACGATTCCA
Organism: Ginglymostoma cirratum; assembly: GCA_024137785.1. NCBI lineage: Eukaryota > Metazoa > Chordata > Chondrichthyes > Orectolobiformes > Ginglymostomatidae > Ginglymostoma > Ginglymostoma cirratum. Next base: position 46,748,771 of record JAHRHZ010000016.1, on the reverse strand, counting down.
ACCGCATCGTGGCACGTTTCCAATATAGACCAGCATTGCAGGCCACACTGCAACTAGCATGGAAAAGATGCTGCAAAGACACTTTGTATGTAAGGACAGCAGCAAGCTCAAGTACTGGGCATTCTGCATTGCAGAGCTCTCCTAGCGCTCGCATCATCCAAGCCTTGCCATGCCATGCCAATTAGTGCACTGGCAATTTAGTCAGAGCCAAAGGCTATCAGTACTGTCATTTTGCGGTGCTCCTTTGTGTAAACACCCAGACAAGTTGCCTGTGATCCTTATCGGCGGGGATCTCTCCAGGATGGGTCTCATCTTGGTGAATGGCACACTGAAATGTCAATCTAACATTTACACCATGTACCAGCTGTCAGCACAGCAAACAAGCTACACATTCATTCAACCAAATGGCCATGTCAGAAAGTGGATGAAGGCTAGTCCCCAGTCAAGTCAAATGGGCCATGAGAGGCTGTTAGTCAGTGGGTTCCAGTACCATTAGTCCCTGCACAATCTGCACTACCCTCCGGGAAATTTGCTGTGGTTAGTTGTCTGCTTGGGACGATCATAGTCAGGGGATCTGTCCCACTGCAGTCCAACAAATGAGCAACAGTCTGTCCTGAAAGGCCAGCACAAGCAGTCAGAGAACTGCATTCACAATAATCAGGGGTCTGCTCAGTCATGTGTGAGTCTGCTTGCCGAAGTCAGTGGTCTGGTACAAAGAACAGTCCTCAGTGTCTGTCCATCACTTGTTGAGGAAAGTTCAAAGAGAGGCAGCTAGGGGGTCTGGGGTCGATTGGGGGGGGGGGGGGGGGGTGCAGATTTGGTGGTTGGAGGGAGCCCATCAGAAGGATGAGTCAAGGCTTTGGGCAGGGGGGAAGCAGAGACATTTGCAGGGGTGGAGATAAGGATGGTGATGTAAGGAACTCAAGATGAATGGGAGGTAAGTAGAAAAGAATCAAAGCTGGGTTACACAAGGGGGAAGGAGGGGCAGTGAACGTTAGCAGCAGTGACCATCATTGTTCTGCACCCCCACCCCCAACAACGCCCCATTGTGGGAGCCCAGGATTCATGGAACAGGGAGGACATTTGTAGTTAAGTGTGGTAGATCTCCATATGAGAGGGATACACTGAATTGTTCAAATTGAATTTGGGAATCTCATTAATGTGTAAGTTAGAACAAATGACTGTAAGAACTAGGAGCAGGAATAGACAATTCAGCCTCGAGAGCCTGCTCCACCATTTAATACAATCATAGCTGATCTCATCTCACCTTCACTCCATTTTCCTGCCCATTCTCCATAACCCTTCAACCTAGCACTAATTAAAAATCTATCTCCTCCTTAAATTTACTCACTGTCCAACCACACAGTGCACACTGGAACTATGAGATCCACAGATTCACGACCTTTGAGAGAAGTAATTTCTCCTCACTCACACAGGGATTACAAAAGACCAAAGCTGGTTGAAGTGGAAGGAACAATTTGTCCAACTTTCAAGGGTTCAAAAACAAAGTTGCTGGACAAGCTCAGCAGGTCTGCAGCATCTGTGAAGGAAAAAACAGAGTTAACGCTTCGGGTCCGGTTACCCTTCCTCAGGACCTTTTCATGGGTTCTGTGTGAGCCACACAACTTTGCTTCATCATATGTAATCTAAATATAATGTTGGCCTGTGCTGAATGCATGGAGAAGTTGAGTGTTTGATGTGGCCCAGGGTAGGTAGGATGTCACAGTATTATAGACACTCCATTTTCAATGACATTGGGTGCTGGGGAACAGGGGGAGCAGGAGCAGCGTTCTGAACAGGAGGCCGAGAACACTGAGGAGGAGAAGTTGCTGTTGCATCGGGCACTATGAGGCAAGCAGAATCTCATTGGGCACCCACTCCCTAGAGATGGCAGCTGGGTGCAGCAGGCAATCACGGACTGTAGGTTATTCTTTGCTCATGAGCAAAATCTGGTTTGCACTGTCGAGATGAACTTCAGCTTTTTGTTTGTGTTCCCTTTTCCTTCCTCTGAATAAAAGTTCATGACTGCATTTGTCCAATTCCTTGCCTGTGTGTGATATTCCCTAACTGGACAATGACAAGTCGCAGGTCTAAAGGGGGCATTGGGGACAGGGTAGCGCAGACCCCTCTAAGGTGCACAGATGGGATGTAGCTATAATCAGGTAAAGTGTGTAGTGCGATGGCTAAGCCATGACTAGGGTGAGAGAATAGGGAGGTATGTACAAAGGAGCAGCTATGTGCCATGGGCAGCGTGGCTTCAGGGCTGTAGTACCATACCTTGCCAGCAAGGGGATTGCCGATGCTAGTTCGGGTGCACAGTGCCTTATAATGATGGCAGACACACAAGTGATTCCAGTCTTTCAGCAAATATCTGCTGAGTGGGGAGTAGTTTTGGGAATGAAGCATGGTAAGATAAGGCTCAAACTGGGATGTGAGGGAAGCCATAGGGGCTGTGTAGTAATTAATTCGGCAGGTTTGGTAAGATACAATGAGAATTCTCGTTGTGTCTTGCAGTGAAAAACCCTCCACACAACTTGAAATTAGTTAAAAATAATGAAAGACCTGTTGCAGTCAGCTGCTAAAGGTCACAGTTTGCAAAACCATCTGCAGTGTTACAAGTCAAATCTCAGCAGTGAATATGAGGGCCAAATATCACTATTAATTAGTGTACATTTTACGAGTTTGACTAGAAGTTACTAATGGACAGTGCGCAGAAAGTAGAAACCCCACATCAAAAGGAGTGCATTTCAGAGTGTAACATGGTTATGATGTAATTACTTGGTAGTAGAGAACTGAAGCATTGCTAAACAGCAACATGAAGTCGAAGCCTTTTGTGTTACACTCAACAGGACTGAAACACGTGCAAACTAACTTTAGAAAGGGAGCAACAATTTAAATTGCAAAAGAGGGTGCTGATGAGTTGGATTTCGTCGGCATGGAGATGCAGTAGGAACTGTTAACTGTCTTAGCCAGCCAACAGATTAAAACCAAACCAAGCAGGTTGATTCTGATGGCGTTGTCACAGGGCTGTTCCCATAGCCCTTTCCTCAGTGAAAAATTATAATTTGTGGACCTATCCCTTTGGCCTACCATTGACATGGCCTTCCCTATGAATAAATGCAGCTTCTAGCACATGCAGACAAATCACATGGTGAGGATGAATTTTTTTTAAAGTATCTGTTCATGCGATGTGGTGATTGCTGTCTCAACCATCCCTAATTGTCCTGCAGAAGGTAGTAGTGAGCTGCCTTCGTGAACTGCTGCAGTTCTTGTGCTTCAGGCTCCACTGTGCTGTGAGGGAAAGGGTTCCAGCATGAAGAAAGAGTAATATCTTTCCAGATCAGGATCATGTATAGCTGGCAGTGAACCTGCGCAATGATAGCGTTCCCATGCATCTTCTGCCCTTGTCTTTCTTAGTGGTAAAGGTTTGGAAGGTCATGAATGAAGCAGCAGAAGATGGCTAACTTCCAACAACCACAATTGTCTTCTTTTGTGCTAGGAATGAGTCTAACCAACGGAGAATTTTCCTCCAATTTCCACTGATTCCAGTTTGTAAGCTTCTTGTACCATACGTGGTTAAATGTGGCGTTAATGTCAAGGGCCCCTGGAATTCAGTTCTTCTATCCATGTTTGGACTAAGGCTGCAATGAGCTCAGAAGCTGTGTGGCCCTGGCAGAACCCAAACCGAGTGTTGGTGAGGGAGAGATAGTAGGAACTGCAGATGCTGGAGAATCTGAGATAACAAGGTGGAGAGCTGGATGAACACAGCAGGCCAAGCAGCATCAGAGGTGCAGGAAGGCTGACGTTTCGGGCCTAGGCCCTTTTCTGAAGAAGGGTCTAGGCCTAAAACGTCAGCCTTCCTGCTCCT
>JAHRHZ010000016.1:46697517-46744503 GCA_024137785.1 Ginglymostoma cirratum | reverse complement strand
CCTGTCACAGACCCAGTCTAGCAGCTATGTCCTTTGGGACTCTTCCAGTTTTGTCAGTAGTGGTGGTCCGGAGCTCCTCTTGGACTTCAACGTCCCGCGCTCAGCATAAATTCTGTGCCCTTACCACCCCCACCGCTTCCTCCAACTAGTGTTCAACATGGAAGGGTGCTGATTCATCAGGTTTTCTTGCCCACCTTCAACCTGATACCATGACACCATGGAGCCCAGTGTCAACATTGTACATTACCAAAGCAACTCCCTTCTGACTGGGCATCCTGACTGCATCCGCCTCCCCCTCTCTCCCTATTTATTTCAGAACCCTCTTCCCCTCCCCCATTTCTGATGAAGGGTTTAGGCCCGAAACGTCAAGTTTTTCTGCTCCTATGATGCTGCTTGACCTGCTGTGTTCATCCAACCCCATGCTTGTTATCTCGGATTCTCCAGCATCTGCAGTACCTTTTATCCCTTCTGACTGTGTAGTACCGTGACACCACCTCTGGCTGGTCTGTCCTGCTGTGAGACACAACATATCCAGGGATGGTGATGATGGTGCCCGGACATTGTCTGTTAGATATATTCTATGAATATCCCTATGTCACACTGTTGCTTGATTATTCTGTGAGACAGCTCTCCAATTTTGGCACTAACACCCAGTTATTAGTAAGGAGGACTTTGCAGAATCATCTGGGATGTGTTTGCCATTGTTGTTTCAGGTGCCTAGGTTGACAGCAGGAGATCAGTCCACTTTTATTCCACTCTTTAGACTTGGTAGCGATTTGGACACAACTGAGTGGCTTGCTAGGTCATGTCAGAGGGCAGTTAGGAGGCAACAATATTGCTAAGGGTCAAAAGTCACAGATAGGGCAGGGCAGGTTAGGATGATAGATTTCCTTCCTTAAAGGACATCAGTAAACCAGATGGATTTCATGAGACTTGACAATGGTTACACGGTTATGCTACACAAGTTTTTTTTAAATTACAGATTTTTACTGAATTCAAATTTCACCATCTGCCATGGTGGGATTCAAACTGATGTCCCCTAGGGTTCTGGATTACTAGTCCAGCGATATTATCACTGTGCCACCACATGCCTGACAAACCCAGACTGATCTTCTGTGCAATTCTCAATGCAGTCAGGAGTACTTAGTAAATGTTGTTCAATATAAGAATCGGGTCAAATGTTGGACACTATGTTCTGAGTTTTGCAATCATGAGCTGATTAAATAGAGTTGGCTGGAGCCCACTATGGGCAGGCAAAGGGACATGTTCCTTGATATGTTCTGCTAGTTGGGATTCCTATAGTAGCACACACTGCTTGATCAGCCTTTTCAGCAGCCTTATGAATAGGACTCTCACTATATATGTAAAATGTCGAGACAGGGCACTGCGAAGCTAACCCATGCAATAATGTCTACCTTGATCATATCATTGCTCACTGTATATTGTGCAAAGTGACAGAAAGCAAGCTAAAGCTGCCACTTTCAGCCCTGACTGGTGCCCAGTCTACTTAAGATTACCTCAGAAAGGGAGGTTGACTGAAAAATGTGAGCAATTCTAAAGCGATAACACAGTGTGGAGTTAGATTTCTGAAGAAGGGTCCAAACCCGAAATGTCAGCTTTCCTGCTCCTCTGATGCTGCCTGACCTGCTGTGTTTATCCAGCTCCACACTGTGCTATCTCTGACTCCAGCATCGGCAGTTCTTACTATCTCTGAGTGAAATCTAAAGCGAGCTGTCTTATGCTGCTACTTTGCAGTAAACGCACGAGCATTATCCATTAACAGGACGCTGCTATCAAGCCAAAAAACACATTGTGCCTACCACACAAATGAGTAATGGGGTATGAGTTTCACTGCCGGTGTGATGTTAGAGATGTAAGTTGAAAGTCCCTATGTTTGGTAGACCATATCAAACAACACATCCCTTTGACTGTCAGCAGCATGTCAACTAAGCTCAAACAGTCCCTGGCTGGAAAATTCAGAACAAAGCATTGAACATTTGATGCAATTCTGCTACTGGTCAATATATACTAAATAATCCTGACTGTACTAATAATTACCCTGGAAATCGATCTGCGATTATCATTTGGCTCACAGTGTGAATCATTTGCACATATATTTATTCACACACCCAGCCCTGTTCTTTCTAGGTAAATGGAATAGATTGAAAAAATTTTCTACTGAAGAAAGAGTTATTGAGGCAGGCAATCTATTCTGTACGCCCCTGGCACGCCAAATCGGAATCATCACGCCTGGTTTGAATTTAAACAGATAATTACACGTTATTTTTTTCCCACTGCATTCCACCGTAAACTATCTGTCCAATAATCAGCGATTCCTTCTCATGTTGTACAAATTGCCATTCCTTTTCCAAAGTTGGTTTTCTTGCATTTCTGTCCTGGTGAGTTAAATATAGAAAGATTTCTGATATATCATCTGATCGTAACGAAAGAGGAAACAGAATAATATAGATATCTATACTGTAATAACAAATCTATGAATTATTATAATAAATCTATGAATATTTGACTCTATAAGGTGCAATTCATATCATTGATTTTAAAGTACGAACTAATATATTTGTCAGGGATGTCTGATGTCATGATCACTTCTTTACAAATTATTATACTCTACTTATAGCAGGGATAGATTCTATTCAAAATGTGGTAAACCGTATAAATTGCATTCATCCAAACTCGACCCAAGTGTTACAAACAGACACATTTGTAATCTAGGTGTGTTGATGATATTAATTGCTGGCTGGTAAAATCACACAGCATCTGTCACTATTAAATACATGGGGAAACCAAGAAGCTGATGCTCGTGCTGATAGTTCCTGGCAATATGACACCCTCCCGAAAATTTTTAGCAAGTCTGGTCACTACTTCTACTGCATCAATAACACTCAGTCAATGAGAGGCTGTCAGTGGTCTGCTAATCTAAACTGGTCTTTGCAAAAGAAAGAATTGAAATCTGCTAAATATTACATTTTTTGTGAAGAAACATCCATTTGCTGATCTTCACAGAAATAATTACACAGCTAACTGTTGTGTAAGATAATGGTTCTGAAATGGTTGGTGTTGAAGCTTGCATTAGGCTCCACCCAATCTGATGATGTCATGCTATGTGTGGGAAATTGAGACGTCCAGCTATAGATCCCAATGGGGTCAAATATACCATCCCTAACTGCTAATGGTCCTCATAATGATGTCTATCCAGCCAGCGTGTTGCTATCATGCATTAAACTACATAAGAGCCTGTTCCACCAATTAACACACCTTGGCTTCAACTCCACCCTCCTGTCCACTCTCCAAACTCTTCAACCCATTTCTAATTAAAAAGTCTGTCTACCTACCCCTTAAATTCACTCATTCTCCCAGCAGCCACCACACTCTACAGATTCATGACCCTTTGACTGATTAATTTCTCATCTGTTTAAATCTGCTACTCCTTATCCTAAAACTATGACCTCTCACTCCAGATTGCCCCAAGAGGAACATTCTTTTTCTTTTTCTACTTTGTCAATCCCCTTGAGCATCTTACATACCTCAATCAGATCTCCTCTCATTCTTCTAAACTCCAGAGAACATAGGGAAAAACCGTTCACTCTCTCCTCATAAGATGAACATCTTGTTGTTAAGTGCCTCTCTTGTTAAGACTCATGCACAGTTTTTCTCTACCACTGATAACCAAACAGGCTCCTTGACCTGCTACAGAAAGCAGGATTGGTAGAAACTCTCTACTCCAGCCATTAGCTGCCAGTGGTTGGTTCTGAAAACAGAAAATACAAGCATTCCCTCAACACTTAAGGATGCAATTTCACTTTTTCAAACACCATAAATCAGTGTCCTTGATAATAAACTGTTGAAAACACTAATGCCTGATGTACTGTGAACATAACCATGTGAAATCTGCTTATAAAGTATACACACAGCTGCAGGTATTTTCCCCCAACGGTTTTTACTAGAAGCTCCTGTGGCCACATTTATAATGCAAACTGCTTCAGAAAACCTGCCACACTTCGACTGTATCCTCCTGGAGACAGTGTATAGGGAAAACAAGAACAAATGTATTATAAAGAGTGGGACTTTACCGGATTGGGAGTGTGTAGTGGCGATGTAGTCCTTACAGTCTCTTATATAATATTTCACTTTGACATTATGTTTTTAGAACAGCTAAATAAAATGTAAACAATTAAGGGAATAAACAGAGGCACTGTTTGAAACAATTCCTTTTTGCAATTCACGTTGAGAAACTAGAAGTTACAGAGCACTGCTCTACCACTATCAAGAAGAATTAGATCAAAAATTACACGACACCAGGTTATAATCCAACAGGTCTATTTTAAAACACTAGCCTTCATAGCTCCGCTCCTTCCTCAGGTGTCATATGGAAGGGAGGTATAGCGACACAGAGTTTATTAAGCAGAAAGGTAACAACCCTAAAAATGGCTCACTTACCGCCTCCTGTTGCATCTTTAATCAGTTAGAAAGGAGACACAGGTTTCTATTGATTAAATGCAAATCCCAAAATTCACCAACACACCTGGGTGTCCCATTGTATTAGGCAATGGGGCCCCAGTGTGCGAATCTCTCTGGCTATGTTGAGGGCATCCTGAAGCCCATTGTACAAGGAACTCCCAACTTCTGTCACAGCACTACAGATTTCTTACAGAAACTCAGCACCCATGGACTAGTCGAACCAGGAACATTCCTCATCACAGTGGATGTTTCAGTACTCTACACCAGCACAGTCCATAACGATGGCATCGCTGCAACAGCCTCAGTACCCAATACCAACAACTACCAATTTCCAGATGACATCCTACAACTCATCCATTTCATCCTCGGCCACCACGACTTTATCTTTGACAACCAGTTCTTCATTCAGACACATGGAACAGCCATGGGGACTAAATTTGTCCCCCAATATGTCAAGATTTTCATGCACAAGTTCGAACAAGACTTCTTTGTTGTGCAGGAGCTCCAACCAACACTATACATCAGATACACTGATGACACTTTGGACTCATGGTGAGGAATCACTGAAACAGTGATATCGACAAGTTTCATCCCACCATCAGACTTACCATGGACTACTCTGTAGAATCAGGCTCATTCTTGGACCCACGGGTAACCTCATGATGCTGCACTTTTCTAGCTTCCACATGAAACATATTAAAACAGCCATCCCCTATGGACAAGCCCTATGCTAACGCCCTATGCTCAGATGAGGGGGAATACGACGACCATCTGAATGTGTTGAAGGATGTCCTCATAAGAACTGGATACGATCACCAGCTCTGACATGCCACAGCGACGAACCATAATGTCCTGCTCAGAAGACAGACATGGAATATGACCAATAGAGTAAACTTTGACATCCAGTACATCCCCAGAGTGGAGAAACTACGCCATGTTCTTCGCAGCCTTCAACACATTGACGATGAGCACCTCGCCAAGATCTTCCCTATGTCTCCGCTTCTTGCCTTCAAACAACTGCCAAATGTTCAACAGACCATTGATCGCAGCAAACTACCCAGCCTTCAGGACGACACTGACCACAACACCACACAACCCTGTCACGGCAACCTCTGCAAGACATGTCAGATCATCGACATGGATACCACCATCACACGTGGGAACACCACATGCACAGCAGATACATGTGACTCGGCCAATGTTGTCTCTTATACGCTGCAGGCAAGGATACCCCAAGGCATGGTGTACTGGCAAAACCATGCAGACGCTACAACAGTGGATGAACACTGCGTAACAATCGCCAGACGGGGAGTTCCTTCCCAGCAGGGGAACACTTCAGCGGTCAAGGGCATTCAGCCTCCAATCTTAGGTAAGTGTCCTCAATGGCAGACTTTGAAATACACAACAATGCAAAATTACTGATCAGAGGCTGATAGCCAAGTTCTGTGTCCATAAGGATAGCCTCAAATGATATTGAGTTCATATTGTGCTACAGGTGAGCCCACTACACTATACTGTTGTTGGGAGGAGGCAGTGGCCTAGCGGTATTATCGCTGGACTGTTAATCCAGAGATCCAGATAATGTTCTGGGGATCTGGGTTCAAATCCCGCCATGGCAGATGGTGGAATTTGAACTCAATAAATATCTGGAATTAACAGTCTGACGATGACCACGAATCCATTGTCAATTGTCGATTGTCGGAAAAACCCATCTGGCTCACTAAAGTCCTTTAGGGAAGGAAACTGCCATCTTTATCTGGTCTGGCTTATATATGACTCCAGAGCCACAGCAATGTGGTTGACTCTTAACCGTCCACTGGGCAATTAGGGATTGGCAATAAATACTGCCTGGCCAGCAACACCCTCATCTCATGAATGAATAAAAAAAATTCTCTCACACACACTCTCACAGTCACTCACTCTCTCAGGTACACACACGCACATAAATCTATGGGATGAATTATTTCATCCAAGATGTTTATGTATTTGCAGATACATTCTATTTTGCTAAAAAAAAAACAGCCTGACTCCAGATTAAAGCGCAGACAGATTCAAAACAAGACCTCACACCTAAAATGCATTGATTGACCTGAGATGTCACCTCTTATATACACTGATAAAACCTTTAATTATCTTGAGGCAATGACTTGAAAGAAATTCTGGGATTTGAATTTTAATCAATAGAATCACAGAGTCCTTACAGTGTGGAAACAGGCCCTTTAGCCCAACCAGTCCACATCGAACCCCAAAGCATCCCACCCAGACCCACCCTGCTATAACCCACCTAATCTACACATCCCTGAACACTACGGGCAATTTATCATGGCCAATCCACCTGGCATGCACATCTTTGACTGTGGGAGGAAACCGGAGCACCCGGAAGAAACCCACGCAGACATGGGGAGAACGTGCAAACTCCAAACAGACAGTCAGTCACCTGAGGGTGGAATCGAACCTGGGTCCCTGGCACTGTGAGGCAGCAGTGCTAACCACTGAGTCACCGTGCCACCCCATAGAAATAGAAACCTGTGTCTTCTTTCTAACTGATTAAAGATGCAACAGGAGGCAGTCAGCGAGCCACTTTTAGGGTTGTTACCTTTCTGCTTATAAATTCTGTGTTGGTATACCACCTCTTCCACACTACAGCTGAGGAAGGAGCAGAGGTCCGAAAGCTAGTGTTCCCAAATAAACCCACTAGACTCACCCCAGTCCAACACCAGCACCTCCACATCAAGAAGAATTAGAATTAACATTAGCTTTGTTGTCATGAGCACTTAAATGAGTGTAGTGAAAATTTGTAATGTTGCTGCTTTTGGCACCATCTTAGGTACAAGATACCTAGGTACAGATACTTAAGTATTTGGTACAAAGTCAAAAAGAATAATAAATAAAAGTCCAGCATTAGAATAAAAAGGGAAGGAAGTACCCAATTTACAGTCTTTTCACCCCAGTCCAAGCCAGTATCTAGCCTCCATACCACACTGGGCTTCAAAACTCGAGGCGTGACCTCCCCACCACGGGCTCCGGTCCGGGACACGCCCCCCCCCCCCCCCCCCCCCCCCCCCCCGCCCCCGGGGTGGGGGGGCCCCACGGGGGGGGGCCCCCACCCCCCATGCCGGCCTCCAGTCCGGGACTCACCTCCGGCATCCTGGAGTAAACATAGGAGGGCAATTTTACAAATGTGAGCATAGCAATTTATGATGAAAACACAGTTAGGCAGAAAATGCAGGCGTAGGGCTTTTAATCAATTGCCTATGATATTTTGGTCTGATATCTATATATTCTTTAATTTGCAGAGGTTCAATGGCAATATTCACAGTGAACCAAAGAGTATGCTGAAGCATGACATTTACATATGTCCTATACACATGATACGACTATTACCTATTAAAGAAAATAGATTGTCACATTTAAATGCCAGCTAGATAGGTATTAATTATTTTACAATGACTATTGAAGAGACAACCGATAAAACAATAAAGTGACTTTGGTCTAACCCGGCAGGAACCTTCTTTTTAAAATCCCACTGGATGGATAGGTTAAAATGTCATCCTAAAAACCTGAGAAGATGCTTTCATTACAATACAGATCTGTACTTGCTGCATTGTTAGATGACAATAGCATGAAAAACAATCAATGCTGTTTATTCTTGAATTATAAGATGATACTGTTTTGTTGTGGTTAACAATAGCTTTGTCTGCAGCATGTGTTCTTGGATACTGAATTGAGAGATACCAGTCCACCATAGAGTATCACCTACAGCACTCGCTGTTTAAATACTTGGAATAGATAGCAAAGCACTGATAGATTTATTTACTTGTCACATGTACTAAATGTAGGAATATATAAGTACAGCGAAAAGTGCTCAAAGTTGACATTCAATGGCACCCACTTGGTTACAAAGCCCAGAATTAAAAGATTTAACAGAGCCAAACAGTGAGCAAGAAGAGAAGTCCAGATTTCAGAGTCCCAAGTCCCATCTCCACAATGGTGCAGGCAGTTTTGTATGCATGAAGGGATTGTAAGTACAATGGGAAAAGGCAACATAACGGCATTTTCATCACTTATGATGTGATATATAGTTTTCCAAACATAGACCGCAGAGACTGGGTTTGTATTAAGAGGGACATCTGGAATTTATTAACTACTACTATGCACGCCAATGAAACATCACAGAATTACATACGCAGTCCGTGTTATAACGAGTACTTGAAATCAACCTGTTATGACACACACCTGGGGCAAGCATTCAGACCTTCTGGCCCAGAGGTAGGGGCCCCACCACTGTGCCACAAGAGCCCCACCAGTCAGAGTTACATGCTTACTCAGATTGTGATGCCATTACATTCACAGCTGATTGACGAACTATCAGAGTGGCCAGCTGTCCAACTGACTGAACAGAGTAAGATGGATACCTCTTATAACACAGCGTCACATGTTGTGGTGTCATCCTTAAAGCAGTTTTAAAGATGCAGTCTCTTTCTGAGATGTATGCAATGTTACAACATCACCTATTATCCCTCTGAAGACTAGGAAACATGTTCCGATAAATGTATATAAATATACATATACTGCACATCGGTATAGTACCTATACACATTAAGATAATACCTTGGTTGGTTTGACAACCTTGAAAAATTTTACAGCTCTGCTGTGTAGCTGGATGGAAGAACTGTGTGGATGTCTCCCAAATATGAGAGCTGCCAGTGAGGGTAAACATTGCCTTGTGGATTTGTTCATAAGATTTAATTAACATGGCTATTCGAAAATCCGAGTAAGCAGCTTTGCATTTAATACTCATGGGCTTCACTGAATAAACAGTGCTTTCTGTGAGACTGTTAGACTGAGGATAGTGAGGGGAGAGGTAATCCATTGAATTAATGATATTTGCAAAATAAAATCCAAAAGAACTGCGGATGCTGAAAATCAAAAACAAAAACAGAAGTTGCTGGAAAGGCTCAGCAGGTCTGTCAGCATCTGTGAAGAGAAATCAGAGTCAATGTATCAGGTCAAGTGACCCTTCTTCGTTAATTCTGATTCCTCTCCACAGATGCTGCTAGACCTGCTGACCCTTTCCAGCAATTCCTGTTTTTGCTGTTGATGACATTTGCACTTCACCAAAGTCAATCATGGCATATAGCAAATGATGTCCATTTTCCTTGGGTTATATCTGTTGGATGGAAATAAAGATTCAATTTTCCTGACTGAATCCATGTAGTGTGTGCAAGCTGCAGTTACCTCTTGGACTTTGTGGACATACCTGACTGCCATGAGTGGAAGTTTGGAAACATATTTGATTTAGTTCCATTTGGAGAAGACCCAACCAAGCTGCATTTCGGAATTAGAGAGCATATACAGTTGTCGAAGCACTTGGACCTTTTGCACATTTTAGCCTAATGTCTTCTTGTCGAACATAAAACAGCAGGAAATACCGGACGGTTTCGATGAATGAGACAATCCACATCTCATACACAAGTCGGATACTTTACTGTCCTTGCTCATGGCTGAAACAGTTACTGTAGAGTCAAGCACCAACAGTGGCTGCTACAATTACTTTGAATTGGGAACCATATTCTAGATTGGAGCTGTCCTTTAGCACCTTTAGCTTTTTTTTAAAAATCTATTTTTCTAATCTACCTGTTCAGTTATGCTATTGCACACCTCTGGAGCAGGTGGAACTTGAACCTGGGCCTCTCAGTCCAGGGGTAGGAACACTACCAATGCGCCACAGGAGGGCCACTTGACACGTATAACCTGCCTTTTTTTTCCCCAAATTGGATCGGCTGTGGCTTCTTTTTGAAAAAAGAGAGAGGGCTCACAATTATTCCTCTGTGCACTGTTTAAACGCAATCATAGCCATCAATTTTTGTTCTTACATGTGAACTTCAGCTCTGAACTCAGACATATGATGGGTAATAGATTACGACAAAAGCTTCTTTGTAAAAATCATTCGCTTCATTGTTTTTCAGACCTTGGTACCATCTTGTTGACTCCAGCTTTGACTGCCCACCTTCTGTCGCCACCTTCTAGTGACCACTTGCTGCCACAATGACGTGATTGTGGTTTTGTATGTAAGGAGTCTGAATTTAAGATCACCTCTTTCAGCATGGTTTCATTTTAACATTGTTATGTTATTAGGACTGGAACCTTGTTGAGCGTTGCAAGATTCATGTGAATACTATTTGCAGTAAAGCAGCACCTAACCTGACCACTTTGGTGCCATTTCGGAACAACCTCTCCCTCTCAGATGGTTCTAAGCCTTCTGACTTGTCAGCTTTCCCTGTGCTGCGCTGCAGTCTGAGATCTTTACCAGGGCTTAGACCACAAGTGGGAGCCACTCAGATACAATGGAGTCAGACTGTGAGGTGCTAATTTTTGCCAAGCTTGGTAAACCCCTTGGGTGCACTCTGAGTTCAGCAGCCCCACCCGAGTGTGCTGGCCTCCATCTTCACACCACCTCCAACCCTGGATGATGGAGGCCTGGCCACTGCAAGCATGGTGGTCCCCTTCCCTTCTTCTCTCCAATGCTTACCCACATCTCCTCCCCACTCTTCCCCTCTCCTACCTTGTACTACTCTTCCCACCCAGCCCCTATGGCATCAACCACTGCCAGGTTCGGCAACCTCTTGGTCTACTCTGAGCTCAGCAACACCCTCTCAGCCCCAATCCTGGACCACAACGCCCTGGTCACTGCTGAACTCATTAGTCCTGCTCCACGTTCCTCTTATCCCCTAATTCTCTCCGACCTCTCCATCCCCCTTTCCTGCATTTAACCTTTCTCTTTGCCATCCCTAGCCTGTGGGGTATTGACCACTGGAAACACCCTGCCACCACCTCCCCAGAGGCAGCAGCTGGAATGACAGGGCCCCCTGTGGCAGACTGCAGCTCACAGAACAATGCAGGAAAACTGGCAAACTCCACCAGACCATCACCCCAGCCCTGGGTAAAATCTAGCAACTATCCCAGTGCTTCCACAGCAGCCATGATCCATGAACCGATGCAGGAAGCCCATAGCTCTGGCCAGCTTCTCACAAAAAAAAGTGGCCAGGGACATGTCGTGGCACTGACCTCAGTGCAGAAACTGGGGCAGTAAGATCCCCCAGATCCACTCTCAAAGAATCCACCACTGAAAGTATTGCCAGGAGAACATTACATTTCCTTTTATTTATTTTAAAATTTATTTTATTTTAACAATTATTTACATTCCCAATGTGGGAGTTAGGCATTTAAAGTATTGTATTTCAATTTAAAGGGTACAGGTATAGTGTTTTAATTGCTGTTTCTGCTCAGGAAGACCCTAGAGCACCTAACACTAATTTTAGCATTGATTCCTATGGAAACTAATACTTCAGTTTAAACTGTGATTTTCAGGAATGCAACATTGACATTAACTGTACATACCCTGAATGAATGTTAGCCAACGTAACATATACCACAGAGACTCAGCTTTGTATCAAGATCAAAAACATAAATTGCTGGATAAGCTCAGCAGGTATAGCTCAGAAGAAAAATCAGAATTACCGTTTCAGGTTCAGAGACCCTTCCTCAGAACGGATGTTTAACAAAAGTTTAACAAAAACTAAGTGTGCACTAATAGGACATCTTAAGACTTACATTTACATTCTGGATTATATGCTTACTGTCATATTATGTTGTGTCTTTCTGTGATCTGCACAATATTACAACAATATGATCAGACGTTAAGTAACAATTTGTATTGCACATTTTAGGTTATCATATAAAAATTACTCAGCAGATGTTTTCCATGAAGATCATGCTCCTTTAAGGTCACCACCCCAGTGAAATTTAAAACGTTGCAGCACGTTCTGAAGTGAATACGTTTCAGTATTTGTTGAGTTCATGCTAGTACTTCCACTTTCAAACCAGATTACTTTCAATATGTTACTTCTTGAGTTAAACTGCATGATGAGCTAATTTTCAGCCTACTTCAGTAATCTGGTCTTCAAAAAACTTTGTTTCTTTCTGCTCCATCATACTGACAATAATCTGTGGAATTTGCTTTCTAAACTCTTTTCCCCCACCTTTTCTGCCATCTCCAACAATTTCCTCAAAGTTTATTTCTTTGGCCAGGAGATAAGCAAGAACTGTGGAAGGGAGTAGTGTAAGTGTCAAAAAGTGCCTCATGAAATGATATAAAAGAATCCTGTTCAAACACAAGTTAACATTCATTAAAAATGGTTATTTGAGCTTCCAAGTGTTGCTTCAGAAGATGCAGGTCATGTACTATCATTTATCAAAAATAGTTTCCCCATGTACACTTGCAATGTCTAACATGTACAAATGCAATTTAAAAAATTTTTAAAAATTCTTGTGATCTGGCATTGTTCATTAGGGCAGTATTTACTGCCCCTTGCTAATCGGCCTTGAGAAGATGTTGGTGAGCTGCTGCCTTGGGCCACTGCAGCAAACATGCAATGTCAGGAGGCCTGCAATACTGTTAGGATGGCAGTTCCAGGATTATAACCCAGTGACAGTGAAGGAACGACGATATAGCTCCAAGTTAGGATGACATGTGGCTTTAAGGGGATCTCGCAGAGGGTGGTGTTCGAAGGAAGTACCTAATGAATTTTGCATGTGGAGCTACCTGGCTGAGATCATTTACTCCATTTGACAGTCACTTGTAAGGCTTTTGATGGTTACAATAATTTCTATTTTTTGCAAATGTTCCAAATAACCGCAATGAACATGTTCACTGTCCCACTCCCACAGTGATTACGACAGAACCTTATTAAATTCACCAACACTGAGAAGTATTAGCAACATCAATGAGGCCCCTTTTTAAAAGAAACATCAATGGAGTCTGTAAGTTAAAATGTTCAGCACTGTTCGCAACTCCTTGGATACTGAGGCTGTGCACGTTCAAATGCAACAAAACCTAAACAATACCCAGGATTGGACTGTCAAGTGGCAAGTAATATTCAGGCCACACAACTGCCAGGCAATGACCATCTCCAAAAAGAGGGACAATCTAACCCCTATCTCTTGACATTCAATGGTATTACTATCACTGCAACCTATTTTATCAACAGCCTAGGAGTTACCGTTGACCAGAAACTCAAATGACCTCGCCAAATAAATATAGTGGCTACAAGAGTAGGTCAGCGGCGAGTAACTCACCTCCTGACTCCTCAAAGCCTGTTCACCATCTACAAGCACAAGCCAGGTGTGTGATGGAATACTCCCTACTTGCCTGGATGGGTACAGATCCAACAACACTCAAGAAGCTTAAAACCATCCAGGACAAAGCAGTCCACTTGATTGGCACCACATCCACAAATATCTACTCCCTCCACGACTGATGCTCAGTAGCAGAACTGGTGCAACCTACAAGATGCACTGCAGAAATCCACAGACAGCACCTTCCATCAACCACTTCCATCTAAAAGGACAAGGGCAGCAGATACATGGGAACAACACCACCTACAAGTTCCCATCCAAGCTGTGGACTGCAGCGGTTCAAGAAGGCAGCTCACCACCACCTTCTCACAGACAACGAGGGACAGGCAATAAAAATGCTAGCCAGTCAGAAATGCTCACGTTCCATGAGAGAATAAGATTAGTGACAAACTATTACATTGAACTATAGGATAAAAAAAACACAGCGCTGGAAGAACTCAGCAGGGCAAGCAGTTAGAATGGGGGGAGAAAAGAGTTAAAGTTTCAGGTTTGATCAGACTGAGCAATTGTAAATGAGATAAAAGAAACTTGCTTAAGCTTTTCATACACACTTTGGTTAAGTAGTTGCTGTGATCTCACAAACAAATTCCACCTGATTTTTCTTTCCTCTTCATTACGGCTTCACTGTGTCTCAGTAATTGATGGTAGTGACATCAGCAGCTGAACATGGAGACCCCAATGATGTTAATATTTTTCAGCAGGGCTTAGATGAGCTGTCAGCTACATGTTTAATTTAGGAAATACATCTAAATAACAGCTACTATACCAACATTAGGCCATCTAATTTCTAGTCGTAATGGATTTTAAATATTCTACAAAGACAGGTGCATGAATTTTATTGCTGTAGATTGTGACAGAGCAGGTAGGGGTATATAGTTTGAAAGAAACAGTAAAAGTGCATCAAAACGACTACCAATGTCTCTGTTACATTTACAAACTGCTAACTAGTTTGAAGGGTCCCAGGAACAAATACATTAAAATTGTGAGGCTTTTCTTTCATATATGTGGGCATCACTGCATTTATTGCCCATCTTAAATGGCCTTGAACTGAGTGGCTTGCCAGGCCACTGCAAAGAGCAGTTAAGAGCTGGCGTGGGTCTGGAGTCACATGTAAGCCAGACCGGGTATGGATGGCAGATTTATTCCCTAAAAGGATATTGGCAAACTAGGTGGGTTTTTGTGACATGTTCAGCACTAATGCCACCAGTTTTCAAAGTAGATCTTTTTTAATTAAATTAAATTGCACCAGCTGATGTGGCAGCATTTGAAGCTATATCACAGGTTCTCTGGATTACTAGCTCAGTGACATTACCACTACAACACCACCTTACTTCCCTTTACTCTTGATATGACAACTCATGTTATTAACTAAGTCTCTGTCACAGGCCTTACATTTTAAATAATTCCTCAGGGAATACAGCAAGTAATGGGGAGAAGAAAGCAGAACAGCAAAGGGGAAATAAAGCACTGAAGACATCAGAACATAATAAAGTCTGAGCTAAAGATTGTGAAGAATATAACAACTACAAAAAGTCAAATTCACATTTCACACTGAGGAGGCACTTCATTGTGTTGTGTGGCACTATCAACTGTGCTAAATCGGACAGACTTCAAACAGATCTAGCAACTCAAAAATGGGCATCCGTGAGGCACCATGGACCATCAGCAGCAGGACTGTATTCAACCTCATGTCCCAGTATATCCTGCATGCTACCACTATCAAGCCAGGAGATAACCCTGGTTCAATAAAGAATGCAAGAGGACATGTCAGGCGCAGCACCAGGCAAATCTACAAATGCGGTGTTAATCTGGTGAAGCTATGACACAGGATCACTTGTGTATAAAATGGTGGAAGCTGAATGCAACAGACAGGGCTAAGCGATCCCACAACCAATGAATCACATCTTAGTTCTGGCATCCTGCCACATTTAGTTGTGAATGATGAAGCACATCAACATTCTGGGGATTACCACTGCCCAGAAACTGAACTAGACCAACCAAGTAAATACTGTGGTCACAAGAGCAGGCCATAGGATAGGAATTCTGTGGTGGATAACTCATGTCCTGTCTCCTTAATTCCTGGTCTACCATCTACAAGGGGCAAAGCAGGAATATGATGGAATACTCTCTGCTTGCCTCTATGTGTTCAGCTTCAACAACACTCAAGTATCTTGACACCCACCAGGTCAAAGCAGACAGTTTCAGTGGCACCTCATTCACTATCTGCAGTATTCATTCTCTTCAACAATGCAATAGCAGCAGTGTGTAGCACTGCTCTAACTCACCCTGGAGTACCTTGCAAACCCGTGAACCCTATTACCTACAGGAATAAGGGCAGCAGGTGCATGCGAACACCAACTGCAAGTTCTCTTCCAAGTCATATACTGTCCTGTGCCATTCCTGCACAGTTGCTGGCTCAAACTTATGTCAATCCCTTCCTAGAAACACAGCAAATGTTCCTTTACTCCAAGGGCTGAAGGATAATCAGGGATTGGACTATAAATGCCGGCCTAGCCAATGACACCTACAGCCAATGAAAGATAAATAAAATATTCATAAATTAAGTGTAAGGATAGAATTCAGGAAAACTACCAAGAAAACTTTACATACAAACGTAGAAATAGAATGTGACTAACCAAATTGATTTTGCACATGGCCGTTACAGGCTGAAAGGCCTCTTTCTATATTGTAGCCATTCTATGATTGTAAAACAAAAATAATGAACAAAAGAGACCACGGGAAATATATCCCACCAAAAATCAAGAACAAACTAGCCAGTCATTATATACCACGGATGCAGAAAGAAATAAGGGTAAAGCTGAATCTAAATGATAGGCAAAGGAGAGAATGACAAAACAAGTACAAGATTAGGAAAGAACTAAAGCAGAATTATTAGGGAAGCAAAGAGAAATAATGAAACTAAATCAGCAGTATACAATGAAATAATCAACTATTTGATAGGCAAAGAAAAATCAAAAAAGGTCACTATGTGATGATAAGTTCAGAAATATTAAATAACTGACAACATTAAAAGGTGGGAAGTGATCCATAAAGATCAATGTTAGGATCATTTATGCGAGCAATTTGGCTCATGAATTGGAAATAAAATTACAGAACTTGAGAAGTGCACCAGATTGGATTGTTACCTTCATGCAGAATAGGACTGCGATGAAAACATTAGCCAACCTGCAGAATAATTGCACATAATTGGTAAATTAACCTTAATGTTGATAAATGCTAGGTGGTGCATTTTGAAAGAGAAATTAAGGAGGCTACACACTCCCTGGAAAGTAAGGGTCTCAATGGAGAAAAGGAGCAGAGCGATCTAAGTTTTACAGTTACATAAATCACAAAGACGTGAAGCCAGTTAATAAAGCCATTAAAGATACAGGAAAAAAAAGCACTGAGGTTCATCTCTTAATTGCTAGACTTGAAAAAAAGAGTGCAGATCTGTTAGATTTGTACATTACTTGGTTAGACCACATGGAGTAACATCAACCGTTCTGATCTCCATATTATAAAAAGTCAAATGTACACTGTAGAAGGTGTGAAAAACATTACTGCAGAAAGAGACCTGTTGTTGAAGCTTTTCTTTGCACACTCATCAGGACTGAAGCTAGAATACAAAACTTCAAAGGCAGAACACAATATGAGAAACAGGGCAGTCATTAATTGGCTATAGTGGTCCAATTAATCAAGGCACTGGCACAAAGAATACACCAGAAACAGTGTCCCCCAAGCACTTGCTTAACTGTACCATTACAATGTGCTGAAAAATTCCTTTTGCCTGCAGAGGACTAGGCCCTGAATGTGAACATATGTAGCTTCTAGCAAGGATAAGAATTAAGCATTGCAAGCCCAACTGATCATTGTAAATTGGCTAGACTCATAGAATCCCTACAGTATGGAAACAGGCCCTTCGGCCCCACGAGTCCATACTGAACCTCAGAGCATCCCACCCAGACCCATCCCCCTAAAGCCCACCTAATTACACATCCCTGAACACTATGGGCAATTTAGCATGGCCAATCCACCTAGCCTGCACATCTTTGGACTGTGGGAGGAAACCGGAGCACCCGGAGGAAACCCACGCAGACATGGGGAGAATGTGCAAACTCCACACAGACAGTTCCCTGAGGGTAGAATCGAACCCGGGTTCCTAGTGCTGTGAGGCAGCAGTGCTAACCACTGAGCCACCGTGCCATCGCATAGCTGCTGGACAATTCTTGTCATATTTGGGCTTGTTCAGTAATTACATCTAATGCTTTTATTCTGAGGTTGACAAGGACACCCTGGTTCAGTCACCTTCAAAGAACTGAAAACCAAAACTGATCTATCGCTACTTTAGAAACCAAATTTCCATACAACAATAACATAAACCTCCATCAGAATTCAACCTTGAATAAATTCAAAGACTCAGCCTTCAGAGCTCTCTTTAAGTTGTGAATTCTAATGGTTCACATCCTTCTTGGAAGAGATTCCTTCTCAGCTGCACCCAAAATGGGTGACTCCTCAATACAAATTCCCAAGAAACGACCATTCTCTCATGCCCTCTCACTAGCTCATATGCTGGAATAATCTATTATTCCTCCAAACTACAATGAGAACTTGCTCCACACTTTAAGAAGACCAAAACCCATAAGTAGTAGTCTACCTGTGGTCTCACAGATGTCTTGAATTGTATCAAGACTTCTGTACTTTTATACTACATTCCCCCTTCGATTCAAGGTCAAACTTCCATTTGTCTTTCTAATTTCGTACTGCACCTGCATGCTAACTTTGTGTTTCACATGCAAGGACACCATCTTTCTCTCAGCAGTGCAGAACTCCACAGCCTCTCTTCATTAAATAATATGTTGCCTTTCTATTCTTCCCACCAAATTAGGTACCTCATGCTTTCCTATAGTATACTCCACCTGTCTTTCACTTGGCCTAACTGTTTCCTTCTTGATCAATTCGTGACATCAAATCATAGAATCCTTGTAGTGTGGAAGCAGGCCACTTGGCCCATTGAGTCTGCATCACCCCTCCAAACAACATCCCACCCAGACCCCTACCCTATCTTTCTAACCCTGCATTTTTCCCATGGCCAATCCACCTAGCCTACACATCCCTGAACACCACGGGCAATTTAGCATGGCCAATCTACCCTAACATGCCGTCTTTGGACTGTGGGAGGAAACCAGAGCACCCAGAGGAAACCCACACAGACACAGGGAGAATGTGCAAACTCCACACAGTCGCCAGAGGATAGAATCGAACTCGGGTCACTGGCGCTGCGAGACACCAACGCTAGCCATTGAGCCACCATGCCACGCATGTCCTTTCGCTTTCCAGCCTATCTTTGTATTGTCAGCGTATGTGACTGCATTACACTTAATGCCTTCACTCACGTTGTTAATATAGATGAAGAATAGTTTTGATCACAGTCCTGATCCCTGTGGCACTCCACTAGTTACAGTCTGCCAACTTGAAAATGACTGTCTTGAGTTAGCCAATGCTTCACCCATCCTAAACATACTTGCCCCAATATCATGAACTCTTATCTCCTACAGTGAAGCAGCACCTTATAAAGGCCCTTTGGAAGTGTGAAATGTGGTGGGCATCAGGAGGGGGTATAGAGGCTGAAAATGATTTTGTGATCAATCTTCCAAATGATGCTGAGTTTTTATTTCATTGCTTCTTGAAATATAAATGACTGTTTTCAGGCAGTAACAATTAATAAACACATGGCTGCTCTAATAAACATGAATTACACACACACAAAACCTTGAGTACATATATCATTTGTATGTCCAAAATGGCCTTATTAATCATTCAAAAGCTTACAATGAGCATTGTTCTAGCAGGGTGCTGTGGTGGAGAAGTTGGGGAGTGATGCATATCCCCATTGAAAGAATTTGGAAAATAATTAGTGTTGTCCTTAGCAACCACAGCTGTACAAATAAGCTTTATATGAGTTGTGACTGTGCATATTTGAGAATTCTAAAACAAACTGGTGTTCTGATCAGGTGCATTTTCTTTCTCAGTTAAGTGTTTCTATTAGAAAGTCTTATGACTTACAGAGGAGCATAAGGTTTAAAAACAGCTTCCTAAATTAATTGGTACGAAAACTTCAGTGTGGTTAGAAATCTTTGAATCGTATTTTACTGGCAGGTAACCTATGACATGGAACACAAGCAGACCGCAAATGAGAAGGATGCTTGTGGTGGCCAAACTCATTTTTATTTATTATACATTTTGCTTGGAAACCCAACGTTTTCACAGGTTCAGACATGAATGCCCATGTCACCTGCCTGTGGCTAAAAGGAAAAATAATTAGACACCGTTAGCTCTGGAGAGAAACTCAACTCCTTCTTGCCACCACAACCATTCAGTTCTTGATGAGAAGGCTCGCAGCTGACAATCCCAACCCACAACCACTTAAGGCCCTGAAGTGGTCGCGAAATGGCCACTCAAGGGTCTCAACTTGCCCACTTCCCAGACCACCTGTCCCCCTAGCATGCAAGAAAAATATTTGGTTTCCCAACAGGGAAACCATGATGACCCACCTGTCAGGTGGCCCAATCTGGGGCAACTGGCGGCAGCTCCCAGCCTTTGCCACTAACCCTGCTCTCCTAGCAAATTCTACCCCATAATATGACAAAAAAGATAAAGCTGCTCATCACTGGACCTCCCACAGAGTAGGCTTGAACCTACAAACGTTAAATACTGAGTAGGTGCTAGCCTCTGATTGGCTGGCAGCTCCTGGAAAAATGGGTCACCAGAGCAGAGAGACTTGCTCATGTTTGCTCAGTGATTAGACAAGTTTTCTCCAGGGTTGGGGTGCCATGTAGGTTATTTCCTAACACACTCAGCCCCAAACCATGACTTAAAACAGGAACAATCCACCCTATGTCCCAAGCATCTAGCAGAATACTAGTCTTGGCTGAAGAATCTCCCAGGTAAGATTTACTGACCTCTAAATCATGCTCTTGCCCCCCTGCTCATGGATGATGTCATCGTTTTCTGCTTGGATCTGCTGTCAGTGCGCAGACTCATGAGCATCTGCGACCTGTTTGAACTGGCCTCGGGTGCCGAGTTAAATCGAGGCCATGTTCTTTGGGAACTGGGCCGACCGATCCTTTAATCGCCAACACCATCAGGACAGATTACCTGAAGATGCTGGCTCATAGGGGCTGGAGTGTGCGGTGAAACTTGGGAGTAGCATGGCGCCAAAGTGAGGCAGAAACAAGGCAGATGGGAGCACTGGTCCCTCTCCATTGCAGGTAAAAACGTGCTCATCAGGTGCGAGGTACTCTCTCTGTTGTTGTACGTGGTACAGGTCTGGCCTATTCCTCAAACCTGTGCCATTGCAGTCACCCAAGCCATCTTCCACTTCGTCTGTAGGTCTAAGATAGACCATGCCGACAGGAACACCACGTATAAAAGTCTGGATAAGGAGCTGGGGGGAAGAACATACCCAACCCCACTCTCATCCTGACAGCCATCTTTGAGTGCAGCTGCATCAAGCTGTGCATAAACCCTCTGAACGCAAACACCAAGTGTCACTACTTATTGAGGGTCTACCTGTCCCCAGTGTTGCGAAGGATGGGACTGGCCTCATTGCCACTGAATGCTCCAAAGTAGTTGGACCATCCCGCATCACTTGTCCCTCGTGGAGAAATTTGTGAAGAAAAACACCTTTGACCACAAAGCAGTGGTCAGCATTGTTGAGACCCTTTGGGAAAAGGAGAGGGCTGATCTTGTTCAGTGGTTCCCTGAGCCGACTGTCACAGTCATTTGGCAGAATGCCTCATCACCAGAACTTTCCAACAAGCACCAAGACTTGGCTTGGCTGGTGGTGAGAAGGACACTATCTGTGAGATCCTTTATGCATGCCCGGGGTCTCTGCGCCACCACACGCTGCCCTTAAAGTGGTTGCGGAGGTGATGAGGCTGTCGCATATTTCCTTCTGGAATAGGTCTTTGGAAAGAAAATCTGAAGCGAGATGCAGTGGTTTTTGTCCAGATTCATCCTGAGCAGCTCCGTAATGCAGGGCTCTGTGCTTTATGGTCTGTTACCCAGGACGCACACCGAGACAAACATCAACTGCCCCTGGAGGACCATCAACTTGGTGAAAGACGCTCTATGATCTGCCCAAAACTTGCCAGTCTTCCAGTTGAAAGAGGTGATCCCAACTAAGTGTTGCAGACTGGCACAATCCAAGGTCTAGGAATATGTGCTGAGGGATGCACTAAAGCTTGGGGCAGCTGCCACCAAGGCGCATTGGAGAAAGACCACCATGTACGGTCATCCTGCAAAAGCATAACAGGGGTCCATTCAGTTATTGGGCCCTCCTGATGTCTCAAATACATGCCTGTAGGTTAACTGTAAGAATAGAGAAAGCTGAATCCCAATGTTTGTTTTCCTCTCTGTAAGTAAAGATGGGATAGTTCTGAATAGCTTCATTAACTGTGTGTGTACATAAAGATTTTCTTTTATGAATAAAGTATATTTTTGCAATAAAAAAAAATCACGCTCTTGCTGTCATGGGAAGCATGTTAAAGACAGAAGCAAGCTTTGCTCTAAACCCTTAGTGGATCTGTGGTTGCACTGCCTGACAATTAATGCTGGGAGTGTATCGGAGGGCCTGCAGATTTTCAGACTGCGCGTACTTTCATATATTTTGGAAAGCAAACCTAAGTAATTCACATAATTTCACCATGGTTCTGTAATCTCCCAGACTAGTCTTGATCGCCTGACAGGATCTATTTTTCTTTCCCTTTATTGGTCCTGGGTCTTTTTTCATATTTTTCCTCTCCCAATATCTTCTGTTAAATTGTCAGCTATACAAGGAGTCTAATCTTAATTTAATTTAACCGATTTATATTGATCTTAACGATAAATTTGTAATTAGGAAGAAAATAATTTTGAATGATCATAATATAACTGTGTGTATCCATTTGTATGATATTATATATTCGCTTAATTAACCAATTACTTTTGTACTCAACATTTAAATGCTATCAATTATGATTGTACAGTTAGTAAAAATGTATTAGTACAAAGACCGTGTTGTGATATTTGGTTTAAAAAATTATTCATTTATTACATCGAGTAATCCTTCAAAAGAAGCTGGCACTGTAATACGAACACAATCCAAATGGGTTAAAATGAGACAGTTTGTTACATCAAATTGAGACACTGTTATTTCCTATTCCTAGTCATGTATTTGGGATCTTTTGTTTAGGGGTCATGGATCCACATGGTACTTTTGGCATATTCTTGCTAAAATATCGACAAGTGTTCTGATATCCCTGATGATTAAATTCCATCAGTAAACATCTGTTTCAACGTATATGAGATATTTTAGATCCAGCGATCATTATAACGTCTGAAAAACTGAAAAACATAAATTAAACACAGTATGACAGCAGGAGATTGATGAGGTTGTGCCTCTACATTTAATAGATAATCACTCCCATAAACACTCATTTCTATTTACAACAAAGATAGAAATCATAAGCTCTTCTACCATCAGATCTCAATAGACTGAAATTCAGTACGCTTCACATCATTGGTGTTTTTGTAATTGTAGAATGAATAATCACCTAGCTTCACCTGTAATAGACAAATTAAAACATCCCAAGGAAATTCATTATCAGGCTGTTTAGAAATTAACTAGCCTGCTCTTCTTGTGATTTTTGTGCCAATCAAGATGAGTTAATCAGAATTGGAGCAGTTATCCAGGCTTCAAATCAAGTGGAGCCATATCAAGACGTACTGTAGAGATACCTCAAACTCAGTTTCACATTCTAGAAAAGGTCTTGCAGCATTCATGTGGCATTTCTGGTACTAATCACTATTAATACCACTTTTAAGCAAGAAGGACAATTTGTGCTGAATTATAGAATCTCAGAACTAGTATTCCGTATTTAACTCATCAGTATGTGTGAGATTTGAACAGAACGCAAGGACAAAGGAAGAAACTAGTTGGACCAAACTAGTAACCAATGAAAGGCAAACTGGAGGGACAGAACTTGGCAGAAAATTAATACCCATCACCTTGTTACATTCTAACTGAAGCAACAGGCCCACGCAACACACTGCAAAAACAAACCCTGCAGAGTTTTGTTTTGCAGCTCATTGCCGAAAGGGGTACACAGCCTTGTATGTAGATTAGGAAATCTTCTACTTGATGCAGCAAATAGACCTATTCAACCCTGAAGAGCCAACACTCATCTCTACTCTAATTACTGATGATAATAAATGAGTTCATAGTTTCCCATGCATTTTTATAAGATATTCATAGGCTTTCTGATATATTGGTTGAAACCATCTGGTCATTATTATATATTTCCCATCCTGTAAGGGTCACCTTGAAAGTTCATTTTTCAATTTTCAGAAGTTTTTTTGATATCCCTTTGCTCGCTGTCTCATGCAGACCAGCCTTTGTCAACTGCCATGCAATGCTGTGACAAGCATTAAAAAAAAAACACCCAACCCTGAGTTTTCTCTTCTTTAGATTTCACTACAGTAAAGTATTCCCATGCAGTATCATGAACAAATGTTCAGTTATCTCCCTGAAGTGCAATGCTGGCAAGAATGAGCAGGAGGGAAGTCTGGGACTAAAACTGGGCATTTGAGAAGGACAGGAATAGAACAGAAGCTCTGGAATAGCAGTAGTGGGCGTACTACATGAGTAGAAAGCACTGAACAACAGCGCTGGATAAAGATGGAGTCAAATAACAACCAAAAGAACTGTGGACGCTCTAAATCAGAAAAAAAACAGAGATTGCTGGAAAAGTTCAGCAGGTCTAGCAGCATCTGTGGACAGAAATCAGTGTTAACATTTCAGGTTGAATGACCCTTCCACAGAACCACATGAACTTTTCCAGCAATTTCTGTGTTTGTTTCAGAATCAAGGAACAGTAGCCTTTGGGTAGAAAGGCAGTCTACATGTGACAGAAAACTTTTTCATGCAGTGACAAGCAGCAGGACAGAATGACTGGGGTTCCCAAGGCTATTGCAGTAAGCAGGCAAAGGGAGCATAGAGTCTGACAAGATGGTAAGCCAGACACATCAGGACCCTTATGACACTAACGTGCCTCTAGGTAACAGAGGAAAAGAAATGGTAAAAGGAATGAAGAAGTCAATTATAGGAGGGTTAGGAGAGTTGACTGAATGCTTGGTTGAAAAGATTTAAGAAGCAGAGAGTTAGTCAAGAGCAGAAGTGGAGATACAGAGTTCAGTGTAATCAGCACTGTAACAGAGAAGTTGAAATACCAGTAATAGTGCAGACTACTTCATAAATAAACTAACATAAAGATATTTACGCTGTCCATTGAAATAAGCTTTCCTGGAATTACTACATCTGGGGAATTTTTTTTTAAATCAATAGACTACTTGGACTGTGGTCTTCCATTCCCAGTATTATTGCAAAGGAACATTCCTAACATAACCTGTTTCACCACAAGATAGTATTACAAAACCTCAAAATACCAAACCACATTCTCCACAACTTAACCGCAGTTCAACTCATTTTGAGAGCTGTTTATGGCTTGCTTTGCTGTAAATCTTTTCCTGGCTTCAAAATGTATTCAGTGCAGTCCACTTTGCAAGTATGAAATTGTTGCCTTGAAATATTTAAACTGGCTGCAAATTGTTGCACCTTGGATAATACCAAGCCGTCTTGTTCAAGGATGTGGTAACAGGAAAACCGGGAGCTCATACTATGATTAGACAGAGTCAATATGATTTTATGCGAGTGAGATTGTGATTGACAAATCTATTAG
Organism: Ginglymostoma cirratum; assembly: GCA_024137785.1. NCBI lineage: Eukaryota > Metazoa > Chordata > Chondrichthyes > Orectolobiformes > Ginglymostomatidae > Ginglymostoma > Ginglymostoma cirratum. Next base: position 46,719,049 of record JAHRHZ010000016.1, on the reverse strand, counting down.
AGGTTTTTGAGTTTGCAGCTAGCAGGGTAATAATGGGAACCAGTGGATGTGCATATCAAGCTTTTCAGTAAAGCATTCAACATGGTGTGATTAAATAGTTGTTACAGAAGATTAGGACTCATGGGATCGAGTGATGATACATTAGCATGGAACAAGGATTGGTTATTAGACAAAAAAGTAGAACTTTCAGTCATTTTGGGATGGCATGTAATTAATGATGTATCACAAGGATCATCTGGGGCTTCAGCTAATTACATTCTATAACCTTGTCTTAGAAGAGTGGCCCTAACTACAATAGATCCAGATTTACCAACTATGCACAGCCAGATAGGAAGGCAAGTTATGAGGACCATACAAAGAGGTTGTAAAGAGTTAGGTGGTGATAAGGAAGTAGCAGGTGGAGTAAAATATAGGAAACAGAACTTATCTATTTTAGTAAGAAGAATGGGAAACACATTTATTTAAAAAATGATTATGTATATCTAGTAGTCTGTGGAATTTAGGGAACCCTAGTACATGAATCACAAAAAAATTTCAATCCAGACACAACGCCCAAGTAGAATATTTAATGATAGAGTTTATAACAGGGTTGGACCTCCCAGAGGCCACATTCCGAATACCACATACAGTTTTGGTCTCCTTATCCGAGGAAAAGTACATGCTTTAGGAGGGGTGCAATGAAGATTCCTGGGATATGATGGTTATCCAGAAATTGAAAGGAACAACAATCTTTCTCAGTAGTTTACAAGAATGAGGGGTAATCTCACTGAAACATATACAATTCTTACATCACTTGACTGATTGGATGCTGGACAGTATTAAAATAGGGTTATATAGAATATAGGCCTACAAAGTCTTCTCAGAAAAAGCAGGCAATCGTTTAGAACTGAGATGAGGAGGAATTTCCCAGGGAAAGTTATTATCTAGCATAGAAAACTGCATTTAAGAGTATAAATGACAGATTTTTGGGCGCTAAGTGAATCAAGGAACATGAAGTATAATGAGTGGACATAGATGCTCAGTTACAATCTTGTTGAGTAGCAGAGCAGGCTTGGAAAATCACATGTCCTACTTCTCCCTTTATTTCCTGTGCGTTTAAGCTTTTGTTAAATTCTTGTAATCATGTTTATACTCTTCTCTGACAGTGCAATTAACTTGGTAGCGGTGGGGTCAGGAGAAATTGCTGATGTATTATCTAAGGCAGGCAATATATTGATGATCAAAGTAAACCCTGTTAGCAATGGATACGATTTATAGCTCAAGTGAGGCTAAGTAGGAGGTAGCAATTGCACACAGCCTCAGAAATCACTCAATGAACGGGAGGTTGTGGAGTAAAATTTGAGGTATGGAAAGTTTTGATGGCTGCTGAAACCAATTACTTTGGCTACCCTAACGTTTAATTTATCCATCCACGACTGTGTCGCACATCAGTCTGTCAGGACAGACTTGATACTGAGTTCAAGACATGGAACTGGATATTTCCTCCATAGAGAGAGAAACAGATTTAGCTCATAGCAAATCACTGAGACTTAAGATGTAGATGAAGGGAATCAAAGGGAAATCTTTTCGTGAACCTAAGATGACACATTGAGGATGTAAAAGAATTTATTGCTGGAGTTGTATTGTTTGAACTCAAAACGGAACTACACTAGGGCTGTCCCAATGGTCTGCACCTCGGAGGAAAGGTTAGTGCAGAAAAAGACAGCAGATTAAATAGAGTTGATCACTGTAGAGAGGCTGAGGACAAGGAGGGATATTATACCACTAACAGTCATACAGAGGATAGCACTGGTAAACACAGTACTTAGTGACAAAGGTATATTTAGAAATCTTAAGGCAGGTTACAGGCAGAAACTACACCATCAGATGGTCAAAGCATAGAATCATAGAATCCCTACAGACCATTCAGCCCAACAATTACACACCGCCCCTCTGCAGAGCATCACACCCAGACCCATTCCCCTAATTTCCCATATCTAACCCAAACATCCCTGGGCACTATGGAAAATTTAGCATGGCCAATCCACCTACCCTGCACATCTTTGGACTGTGGGAGGAAACCGGAGCACCCAGAGGAAACCTACGCAGACACAGGGAGAATATGCAAACTCCACACAGACAGTCTCCTGAGGCTGGAATCGCAGCCGGGTCCCTGGCGCTGTGAGGCAGCAGTGCTAACCACTGCACCACTGTGTCGCCGTAAGAAGAAAGACAAGAAACAAAGGGGAAGATAAAAGTTGGCATTTATAGTGGGGGAGATGTTTGAGCTGAGGGATTGGCCAGTGCTTTGGGAGAATGACGAACTGCCTCTGCCAGGCAAATTGTTCAAACTTGGGAATGATGAAATTCACAAACATTTGTACTTGGTGTTAGAAATGCTATGGTCAGTATTTATACGGCATGACGGTGCAGGTGAAATTCAATCAACAGGTACAAATGATCATTAGGTGAACTCAGAGATTAGATTATGCGTAATTCACTGAACAATTATTACCAAGTTACATACAGACTGGCTTTGAGAAAAGCACCTTTCTAATTATTCAGGGATGACAGCTTTAACATGGATTTTGTGTCATAGACCCTCACAACTATTAATTATTTCAGAGACTTAGCAACACACAAATTCAATATAATAAGACTTTAAGACAATCTCTGGGTTCAGGTGGCTCCAAGAGAACATTACAGTTTGTGTCAGTTGAATTCCTCCCTGGTTGTGTTGCAGCTTTGTAACACATTGCAAGACTCATTACTGCTTTTCACTCCAATTCCTACAAGTCCTACAGAAGTCATACCTAAAGCAAACAAATGGATTGATCAGCATTTAACATCACTTATTAGGGCTTAATGTAGAAAAAAAAATTGCTTTTTGTGGAAGCAACTGCTTAAAATTGTACTAATTGCTTCTTGCTGACCAGCACTATTTATTACACTATCTGTCATGGAGGAATGATTACTGAGTTGTTGACATTTCTTTCAAATAGAACAAGTGCAGCATATGAGAGATGTTAGCTTTCCTCAGACACAGCACTCAAAACAAATTTACACAAGATATTGGCTTTGAAACAAATCCTCTGCTCTAACAGCATCAATAGCGTTTCACTCATGTTGCTGCTGGTCAGAATTCGCCATTCAGTCCAGTTCACCACACCTGTCAGGATGAATTAAAGTGACCAAGCAGATTTGTTTCAGTGCCTATACATTTATTTCATCTTATGTCTATGAACAATATCCTACTGGAAACCCCTTTGTGTTTCTGCCAAAGGATATCATAATTGATGGAAATTCAGAAGTTAACACTTAAGTAAAATAACCCTGACATTTTTCTAAATATCCATTTATCAAATGATAAGGGTTTGCAAAAAGCTTTATTCTTACTTTGTGAACACTGTACTTCTGTGACCTCATTCATTTCCCTTTTACTATTCTAACCCACTCCCCCTCCTGCCTTCCAGTCTTTATCTCGTTCCATTTAATTACAAGAAGTTAATCAAATCCTTTGTTTTTAACTTTTCCACTTTGTCATCTCACCACCCTATTTGACCAATGCTTTAAGAAACTTCTCTTCAGAAATATGGTCGTTTGTGATCAGCCATGGATGGCACCTGCCACTGGACTGGAACAGCAGGTTTATTTCCCTTCAGGAGATTATTGAATGCATTGCGTGTTTTAAACAACATGATGCCATGGCTACATTTGTACTTGATCCAACTTATTTCAAAAAAGAACCAATATTCATATTCTTAAACTGCCAAGGTAAGATTTGAATTCATCTCTACTAGATAAATACCTTCAGGATAGAGAGATCTTGTAGCTCAAGTTATAGCATCTCTGTCTCTGAGTCAAAAGTCCCAGGTTCAAGACCCATTCGAGGACTTGTTATGTAGACAAAGGGTTGGCAATGGTAGGTTGATAAACAGTGAGCTAAACCTTTCTACACTTCCTCACCCTTCCCCAAAAGAGGAAAGGATGTGAGTGAAGATACAAACAAACCCTCTATTTCCAGTGACTAGGTGTTTGTGGAAATGTTAGAATTGACTTTAGTAACAATGCCCTAGAGAAACGAAGAAGAGAATCTCTCCCTAACGGTCTCCACTGATCCCATTGAAACAAAAATGTGCCCATGGTCATTGGGTGATGTCAGGACTGGGCTCAACTACGAAGGCCTTGTTAAGTTGCTCTGCTGAAATTCACTATCTAATCTAATGTGAAGAGCATTCTTTTGAATAAAAGACCAGAAGGCTCCCAGCAATTATGAAACACCAATACAGCCCAAGTCATTACAGGAAAAAGTATTTTCCAGTTAAATATATTTTAGAATTTAAATAGACTACATTTATATTGAGTGAGATTCTGGCTTCCTATTCGAGCTTCTGTTGATTCATGAACTGACACCTTGCAATCATTTCCTCTGGGCAAACTGTTGCTTGTCGAGGTAGGTTGGCTCGCTGAGCTGGTTTGTTGTTTCGCAGACGTTTCGTTACCGTGCTTGGTAACATCCTCAGTGCAGCCTCTGATGAAGCGTCGGTGTGTTTTCCCGCCTGGCTTTTAAACTCTGGGGTCCGTTGCGATGGATTGCCTCACTTCTAGGTTTCCTCTGTAGTGGAATGTATATGGGGTCGAGTTCAATGTGTTTATTAATAGCCTGCTGCGTGGAGTGCCATGCTTCCAGGAGTTCTCGTGTTTGTTTCTGCCTAGTCTGTCCCAGGATCTTGGTGTTGTCCCAGTCGAAGTCCTGGTTCTCCTTGTCCATGTGGATTGAGATGAGCGAGTATTGGTCGTGTCTGTTTGTAGCCAGTTGGTGCTCATGTACACTTGTTGTTAGTTTCCTTCCTGTATGTCCGATGTAGTGTTTCTCGCAATCTCTGCAGGGGATCTTGTAGATAATAGCAACTGTTGCTTGTCTCAGAAACAATTTTATGCTCCCCTCTGTTCAGCACTGATCTGCACTGCAATGAAATCTCTAACCAGAGGTGTGAAATAAGCAATCTATCGCGCTATGTAGCAACTTAGCCTCTTGGATGTTTAAAAACCAGAGGGTGAGCATTTGACATACCTCTGCTTACTTCAGAAAAGCATATCATTGATTTATTTGAAAATTGTCACCTCATTACACATTTTATACAATGCTAAATGCTCAAGCTACTGAAAGATTAATGGACTTTCCTGATGAAGACAATAAACAAATAAGAAAACGGAAAATGCCATGACTTAAAAAGCACATTTAAGCTGACGTTATGTTAAGATGTGAGGATTGTAATGCAAAGAGAAAGGTGCTTGCTGCGTTTTTTAAAAATTCATAATGAGCACTATTTAGACAACTTACTATTCAATTACACGCCAGCTTGTGCGTGGACAATTATTGCATATTCAGATGCTATACATTGTATAGTGAAACATCAAACCATTTAAAAAGGGAAAGAAAAACTGATACCAATCTAGGTGGATGAATAACTTTTCATATCACCAAGTTTATGGAAGTCTGGGCAGCTACTGCAAGAACTCACAAGATCATAAATTACTTCAGGATCAACAAAGGCATTATATCCTTTATGCCCCAATATTGTATCTCATACTTTCTTAGCTAATTGCACAACTTTCACTTGCACTGCACTACCTGAGAGTCCTGGGCTTGGAAAAAGACAAGATTGGGCACTAAATATTCCAGGATACAATGCATTCAAGGAAGGAAAGAAAACAAGATGGGTGGCAATATTCAATAGCTAATTATTACAGGACTAGGATAGAGCACATATCAAAGGATTTCATACTTCCTGAGAGTTTGAGATGGAGGCAACTTCATTCTGGAATTTCAGAAGGGTACTGGAAAATTATCTGAAAAGATTGGCATTGCTACAACAGAAGGGTGTGAGAGTGATTGTTGAGTCATTCTGACAGAGAGTCATGGACACACTGGGCCTTGTAGCCTCCTTTATGAGCAGTAACTAATCTATGAATTTAATCTTTAGTATTATTCTAGACTGATCTTTCCCATACTATTTACTGTTTTACATTTTTTGTGGCTGAACTGGAACCTTTGAAATTTTGGTGTCATGTATAATCTTGAGATGAACTTCTGACCACATATCTTGAGTATTGTGTGCAGTTTTTGGCTCCTCGTCTGAGGAAGGACATTCTTGCTATTGAGGGAGTCCAGTGAAGGCTCATCAGACTGATTCCCGGGAAGGCAGACTGAAATTGTCACTCATCTCCCTCCTCGCTTGTATATCTCTCTTGTTTCACAGAGAACAGAAGTATAAAAGTGGATATATTGGATAAAAGCTTGATCTGTGCAGTCTGATCATAGTGTCCTCTGACTTGTATTTGGTTTTAGCTACTTGGTTCAATGTTTTCTTCACATTGTTGATTTTTGCGCTACATTCATTAGATAAGTGTTGAGTCTATCAAGGTTCCTAGCTTTCATTGAACTTTAGCTTTTATCTATTTTAACATTAGTCCTGTAGTAGGCATATTGCCTATTTTCTATTTCTATATACAACAGTGCATTGGGTTTTAGTTCTTGTCATTCAGCCATTCTGTCTGGATTAGGTTGCTCTGTAATTTATGGACAGTCTCCTTAAATGTCATCCATCTTCTCAGTTATGAGCTAGAAATAATACTGGGCCCAAAACCAGGTCAGGGTCATTCATCTTAACACAGGCTTTCCAACCAGCATTCTTTAATCAAATATTTGCTCCTTCCTAGGTTTTGTCTCGAATTACTGCAGCATTCAGCTACATTCATAATCGCTTATGTTGAACTTTATGCAATACCTTTTGCAGTGCAGTGCACGATATTAATTGTGGGTTAACTACTGCAAGGCAGTTTGCCATTTCATCAAAAGAATTCAAGGAGATTGGTCATTCAGGATGTTCCCCATCTAAAGCCACTCTAACTAATGTATCTAGGCTGCCATTGCACGGAAAATATTCAGCTGTCCTCCTGATAAACAATTCATTATTTTGCATTGATTAATTCTGGGCCAGCTCATTGCCATACTCCTAGTAAAATGAATGAAAAAGATCTTGAATAAAAAGCAGGCACTGGACCAGCTCTCCCAAAGGCGGAAAAATAGATGATAATTCAGGAGAATTGAGCAGGGTGCTTTCAAAAGAGAAAGCATTCCTCACAGACACTCTCACACTTTTGTAAATGGGTCAAAAGTTACACATTTTACATCTAAAAATAACACATTCTAAATTGATGAGCACAACCTTCAGTTTCAATTGAGGGCCACGTCCTTCAGCACATCATTAATAACAGAAAAAATTTATGTTGACAGCTAAAAAGGATCGGGAAAAAAAAACGGCTCAGACAGAAGCAAAATCAATAGAACAGTACTAATTGTCTGTACGGTGTTCAAGAATTGAAACTAAAGAATGAAGCTGAACAAGACACTGCATTTTTATGTGTAGACAACATATATAAATAATTTAAAACAACAGTAACTGCTTAATGTATCCCGAGTTCAATTTCCTTACAAAGCACTTGTACACAAGGTCATCAGCAAAAATGACAGATCCACCACAATATCTAACAATTATTCAAAATTGTAGAGTGATTGCAAGGCTAAATTAATCTCAGAACTCAGGCCATTTTTAGGATATTATGTCTGAGAAATCACTGCCTCATACAAACCCCCAATTGCAAAACTCATCTTATGGAGGTAATTGGGTTCTTGGTGGGAAAGCTGGTGACAAATACATGTCATCTCTTTCTCAGGAGGTCCACCACCACATGTACCCTGCTACTTAACAGGCCAACAGGCTTACCCCAAAATCAAGACCCTTGGGCAGAGGTTTTGAAAGCCAGTCTGCCAAGAGCTGTTAGTGTCATATTGACCAACAGCCCTATTGAACGGCACCATTACAGGAAGTCAGTGACTGCTCCTGGCACAACACCCACCTAGGGCCTGGGCCACAAATGAGTGATGGCAGGAGGGGGAAGGGGAATTAGGTAGCCACAGTGGAGGAGGGTCACAAAGCAGTGGCTCTTCCAAGTTAGATGAATTCTGAGAGTTAAAAGGATCAAGGGATATGGACAGAAAGCAGAAGTAGGTCACTTATTTGGATGATCAGCCATGATCATTTTGAATAGCAGAATAGGCTCAAAGGGCTGAATGGCCTACTCCTGCTCCTATTTTCGATGTTTCTATGATAAAAAGAGAAGCTGAAAACTCTTGTTTGCTCTCGAAGGTGCAAATACAGTGTAAACGCAATGTTGAATAGCTTACAGACAACTATCTTTAGACATTTATATTTCTTGAATGTATTAAATTGTGCTGTTTTGCACCATAAAATTTCATATTTCAATAATGTCAATTTGAAACCTTACTTAAAAATGGAAGCATTACAAGCCACTAAGTTAGCATTTTCAACTGTTCTTTACATCCTTCCACCCCATGCCACAGCTTAGCAGTGAGCAAACTGGTTTCCAAACTGCAATGTTCATAGAAGCCAATTACAGAAATACATGATACATCCTTTAGCGAAGAAAATCTGCCATCCATACCTGGTCTGGTCTACTCACAAAAATGGGTATTTCTCTTAATTGTCCAGCGGGGATTTAAAGATGGGCAATAAAATGCTAGCTTAGCCAGTGACACACGCAACTCATTAATTATTTTTTAAAAAGGGAAAATCATGGCCAAATCATAAGATATCATTGAATCTTTTCCTAATCTCTGGTGCCTAATACAAAAACAAACACTATTTCGTCTTAAATGTCTGAAACACAAGCACATTGGAACACTCTGCACATCACTTCAAGTTGCAAAGGCCTGCAAGTTCAAGTACTTGTTGGTAATGTCGGCAACAAATTTTCAAACGCTTCAAACATTTAAGAAAGGCCAGGAAATAGAGACCCAAGACGACAAAAGATCTGGTAACAGGGATTATCATTTATTGATCTCAAATATAACAAGCCCATGAGTGGCTTGAGCACATACATCAAAATTATGATTGTTTTTACTCGTGCTTGATTTAACAGATGAAGACTTTGAGACTCCAGGTAAGTTTTGAAATTTGGGTACCTTAAGACGACAACTAAATTAAAATTCGTTCTCTTATCAAATTATGTACACTACTGTATGTATCCAGACACATTATAATTTGAAAACATGGTACGATTCATCTAAGCTCGCCAGCTTTGGTAATGTGGTTAGCAGCAGCAGTTGCAGTTGGGTACATCCCATACTTACGGAATCTTACAGACACTTTCTTTAATAAATGGAGCTGTCAAAATTAGCTTTGTTCTAAAGAGACGCTCAGTTTTGTATTGTTTAAAGTATGCGCAATACCTAGATACAGTGGATGGGTATTATTGTAATGGCACTGAAAGGATTACTGTTGAAGGTTGCATTAGGACTCACCCAACCTTGGATGGAGAATTGAAGAGTCTAGCTAGATATCCTGACATGATCAGATGTGCCATCTTTGGATCCTGACAGCCTTGGCAAATCCATTTAACTAGCCAATGTAAGTTGCACCTATTACAATTACACAATAAACTATATCTTGTTATTATGGCAAACAATCCTTCTTGTTAAGATTCATGCCTGGTTCATCTTTGACAACTGTTAATGTGGCAGGTGCTTAGCAGGCAATACAGAGATAGCCTATTGCCATTTAACTGAATTGTAACTTTATTAGAAGACAAGTGTACATACAGCATTTGTATAATGCAGCTCGAACAGACTTTACAAGAAAATTAAAACAGCATTGAGACACAGCAAGATTAAAAGCCTAAAAGTCATTATTACTAGAAATTTAAAACAGCCAAATAATATTAAGAATAAATAACCACATTAAAAAGAAATGATAGGAGAAACAACACTACATCAAAGAAGTAATGCCAGAGATGATTCAAACAGAAGACAGCATTGAATATCTTAGAGAAAACAATTCTTAAGATGCAGGATTGCTTCAAGATTAAATACTAAATCTAAAGTTGAGCAAGTAATTACACTATTGTACTTAATATGCTAACGACTTTATAAATTAGCAAAATATAAACTATTAAAGAAAGAGGAATTTTACCACCTACTAACCCTGAGAAAAAAAACTCAACATGAAACACAAACATAAGCCAGGTAATACTTTTACAAACAGGAGTGGTACAGACAATAAAGCTACACAGTTTAAAAATTTTTTTAGTGTCTGAACTATTTGATTTTAAACTTGAGGTTACAGTTGTTTGACTGCTGACTCACATCCTTAGTAGTAGCAAAGTTTTAGGACTTTGAATTTTCAGTGAAAGCATGTTGTCCAAAGTTGCTCTTTCACCAGGCACTAATATCAGAGGTTGATAGAAACAGGGCAAGAGAAAGAGCAAGCCTTCCAGATTCTGTTATGAATCCATATTCTTCTTTCTGCTTTTCAGTATATATTATAGAGTGTAGATCCACTGTCCTTCCAATGGGAACTGCAGAGAACCCCTTGACATCCAGTGCATTGAAATTATAGAATTGTAAATTAAACAGTAGAAATGAACTTCTTGATACCGACTCACTTGTCTGGTTCCAACGTCTTCATATGAAACAGTAATTTCACTACAGCCCATTTAGCAGATTGTTTGTGCAACCCCAGGACTTGCCCCAGTCTGTGGTCGGGTGATCACAGCAACCATCTTACATCAGTATTTGTTCTCGTTAAAAATTACTTTTGCCCATGAAAGTCCCAGGTATTGAAATCAGACGATGAAAGTTGAATATCAATAGTCCACGTTTACCATTATTGTAGCAGCAACTGATATAGCAAACGATACAGCAAATACTTTGTTGTTACTTGATAAGCTGATACGAGTTCAGGAACAACTTTTCAATCCTATGTCTTTCAAAGAAGAATGATCAGTTCCAGGAACAAAAATATTACTAAGTAAGCAGCAGTTCTGTAGTACCATGATCACAAATGTGAACATGTCTAGTTCACCAAGTAGACAATTACACAGGACAAATGAAGACATTCAACCTAATTAACAAACAAAGCTAAACAGCTTAATTATTTCAATGCAGATGTATCAGCAGATTGGGTGTAAAGACTTGCTTGAACAAAATGAAAATGAGTGTCATGTAACTCCACAGAAGCCAGACCACAAGACATAGTCAAAAAGAAGATATTCCATGGTCTAAACATTCAGGATATTGCAAAAAGTATTTGTTTCAACAGAGAAGCTGTCTTTCATCATAGGTGTTCATGAAATTAAAAGTCCCCAGATGATGACATGTAGCAATTACTTGAATTAGTAGGTAGGAGTTCCTCTGCAAAGGGAGTTTGGTAAATTAAAGGTCCTCCAGATTAGACAGTGGCCCAACTATCACATTTAGCAGGGACAACATCCTCCAGAAAGGGCATCTTAGCAGTAAAAGATCCTCTAGCAGAGAAATTATTTGTAGATGATCAGAAACAAAGACAACAGCCCTCAAGCCAAAGAACCACCAATCTTCCAAGTCTGAAGAGAATGCATTCTGGAAGGATTGTGAAATCAGGGATGGGGAGTAAATGAGGTTGTGGTAAAAGTAAAAGTAATTCAAACATTACATTCTCCAATGAGGTCCAGACATTGCTTTTTCTTGCAATGGAAAGTGAACTAAGGGTATGGTGAGCAACTTGGAGTATAAGTCATCAGTAAGTTTCTGAATAGAACACGGTTAGTACAGGCAAGTCAAAAGCAAAGCATGGATAGTTCTCATGTTCCCTGTAAATCTGCAAGTGACACCTACTATACATTTATGAAATTTTATCTGTGTGAATATATAAGTGGGAGGAGATGTAATGAAAGATTATGGCTCTGAATAGGTTAAAGTTGGAGACTGCATTAAGCTCCATCCAATCTGATAATCTTATCCAATCTTGGGGGTGGGGGGGGGGGGGGATCAAAGAATCCAGTTCTAGATCTTGATGAGGTCAGACCTGTCATCTCCCGCTCCTGCCAGTGCTAGTAATTTCGATCACATAGCCAACATTACTTTTACCCAAAATGAAACAGAGAACTGTGGATACTGGACATCTGAAACAAAAACAGAAATTGTTGGAGAAACTCATCAGGTCCTGCAACACCTGTAGGAAGAAAGCAGAGTTAACATTCTGAATCACCGGACTCAAAACATTAACTGTTCTGATGAAGAGTCACTGGACTCGGAATGTTAACTCTTTCCACAGATGCTGCCAGACCTGCTCAGTTTCGCCAGCAATTTTTATTGCTGTAACTTTTGCCTATTACTATCATGAAGTAACCTATATCATGTTGTTGAGACAATTGTCACTTCTTGTTAAGACTTGAATAGTTTATCCTATGCCATTGTTAACTAAATGGACCATAGGTTGTATGATATCAGTTTCTAGGTACAGCTGGTTAGCATGCTCGGTTGTTAGGTTGGTGGCTCAAGACCATCCAGCAACAGTGCCTTCATTGTTTTCTCTGTATCAGCATTTATGGGCGTTCCTGTGATCCAGTAGTAGTGTCCTATTTCTCAACTAAAAGGCCTGAGTTCTAGTCTTATCTGCCATGGTGGTGTATCATAAATATGTGTGAACTGGCTGATTCTAAATAATTAGGAAGGGGAATTGGTGGAAGCATCCCAACTCAACCACAAGCTACCATTAGTTGCTTCCACGAACATATTTGGGTATCACTTGCAGATTTACAGGAAATATGAAAACTACCCAACCTTTGTTTTTGACCTGCCTGCATTAATTGTGTTCTTATTGACTAAAAACATATTGACAATTTATGCTCCAAGTTGCTCACCATACCATTAGTTCACTTTCCACTGCAAGAAAATAGTTCTGCAGCCCACTGGAGAAAAAAAAGTTTCTCAGCCTACACATAAATCTTTCCCAGTCTGACATATGAAATACGCTACGATGAAAATTAACTATAATGAACTGTTTCTATGTTTGCTCTTTTCTTGAGTATGTGGGTTCTACAATTGGTATCCCTTCCATCCCTCTATTTGCCTACTAATGTAGTTTTGATGTATTAATGACATATGAATGATGGCAGCACACACTGTTAACACAAATCCAAGTTGCCTCTCTCCTCACATGCTCAATCTCAATGGGTGCCATCAATCCTGTACTCCCCATCCACATATCTTTCTATATACAGTCGGCTGAGAGATGAGAGATTAAATCAAAAGATGATGAAAAATCTATGTAACTTTGATATTTGATTCAAGCTTCTAGCTGTTTAGATATTTTCACTTATGGCAGATAATCACAATCAACAGATATGAAATGTCTGTGTTTATTTAAGGAAGATTTTTACAGTATTCTATAACAGTAACAGTAATGTATTCCAAAAAGCAACCCCTGCTGTTTACAGAACTGACAAAATACTATACATTCACAGCCCTAATGCTCACCTATCCTGTACATTATACGCATTTGTGTTTCAGCAGTTCCAATTATTCCCTATGAAAGCTCTTCCCAAGAGACAAAATTTTCTTCAAGTTCAGCAGCTCAGTAGCATTTAATATGGAATAAATATCACTGCACTTAAGTCATTCCCTGACACTGCATATTACATAATGAAAAAATATATGTAATTAATGTACGTTCTCAGTAACTTCAGCAGAGATCGATCATCTAACTAGATACAATATTCCTGGCTTACAGAATGAAGTTCTCCTTCACAACTATAGTGGTGGATAAAATCATTGGGAACCTGTTTCTTGATGTTATTATGTAGTACACACGACCATCCTACGCACACCTCCATAAGCCAACTTTGGCCTGCTGTTGATCATCACTCAGAAAGAAGTGTGTTAAATAATTTAAAAGAAATATAAGTCTTTTTTCCTCGAGTAATTTTGAGCTCAACATGTTTATGGAACTTAATCTTATGGGAAATGCAGCAATCACTCATTCTAGGCATTTGGTATCAGAGACATATATTGCTGGATCTGGTGCAATGCTGTCAGCAGCAAAGCAATGTAACATTTGTTCTTTCCAAACAACATGCCTGAACCTAATCTGGACCAACATCCTTATCTTAGCATTTGACATTCTTTCATCCACATCATCCATCTTTGCGGCCTCTCTGTGATATTATCAATTCAGTGTAAAAATTAGAGGCAGTCTTCGTGATGTGCAAACACAGCCACTAAGAACTGGATTGAGTTCCCAAACTAATTTCACATAGCGTACATAGAGCCAGAAAAGTGTGATGACCTTCATATAACAATGTGCAATGAACATACAACCCGCTCACTTGCTTCATTACCTTTCTAAAGTGTTTTCTTAAAATAAACAAATTAATTTAGGAGCACGTTTTACCAACAGTTTTTACTGGGTGCATTATGGAATTCACAACCTTCAAGTCATTAGATTCAACAAAGGAAGTAGAAACAAGATGTGACTTGTCGTGTAATTTTGATTCAGTTGTAAGACTGTGGCCAGCTGTTTTGATAATTCTGGCTTGCTACAGAAATATTGCCACTAAATACATAGCATTAGTGTGAACTGTATTTAGGATTCTATAATATTGTTGCTTTTAAGATTGTCTGTTAGCCAGAAACATAGGCAAGTTCAAGACACCAATGAACGAAAGATTTAACTTGTACCCATTTACTCATTCTTGGGATATGGGCATCATTAGGGAGGCTAGCATTTAATGCCCATCCTTAAATGTCCTTGAAGGTGGTGCTAAGGCAGATTCTTGAAGATATAGACCTAGAGTGTTGGGATGGGATGTCAAAACTTTTGAGCCAGCAGCAGTGAAACGCCAGCAGCACATTTCAAAGTCAGAGTGGTCTGTTAAATGGGAGACAGCGGCATTTCATGTGATATTGCCTAATTTTTCCAGATATTTAAAATTCTTGGGTTCTAAATGTGTTCTCATATACGAAATCAACTTTGAAATCCTGGGATTAAAATCTGTTTGGATTTCAGTGAGAGTTGAGTGCCAAAAGCCTTAGGCTCCCTCATGCTGATTTGGAACTATAATCACCATTCCTTCATTGTTACTGGGTCAATATCCTCAAACTCCCTCCCCAACAACACTGTATCTATCCACTTAACCCCAGGACTGCACTGGGTCAAAAAAGCAGCTCACCACCACCGTCTCCAGGGCAATTAGGGGTGGGCAATAGATGCTGATCCAGCCAGTAATGACCACATTCCATGAACAAATATTAAAAAAATACAATGTGGGAAACATAGGAAATCACAAATGAGTCTGAGTCTTTCTTCAGTTCATGAACTAATCGGTCACCTCAAATGGAATTTTTGGAAACTCCTGAGTGGCAGCACAGATGCATTCACTGTCTAGAAAATTTCGCAATCTGAAATTGGTTCCAGAACCTAGAATTCATCCATAACTTCATTCTTTACTGCAGCAACAAAAAGAAGCAAACACATCTTTGCCAATAATAAAGAAAAAGTACTGGAAAATCTCAGCAAGTCTGCTAGTATCTATAGAGAGGTAAACGTTTTCAATCCAATGAGTCTTCTTTGGAACTGAAGATAGGTGAAAAACTCATTGGTTTTACGCTGATGAAAAACAGAGGGGGTAAGTGGAACAGAAGAGCATACGAGGGAATAGTTAAGGAAGACTGCAGATGAGCAGTGTCAGGGTAAGAGACAAATGTGGTTATGGTTGTGGAGGAAACATGCTGTCCTAATGTTCCGAGTTCATTTGTTGTTTTTTTTTGACCCTTTGATCACTGTTGTCCAGTGTATCAGAACTGACTGTGGGCATTGAGTACTTTCTGCACATAAGGACCTAAAATTTAGGAGCTGGAGAAGAGATTTGGCCCTTTGAGCCTTCATCACCATCTAACGAAGTGGTTGATCTCTCCACTCGAGTTAGCTGCCTTGTGCCCAAATTCCAACAGCTAGAATTCCCAAGTCCAGGGAGCTGTGTAAAATCTGAAAGAACCGTGGATGCTGTAAATTCGAAACAAAAACAGAAATTGCTGGAAAAGCTCAGCATGTCTGGCAGCATCAGTAGAGAGAAATGAGAGTTAATGTTTTGGGTTGAATGACCCTTCCTCACAGCCCACCAGAGAGCTGGAGCTGCTCAAAGATTTATGGCTCTCTGAATACGGAAATTTCTCATCAGCTCAGTCCAAAATCATCAGCCCTTTAACTCGTAACTTTGCCCTCTCTTTAGACTCTCCAATAAAGGAAAACTACCACTGTGTACCACCACTGAGGTTCTTCTGAATCTTGTGTGTTTCAGTGTAATTGCCTTTCACTCTCTTGGTGTCAGAAGTACAAAGTGGTACCTCATTAACCATGTTACATAATGTTGTAGGAATGCAACATAACATTCATGTCGACTGAGATTACCTCACTGTTCAATGATAAACAGAAGTAACATCCCAAAAGATAATTTTACTAATGCTGTGCTGCACAACTTTATAAAAAAAGTTTGTTTTATTTTAAATAACCATTCTTCAAAGATCTTATTTACCCCATTTCTTAAGAGTTTACTTTGAAACAATGTTTGGAGGCTTTGGAAAATGTTTGTTTTCAAGCAGGAGAAATTTCATTTACATCACAATTAATTCAAAATGCCAATGGATTCCAGCACATCTGCAATTTGATTCAATTTCTGGAATAGTATTAGAATTATCTGCTCATCAATGCCATGTGTCAGTGGACAGACAGTGTACATTCATGATCGAGATCAATACAGAAATGAGAAAGTCATGAAAGATTCCAAATTTATCAAATAAATGACAAGTGTTTCAACTGACGCTTACCAAGTAAATACCAAAAGGTTGAATAGTGTAAACATAGATTAAAATATGTGGGCTACAGCAAGCACAAAGAAACATGTGCCACGTAGTACACAGCATAAGAGACAGAAATAGAAATAGACACATGGCTGTCTGTGCCATTCAACAAAATTATGTCTGAACTTCTAGATCAGATCCAGCTCCCGCCATTTCCCCGATATCCTTCGATTCCCTTAGTGCTTAGTAATCTGTCAATCTGTCTGTATATACTCAATGATGAGAGAAATAACCCAGTGAAATAGTCATACATTATAGAAACAGGCTTTTCGACCCATCATGTCTATGCCAACCAACAAACACCTTCAATCCCATTTTACTTTAATCCCATTTAATTACACTTAGTCCATAGCCTACTGTGGCCTGGCATTTTAAGTACTTATCCAGATGCTTCTTAAATATTGCAAGAGTAACTGCATCCACCATCCTCTCAGGCAGCACGTTCCTTATTTCTACCATATTTTTCTCGGATCTCCTTTAAAACACTTGTTCCCCATCTTAAACTTATGCCCTCTGGTCTTAAGACATGTCAGTAATGAGGGAAAGGATTCTCACAATCTACTCTGTCTATGCCTCTCTTAATTTTGTATTCCTCAATCAGATTTCCCACTCAGCTGCTGAGAATGGAGGGTTTGAAGTGTAAAAGTAGACTGGAAAGTCTGAGACATTTTTCTCAAGAGCGTAGGAAGTTGAGAGGTGACATTATTGAAGCTTGTAAAATCATGAGGGGCATAAATAAGTTGAATGACAAGGGTCTTTTCCCTAGGGTGGGGAGTAAAAAACTTGGGGACACGTTTTTAAGGTGAGAGAAGAAAAATTTAAAAAGGACACAAGGGCAACTTTTTTACACAGTGAGTGGTTTGTGTATGGAATGAACTGCCGGAGAAAGTGGTGGATGCAGGTTAAAAGACATCTGGATAAGTTCATGAATAGGAAAGGTTTGGAGGAATATGGGCTAAGCACATGCAGGTGGGACTATTTTCATATAGGAATATGGTCAGCATGGACTAGTTGGACCGAAGGGTCCGTTTTCAAGATGTATGACTCAATGACTCAGCCTTCTCTGCTCCAAGGAAAGGAAACCCAGTCTATCCAGTCTCTCTTCATAACTGAAACTCTCCAACCCAGGCAACATCTTGGTCAATCTCCTCTTCACCCTTTCCAGTGTAATCACGTCCTTCCGATGAGCAGAACTGCACACAGTTTTCTATCTGTCTTGGCAAAAACCTGCAAATCTAAATGGCAGGTAGACACCCTAATGTCAGAACACTAATGTCAGTACCCTCTCTAAGACCAAAGTCCCCAGCATCAAAGCACTGGTTACGATCAATCAGTTGTGTTGGGTGGGCCGTATTGTCTGCTTGCCTGACATAAGGCTTCAGAAACAAGCTCTCTATTTCAAGCTTCATCTTAGCAAGTTGCTACCAGGAGGGCAAAGAAAACACTTCAAGGTAATTTTCAAGCTTGAAAAAGATGCAACATCTCTACCAACTTATTGAAATATCTTATCTAAGACTGTCTAAAGTGGAGAAGAAGCTCCTTTGAAGGTGCCAATCACTTTGAGGGTCTCTGACAGGCAGAGATGGAGGCCAAGCAAAAACAGCACAAGTGATATACGATAACTTCACCCACCTTCCTTTTCAAATACCCCCTTGCCCTGCCTGTAGTAGGGTACCCGAGTTAGAGTTAGCATTAGTGGACTGCTTAGTCACTTCAGCAAACAATCCCGGAGCAGAAGAAAATCATCCTTGGCCTTGAAAGACTTCTTAACAAGGAGAGATGAGAACATTCGGCGCCCTCTTCGGTAATGCATTTCAATCCTTGTGCTGGACTCGATTGGATGCCTTCTGAAAATCCAAAACTTTATGCTGAACAACCTGTGTGCCAGGATGCCAATAGGGCCTACAAAAGCTCTGGTTGCAGTGGATACCCGAGTACAGCAACGTGACTTGCTGTCCTTCCATTCAGCTAAGTGGCTTCAAACCTTCCATTGTCTTTTTAATTAAAGGAATTTTGTGCCTAATTATCTGTGCAGGTGTTCTGGCAGCTCAGCCGGTGGGGATGGGTAGCCAACCGCTCTCAGTTGCGCAGACAATAGTGTTGCACATAGGTAGCTTTAGGAAGAAAAAATATTTAAAAAGTGAATTTTACATCTTTGGCTGTAAAGAAGAGTAACATTTTGTATTATGAGTGCTTTCAGTGATATAGTTTCTCCACTGCATAGAGCAGCTTGGAACAATGGAGCTCACACATCATAGACAGTCTAGAGGTAATTGAGATTTCATCAGCTCTTCTGCATACTGCTCAGTATAATTTCACTTAAATTTATTTCCAGGAGAAACAGAAAGCAACCTCATCGTGGTTGAGACAACAAGCATGGGGCTGGACGAACACAGCAGGTCAAGCAGCATCACAGGAGCAGGAAAACTTGACGTTTCGGGCCTAAACCCTTCATCAGAAATGGGGGAGGGGAAGAGGGTGCTGAAATAAATAGGGAGAGAGGGGGAGGTGGATAGAGGATGGATAGAGGAGAGGATAGGTGGAGAGGAGGCAGACAAGTCGAAGAGGCAGGGATGGAGCCAGTAAAGGTGAGTGTAGGTAGTGGGGTAGGGAGGAGATAGGTCAGTCTCTCGGATTCTCCAGCATCTGTAGTACCTTTTATCTCATCGTGGTTGAGGTGGCCTGCAATGTGCACTGCTCAAATTCTAATCTTTGTGCAAATATCCTGTTTTGTTTTTAATCAGCAGTTATACCTGTTAACTGCATGGCTCTTCTCATATACATAGAAACCCTTTTTTCATTCAGGATTTCTTAATGCAGTTACAGCAGTTCCATAAAGGATACACGTTTCCTCAGTCTAAGGACTATGTGTTATAAGACTACCATTTTGACTGATGCACTCCTTTCATGCGAAACTGAAGCAGGTAATTGAATGAACAGCTTTGAAAGTTGCCCAAGAAACTGTCAAATCCCTTGGGCGTGGATTTCTCCACCAGCTGTTAATAATGTTCTGCTCTGTGAAATGTTTCCTTCCACCTAATCTCTCAACTTTAAAAGCAACATGATGTCACATCCTCACTGTACTCCAATTCTCAATGCAACCTGACACCTCTGGTAGAAAATTTTATCAATGAGGAGAACTCTCTAAGGCAGCTCAACATATTTTTATTCTCTCTCTGCTCTTCTCCTCATTTTTTAGAAGAGAAATGTACAGGACACTTATTTTCTGCTGGTTTTCTGGCTTGGATCTCTTACCACCACATATCAGTTCTGGGAAAGTAGCCAAGGAGAACATCTACTCCAAAACATGCACCAAAGTAGCTCTAAAACTGGCCATTAAGTTGCTGAATAGTCACCACATGACTCATTCTCTCTCCTTCACACTAAAGAAGCAACTGGCCTTTCTCTAAATTGGTCAAACGTAGCTATCGATTCGATGACCTGCTGAGTGCTGAATTAAGCTGTCTCCCAAAACAAATCTGAGGGGCAGGTTGATGTGATGTGCTCTATGGTTTGGAACTCATAACGCAATATTACAATATCATAACACAACAAAATAATGTACAATAATATAGTTGACACTACTTTTCAGTTTAACTGAGAAGGCCAGCAGAAATCAGGAAATGTTCAATTGCTAGTGACTTGACTAAAGGTGGTAGAATGATAAGGAGGAGGAGTGGTGGGAAGTTAATGATGATCAATTTTGCATAATTTCAGCAACTGCATAGGCAAAGCAGCGGAAAGGTCTCAGAAAATGATGGTGTCGCGTAAACATTGACACTGCTCACAACATAATCTACAGGGATTTCCCTGACCAAAAAGAAACCCAACACCATAGCTACGCCAATCTACTGAGCATTCTGCTCAGCCTCTGAAAGACGTGGGCATTGGTGAGAAAGTTAATAAAATTGTGTGAGATGGTCAGCGAGGAGATTCCCAATGTTGACACCAAAAGGGCCCATTCTCCAACTGAGTGTTGACGGCGAGACAAAAATCTCACCAGTTAGTGGCGAGACAGCTAAATGCTCCCATCTGTATGTATTAGCATATTAATCCTAGTTAATCTCACCCCATTTATATGTAGTTTTCTACTCTTCCACCTGCTGGGTAGAGACTAGACTCCAGCTTGCTGCTTGCTCCTCTGGGCCTCTATCTTGGAATCTAGACACCAACATCTCAGGGCACATTCTACAGACTGTATGCAGTCCATATCCACAGACTTGGCATCCAACACGTATCAGCCTCACCGTATCACTGTGGCACCTCTGCGATCCACTTACTGACAATTTGCATACTTTAAAGCTGCACTTGAATGCATCGGCACCTCTCATGCAGCAGCACTGTGATGACACATTGCGCAGTGACTGGAACCCAACTCTTGGATTCAACCAGATGCATCTCGGGGCTGTTAGCCCGCTCCCTTAGTTCTCACTCTGTTTCGAAGCTACAGCATCCCTGCCTTGCCTTGACAGTTGGCAAGTTGCCACCTAAGCCAGACCTTAAGGGGCTTGCAGTATTTCTGTCTTGCCTTCTGTTTAGTGCAGACACAAAGGCTTGCCCTGGAGGTCAGCAGTGATCAAACAAGAGCTTGGAGATGTTTCTGTACAGCACCATGCAATGTTAATCTCACACCTGCACCAGTGGGCAAACACACCATAGGTTATCAACAAGAGATAAAAAGGTACTGCAGATGCTGGAGAATCCGAGATAACAAGCATGGGGCTGGATGAACACAGCAGGTCAAGCAGCATCATAGGAGCAGGAAAACTTGACGTTTCGGGCCTAAACCATTTA
>JAHRHZ010000016.1:46658908-46697117 GCA_024137785.1 Ginglymostoma cirratum | reverse complement strand
ACCATTTAGGCCCGAAACGTCAAGTTTTCCTGCTCCTATGATGCTGCTTGACCTGCTGTGTTCATCCAGCCCCATGCTTGTTATCATAGGTTATCAACCCTATGGCCATGTCTGAAAGTCACATAGTTATCAGTCAAGTCAAAGGAGGCTGCCATCAGTCAGGGGATCCCAATACAGTCAGTCACAGGCACTATCAGTTATCAGTATAGGAGCTTGATCATGGTCAATCATCCTCTTGAGGCCATCACAGTCAGGGGGTCAATATCACTGCAATCCAGGGAGTGACCACGGTCAGTCTGAAAGTTGTCGCAACACAGGGACAAAAAGCCAGACAAAATCAGAATTACGCCAACTGCCAGAGCAGGACTAGTGATGTGAAGGGGTAGGTGATAATTCCATCTTGGAGGCCAAAGTGATAGCTAGATTTTTATGCAGTTGACTGCTTCCAAAGATCCACTGGGGACCTATGTGGGATCTTTCAACCCTCAACCTACAAATATATCAAGGCTGTTACTAATGCAATTTGCGCCAGATCACACCGCTTCAGACTTTGTCAACATAGCTGGATTCCCCCAAGTATGGAACACTAAAGACTATACAGAAGTTGCATTAAGAGGATTATGTGAAAATGCAGTTGAATTGATCAATTGAAAAGAGTTTAATTCCATCAACATGCAAGTCACCTCTGATCATTGCACTATATCTCTGAAGTCTATGCCAAGGACTCTGGAAGCTGCATAATGCCTATAACCTCAAGAACTCTCATGTTCCTGCTTCATTTCAAGGTCTGGATGCCTAACCAGGATGATTATCGGGAGAGGAGGTCTACCTTGGGAATCATGTTTGATGACTCAACTACACAACCCTCTGTCTGAGGCGGAGAATCAATCAATACAATATAGCCCATTCTCCGGCCAGAGGCACTGGGGGCAGGTGAGAGGCTTCCTGAAGTTTGGATCGTTCAGAGGGAGAGATTTGAAGTACACTCAGTTCAGGATGCGCAGCATAATCTTAGTTTGCTGCATTCTGCACAACAACAGCAGGGATCTGCTGGACTCTGAAGTGTGGGAGAGCATGCGCAGTCTTCCAAGGAGAAAGATGAGAACACTGAACAGGAGAAATACAATCTTCATCATGACAGAGCACGACACAGCCAGCCAAAGTTTTGCATCTCTCTGAATAGGTTCTACTACCACAAAGGTCACTTGACTGAGAATGTCACTTCTTTCCCAAGAACTTAAGAGATTTCTTGAACGTCAGGGTACTTTAAGCTTCACCAGAAGATGCAAGCATGAAACCCCAAACTTTAAAACATGGAGGAAAACATAAACCTAATTTCACAGTAATATTCTTGCATATTACATCTTTGTGGAAACAGTAGTGGTTATAATTTCCTATTTGTGGGAATATCTTAAACAATGGCCATTCAGCTATTTCCAAACTCTGATTAAAGATTATGCAAAGTCTCTTCCACTGACCAAAGTTAAATCAAGTACAGCTCTAGGAAAGCAAGGTCCAAACTTTCTAGTTAGTGGTGAAGAAACTGCCTATAAAGTTCCTGCCTCACTAAGACATTAATTTCATTTTGGCTCCAGCTACAGGAGATCTTTGGCATGCAGGACCAATGAAATCATTCAGCAGGCTGAGCAACAAATCAGTTTAAAGTATTCTGACCAACAGCTACACAAGGCCTAACATGCGCAGGTCTTTGTATACCTGTCGCTTTTTAATCATTTCACAAACAATGGTTTAAAGATTGGGACACACACATAGAATTAAAGTAGAAGCAAAAATATTAAACACACTTTAAAAGTATTATTTTAAAAACTCTGTGGAGGAATGACATTTCAGATGTCTAAAGTTACCTTTTCAGAACCAGAGATGAATGCTGTTAATAACCAAGGTGCACGTTATTCATCATGATATATTTCCAATAGATTTTAGGCCAAGACTCGTACAAATCTTGCAGCTCTTAGAAAGCCAAAGTTTGCTGCTTCATCTGTGAGGAATGCAACAGTGCACCCTGTGAAGGAACAGGATATCCCTAACAGTGACTATCACATTTAAAAAACGAAAGAACTACAGATGCTGTAAATCAGGAAACAAAACAGAAATTGCTGGAAAAGCTCAGCAGGCCTGGCAGCATCTGTGAAGGCAAAAGAAAAAGTTAAAATTTTGGGTCCAGTGACCCTTCCTCAGAACTACCACATTTATCTGTTTAACTACATTTGTATAGATACCGGAGTTATTTTACACAGAAGTGCTGAATTTTCAGAGTTATTGTAACCACAACGTTTGAGCCTATAATGTTAAATGCTAAACCGAGGTTTTGTACATAAGGGCCTGAACTGATCAGACTGGATTGTTTCTATCAGTGGTTTAGTGGTTGTTGAGTAATGGTCTAAAGATTCTAAATTCAAATTCATTCACAACAATTTGGGTAACTGAGCATAATAAACCGGGTAGTCTTGTGGGCCAGTGCCAGCAACCTCATCAAGAAAGGCACAAGCTGTCACAACTGGCTTACCAATATCCTACAAGGACGAGAAGCTAATAGCCAGGCCTGGACTAAACAGGAAATCCCATGGTTCACTCTTTAGGCTCTCCTAACTCCCATTTGGAGTGGAACAAGTTTGATTTGGATGTCAGATTTTGGCTTTCTGTTCACTTCAGTTTGGGTACAAAATGAGCACTTAACTCTAACAGACATATTAGGTATTGTTGCACTGTCTTTAACTTAGCAAGTCACTTGGAAGCAGACAGAAGGTGCAGCCTTGCAGGTGACACCCAAAAGGAGGATTTTTTTTTAAATTCCCACAACCTGCCAAATGCCCAATAAGTGATTAGATGTGAGAAACCAGTGCAGCTACCAGAAAAGTGCTAATGAGATTCAAAGTATAATACAATTACAAGGTAGGAAAACTGCTTTAACTTACAATTATTCAAGGAAAATTAACCTTATTATTCAACCTCCTTAAAACAAGTCCCCACAGCTTGTTATCTCGGATTCTCCAGCATCTGCAGTACCTTTTATCTCTCAAGAGTATTCCTCATGATTCTGTTGTCATAAGAATCATTTTAAACTCTCTGCATATGGAAAAAATTTAAATCACCTTGATATTTGCTTAATAGAAAGAAAATTACTTTACTAGTTACAAGATGCTGAATTGGCTGTCTCTGACCTATTGTTCTTTGTCACTAGGCAGCTTTATCTTTTACATTCATTTTCTCCCCCTTTGCTTCTTTGAATATGTAGAATCCCATGAACACGAGCAGCCTTTTGATACCTTAGTGGTCCACTCTTCATCCACAGCTTTGGTATGGAGTATCGAGAGACTTGGAGAAATATCATAGAAGCCCCATTTGCAACTTCTGGCAAAATCAGAGTGTTGAAACTGGGAATCTGAACCTGGGGTGATGTGATCTCTTCCTCGGCCTATCCTCAACTGTACAGTCACACTACAGTCACTCCAGATTCTGTCAGTACTTACTGATTAACTGATCTATATATCGCTTAGTTGTGAATAATTCAACAAGGGTTAATGCTGAGGATTTGAATATGATAATGTCATACTGTCATACTGTTAGACTCCAAATTGATTTTTCATTTTTTTAATCAATTTTAGTTCGGAGCTGTGAACTTTGAGCTGAGAGCTGAAGGTGATCTTGGGACTGTGAGCAGCTTGTTTTAAAAAAAACAAACCAGTTGTTAGCCATTCAAGGGGCAAGGCCTGAAAGTTAATTGCAAGTTTTTTTTTGTTTAAAACGTGTTCTATACACGCTTTGACTCCGAAGAGGACTGATGGTCAAACAGACGACATTAACAGATGACGTTAACAGTTGAACGTTAACTGGGACCTCATAGGGAGACACACCAGTCTAAGAAAGACAGGCCAGAGTTTGAACTGGTTTTTTGGACTGTATTACGTGTCAAAGGGATCGTAGTTGCAAAAGCTACAGGATGGAAGTTTGATCACTAGCTGGTTGTCCTCCCATTATTAATTTATTGGAAGTTCAGATTATCAAAGCTCAACTATAATAGTTAAATAAATGTTCTTTGGAGCCTACTAGAAGACATTTACTTGCATCAGTGTCGTCAGAGGTCAAGCAAGCTATACTTCTATGTGCCAAAGTTACTGATTGTGGAGACTGCTCGAGTGAACTGGCCAATTACACCTCATTTATTTTTCCTTTTCAATTTATCTCTAAACTGAGTCTGTTTGTCTGTCCGTCCTTGAGTGAGAGTCGGGGGCTAGAATCAAGGAAGACAATTTAAATCATATACATTAATTATATTACCTTGTAATTTAACATTGCCCCACTTAAATTCCTGTGTTATTAATAAATTGTTAAATCTTTTGTTTATACTATAAACCCAAGGTCTAGTATCAATTATTCACAAAGTCTGGGGCTGGTTATTCAATAAGTCCAGTTATGAAACATTAGGATCAATTTTTTGAATGTTTTAATTGTACTGTGTTGTGAATACGGGGAGGAATGTAGGGAGGCTGATTCGATTTGGCTCAATGTTGTAACAATATGGACATGGATGAGGCAACTGCTGTGGAACTCGAGGGAGTTAGAGCTACCAGATAGATTTCCTCATACTCTTAGTAACAAGGTCTATTATATCTAAGTAGCTTGTCTTAAACCAGATGCGGTTAATTGCATGATAGCAATCAGATACAATAGATTTCTCGTTTGAGTACCTAAAGGGTTCCTTCCTCAACTCCAGACAAAGCAGGCCAATCTAAATGGAGGACAAAGGCAGAAAATCTACCTTATGGTGACCACTCGTCCAGTTAGCTCATACAACATGGTAAACAGTGGTGGAAATTCAGTACACAATATCGTGCCACGGTTGGTTTTGTGCCAGATTACAACATTGTGTGAAATGGCATGGATTAACATTTAACTTAGCTGTACCACAAAAAAAGGCCGAAAGCAAGGCGAATTCCAGTGAACTCTCAAGAATTTTTCAATCAGTGTTAAGGCAGCAATTCACACAGGCCATCAGCAGCTGAATGAGCTGGAAAGTTCGGAAGCCCTTCCTGAGAGTCAGAGTCAGTGCTGAGGTGCAAAAAAAAAACCTCACAGGCATGGCAGTGCCCAGTTATTAAAAAGGAGTGCTTCATCCGTAAATAAATAGATCACTTCCAGAAATTGGACAGAACAGAGCAGCAATAAGTCAAATAGCTATACTCACACAGAATGTGGGTGAGCTGGACCAACCTACAATAGAAGATAAGGCAAGTGTATTCCTATGGGAAACTAGTGATCCAAGCCAGCAGTTTTGGCTGGAAGAGGTTTTTTTCAATGGCCATCTCATTAATTGGGAAGAGTGTCACATATTGTCGAAGCAGATACCATTGCTGAAGAAACAGAGGTTACAACCTACAACAGCAAAACTACATGGTCTAGGAAATACTGATCTCAAGATTAAAAGTATGATATAAGACAATTGTGCAACACAACACAATAGAAAATGTAAGTGGGCTCAGGTGACAAAAATCAGCAAAGTTTGCTAGAAGACACAAGTGATGAGAAAGATAATCAGTTGTATGACCCATACAAGCTCATTGACAAATTTTTAACTGACGTTGTTGGGAGAGAGAGACAGCCTGGTCAACAAATTGTTACAGCAGATTCAAAGATGATGAGATGAGACTAGTTCAAGAGGAGCATTTCAGTTCTTCACTTTTCCAAGGACGAATGATCAGGACCAGTGACAAAGATCATGTTAAGTAAGCAGCAATTCTCAAGTACCAAGACTGAGGAAGTGAACATGTTGGGTTCACCAGTAAAACAAATACACAGGTTAAGTTCAAGCATCCAACCTAATAAACAAATTGAGATACAGAGTCTACACACTTCAATACAGATCAGCCAGGAAAACTCAGATCACATTTTGCTTATGCACATTGAAGATGAGCTGTGTATGAATCCATGGGAGTTACTACTGATATGGGATGACCAATGTCCAGAGCATCAGGACATGGTTAAGACTATGGTCAAGATCTAGGGCGCAATCAAAAAGGAATTGCATGGCTGTGCGATCCAGCAAACTCCAAGGAAGAAAATACTTGTGTCAACCAGGCAGCCATCTTCCACAAAGGACATTCATGAGATTAGAGATGTCTCAGATGATATTATGGGGAAATTACCCCTTTCGGCAGGAACAATTTCACTGCAAAGGACATTCAAGAGATGAAAGGTACTGTACTTTAAAAGGACTTATGGACTTCACATATGTGGACAAAATCAAAGTCAACAGTCCTCAAACCAAAAACTTATCAATCTTCCAAGTCCAAAGAAAAAAAGTGAAACTTCCAAACCACCTAAATGGTGAAGATGGAGACATGGGAAGATTATATGGCAATGGTATACGTAATTATATATATTAGCCTCGGGGGAACACATTATGTAAGGTGTTTAATTATGTAAGGGTGAGCAGTGGTGCTGATCTGTCATACAACATGCAGCATCATACTGTCTTTAACAGTAACCATTCCTCAGCCAGTGAGGATTTTATCTAAATTATCACCTTTTTAAAAGTAACAAGGTAGAGAATAGGGCCCCTTAAAGATCAATGTGGCCGTCTATGTGTAGAACTATACGAGACAGGTGAGACACTAAACAAGTATTTTGCATCAGTACTTACTGTGGAGGAGAACATGGAAGCTAGAGAACTTGGGGAAATAAACTGTGATGTCTTGAAAACAGATGACAACGTGCTGGAGGTCTTAAAGTGCATAAAGGGAGATAAGCGAGGGAAGAGATTGCTGGGCCCCTTGCTGAGATACCTGCATCATCGATAGCCACAGGTGAGGTGATAGAAGACTGGAGGTTGGCTAATGCAGTGCCATTATTTAAAAAGTCTGCAAGGAAAAGCCAGGAAACTATAGACCAGTGAGCCTGACATCAGTGATGGGTAAGTTGTGGAAGAGATTCTGGGGGACAGGATTTACATATATTTGGAAAGGCAAGGACTGATTAGGGATAGGCAACATGGCTTTGTGCGTGGGAAATCGTGTCTCACGAACTCGATTGAGTTCTTTGAAGAGGTGACCGAAATAAAACCAGAGACCGGTATCCTGCACCAAGTCACCTTTTATTTACACCTGCATAGTACATGACACTGGTCCAGCTTCCTCAGAGACAGCTCTTAGAGTGAAAGGAATCTCTGACAGTCTCGTTTATAGCTGTCTGCCAAGGCTCCCTGATTGGACCAGATTAACAGTCCCAATCACGGAACTCATATTCTATGAGGACCACCTGGCTGACCTAGTTACAATCACTACATCCCTTCCCCTCTAAGTCCAGGGACGTGGACCAGGGGCTTTCTCGCACTGAGTCCGGATCCTTGGATTCAACCTCGGATACTGGCAGCTTGTGTCAGACTGTAGCCTGCCTGTTCTGAGAGCATCTCGAAAGAAATTCACCCTCTTCTTCAGATGGCAAGGGTGTTGAGGCTGCAGTGTCCGCCAGGTCCAGCTCAGACTCACGAGGGCTCTTCGACAATAGATGGAGGGAGAGAACCCTGGTTTCCAACAGCCTTTCTGGTTGTTCTGATGGGCCACCTATGTTTTACTCCTGCCCAGTTTGTGGGTTTTCACCTTTCATGTGGACCATGTGCTTGTTTAGGACCGCCTCACTTCCCTGAGCTTTGTACGTCATGAGACTTGACCTTGCATTGACCATGCCTCTTACCCATGCAGGGCCATATCCATGGTTTCGATACCAGACTTCATCCCCTGAAGTAAACTGTCTCTCTCGCTTAGAGGAGGCTTGTGTCCAGCACTGGTGTTCTTGATGCCATTTTACCTCCCCACCCTCTACCCCCAGGTCCAGGAGGATCGGATTTGACCTGGTGCGGAATCTTCTCCCCATCAGCAGCTCTGCTGGAGCTATCCCTGTAGTTGCAGGAGCAGTGGTCCAATAATCAAATAGGAACCGGGATGGTATGGCATTGAGTGAAGCTGTAAGCTGTTTCTTTAAGCCTGACCTCAAAGTTTGGACTGCTCTTTCCACCAGACCATTAGACAATGGATGGTATGGAGCTGTCCTTTCATGCCGTATGCCATTTGACTTTACGAAATACTCAAACTCCCTGCTGGTAAACGATGGCCCATTGTCTGTGACCGACACTTCCGGGAGACTGCGTATTGCAAAAGATGCTTGTAGCCTTTCTATCGTTATCCTCATATTTGATGAATGAACTCTGTGCACATCCAGCCATTTTCAGTGAGCACCCATAATGACTAAGAACGTTGAGCCCACAAAACCGCCAGCACAGTCGACATCTAACCAAATCCAGGGTTTACCTGGCCTTTCCCACAAATGTGGGGGAGCTGCTGATGGTCATTTTTGTCCTTGTTGGCACTCAGGGCATCCAGTCCTGGCCACCAGACATATCTTCTCACCAACATCTTCATTTTGCAGACCCATGGATGCCGCTGGTGGAGTTCAGCCAGTACCTGGCAGTGACTTTTGCTCAGGACAATCGCTCTTGCTCCCTATCATAAAATGCTGTCCTCTAAGGTGAGCTGGTCTCGCTGAGTCCAGAAAGATTTCAATTCTGGTTGTGATGGCCTTTTTGTTTCCCCCATCACCACCAGCTGTTTTAGTTTTGCCAGGGGCGGATCATTTTGCATCCACAGTCTGGTGTTGTCAGTGGTGACCGGAAGGGTATCCAGAAATTTTAAAACCAGAAAGGACTCTTCCAGTGGTGGCAACACTGGTGGTGTATCTACTAGTGGGAGGCGGCTCAAGGCATCTGCATTTGCTACTTGGCCTCCCGTACAGTGTTCCAACTTTTAACTGTACGCACGTAGAATGAGAGACCACAGCGAGTAGGCACTTTTGCATGGTTACATGATTAATCCCAATATACCAAACGGAGTCTCAGCATCTCATTAAGGATTAAACCAGAGTGACATGTCTCTGCCAGTCATCAAAAATCCCGACACGGATTCTCCTGGTTCTCGAACTGTCGAGTAAAACCGATTGGATGTCAGAATGAGACGAGGGTTGGGGTTGTAATATTCCTTACCCAAATCCATCAATTCTGAAAGTTTTAGGATGTGGTACTTCAGGGAACGTTAGGATCTGAAAATTAATGAAAAAGCTGCATATCCATAAGCTGTCAGGAGAATTACTCTGAGTTTCTCAGCTACCCCAAAATTATTTGCTGTAAAAACTTTCCACATACTAGGCCCAATCTTCAATGGCAGGATCAAACAAGTCAAGCTTCCCAAATAATAGCATGATGTCAACTCAAAGACATCTGTTGCGAGTGAATTTCTTCAGGGGTGTTTTCTTTTCTCTTGTTGCCACTGAAATAACTCCACAGAGACCGGTATCCTGTCACCAAGTAATGCTTCATTTACACATGCATAGTACTGGACAATGGTCCAGCTTCCTCAGAGCCAGCTCTCAGATTGAACAGAACCTCCTGTTTATGCCTGTCAGCCAGGGCTCCCTAATTGGACTGAATTAACAGCCCCAATCACGAATCACAGGTAGACAGGGACGGTAAAGAAGACATTTGGCATGCTTGCCTTCAATGGTCAGTGTATTAAGTATA
Organism: Ginglymostoma cirratum; assembly: GCA_024137785.1. Taxonomy (NCBI): domain Eukaryota; kingdom Metazoa; phylum Chordata; class Chondrichthyes; order Orectolobiformes; family Ginglymostomatidae; genus Ginglymostoma; species Ginglymostoma cirratum. The sequence goes on along the minus strand of JAHRHZ010000016.1, from coordinate 46,687,531 downwards.
AGAGTTGGGATATCATGTTGTGGCTGTACAGGACATTGGTGAGGTTGCTTTTAGAACACTGTGTTCAATTCTGGTCTCCCTGCTATAGGAAATTAGTTGTTAAACTGGAGGGTTTCAGAAAAGATTTACAAGGATATTGCCAGGGCTGGAGGGTTTGAGACAAAGGAAAAGGCTGAATAGGCTGGGGCTTTCTTCCCTGAAGCATCAGAGACTGAAGGGTGACCTTATAGAGGATTATAAAAATAATGAAGAGCTTGTGTAGGGTGAATAGCCAAGGTCTTTTTCCTAGGGTGGGTGAGTCCAAAACTGGAGGACATAGGTTTACAGTGAGAGGGGAAAAATTTAAAAAGGACCTGAGGGGTAACTTTTCCTGCAGAGGGTGGTGCATGTATGGAACGAGCTGCCAGAGGAAGTGGTGGAGGCACGTACAATTACAACATTTAAACAGTATCTGGATGGGTATATGAATACAAGGGGTTTAGAGGGATATGGGCCAAATGTTGGCAGGTGGCACAACGTCAGATTGGGATGTATGGGCGGCACAGATCAGTTGGACCGAAAGGTCTGCTTCCATGTTTTATGACGCCATAATTGAAAAATAACAATGGAAAGAACCTTTGCTTTATTTTAGCGTTAATTCCCTACTACATGTCTCCCAGATATACCCATCTTGAGGTTCTGCTCCTTCCTTTGAAAGGTTTTTTGTTTTAATCTTATCTCTTGCTACTATCAGCAATCCAGTCATCTTCCTAACTGTTGTTCCCTCTCTATCTATCTCTCTCCATCTCCCCCTATCCATTCACTCATCCACACCACCCCACGTCATCAAAATAAATATTTTCACAATTCTGAAGAAAGGTCACTGGAATCGAAACGTTAACTTCTGTTTTTCTCTCCACAGATGCTGCCAGACCTGGTGTATTCCTCCAGCAATTTCTGTTTTTGAATCAAAGAGCTGTCTTTGGGGAAATAAAACTGTCCTGAATACAGAGACACACACTAGACACAGCCAACATGCCTAACATTATGTGCCCACTGAACAAGACAACACCGTGGATACAGCTCACAATGAGTTCCAATAACTTGCTTTAAAAACTGCAACATCTTGTTTCACATTTTCTATGGTTTATAGTAGTATCTTTCCCTGTCACTTTTATACAGTTATACCTGATATGCACAGAGCCACAGCAGCCATCCTTGGGATAATCTCTGCCTAATGCAAAAGGGGTGAAATTCCACTCTCTGATCCCTTTTTGTTTCTGTGGGAATTGAGAATGATGCAAATTGTTTTGAAAACTCAGCATTCTGTTTTGATGTCTTGCTTGATGACTTTGCAATGACAGGACACTAAGCATCAAGATGTCATTCCCATATCTCTCTAGACCTCATACTTAGCTGGTCCCACTGCATTTATTGAATGGGCGCACCACTTTCAGCACTGTATGTAACACTTTGTACTTACACACTTTGCATTTGATTCAACAGAGCGCTGCTCAAATATATTTTTTTAGATGTTGAGATTTTCTGTTTTTCTTTAGCTGCTTTGTCAAACACTATCAATCCTCCAGTTCAGTATTAACGGTGAAAAGCGGGCAATTGTTTTGCACTTCTAAACTTAAGGTTGGGTATACAGATTAGAAATACTAACTACACATCATCTAATTCCACGCAGTACATTATTCCCGAACTAGTACCCATCGCTTCCACTGATCAAACCAATTCCTTAAGTTAATATAGACAGGTTCCTCTTTCAGTACTGCAAACACAATACCTTCCATCGGTCTTCACAATGGAAAAGGACAATGCAGGTACAGACTTCAGGGAGGAGGACTGTGAAATATTAGAAGAAATTAACCCAGAGATAGAGAGATGAGGAGGCGATAGTGGTCTAACAGCGTTAAAAATGGATAAACCTGCAGACCCAGATGAGACGTACCCAAGGCTGTTGTGGGAAGCAAGGAAGGAAACACTAAAGACCCTGGTAGCAATTTTCAAATCCTCTCTAGCCACAGCTGAGGTGCCAGAGAACAGGAGAACTGCTAACGTTGTACCAATATAAAAAAGGGACTGACCATGAAATTACAGAGCCGTCAGTCTAGCCTCAATGATTAGTATTCTGAGGGACAGAATACATCTGTACTTGGAGAGACAGATATGAATCAAGGATAGTCAGCATGGATTTGTTAAGGGAAGGTTATGTTTTACAAGTTTAAACAAGTTGTTTGATCAGGTAACGAGGAGAATTCATGAGGGTAATACATTCAGTGTAGTCTACACGGAGCTTGGGACTGCTTTTGATACAGTCCCTCATGACCACCAGGTGAAGAAATTAACAGCCCATGGGAGCCAAGGCAAAGCAGCATGTTGGATCCAAAATCAGCTGAGAGACAGGGAGCAGATGGTAATCTTGCTGGAATGTTTCTGTGGCCGAAAGTCTGTTTACAGTGTGATTCCACAGGGCTCGGTCCTGGGGCCCTTGGTGTCTGTCGTGTACATTAATTATTTGAACTTACAAGCTAGGGATATGATCAAGAAGTTTGCAGATATCATGAAAATTGGCAAATATTTGAGGGAAGTAGTTGTAAACAGTAGAGGATATTGAGGGTCCAGTCAGTTGGACAGAGCAGTGACAAATGAAATTCTACCTGGAAAATTGTGAGTTAATATACTTGGGGAGGACTAACAAGGCAAGGAATTACACTTGAATAGCACGATTTTGGAAAGTACTGAAGATCTAAGATCTCGGTATGCATATCTACAGATTCCTGAAGGTAGCAGGTCAGGTAAATGAGGTGGCTATGAAGTATATACAATATTTGCCTTTAATAGTCAAGGCATAGAATACAAATGCCTGGAGGTTTTGTTGGAACTACATAAAACATCAGTTCCATCACAGTTGGAGTATTGTGTGCAGTTGTAGTCACCATCTTACAGGAATGACATGCTTGCACCACAGAATATGTAGAGAAGACTTACCAGGGATGCTGCCTGGGCTGGAGAGTCTGACCTATGAGGAAAGATTGAATAGGTTGGTGTTGTTTTTCTTGGAGCATCGAAGGTTGAGAGGGGGCCTGATAGACATGTCTAAGATTATGAGGGACTTAGCTAGTTCCACACAATCCTGTCTTGGAACTACAGGTAGTACTCCTACAATGCGATAGTTGCGTTCTTGTGTGAACTCGCACTATAGGAAACTGCGCTATAGAAAATCACCATAGACAATCATGTTAGAGGGAAATCACCATAGAAAATCACTGTACCTGAACAGCAGAACGTTCACATTATCCAAACAGTGTCCACTTTTCATCAATCACATTATAACCAATTCACATTAACGAAACACGTGTTATAGCAGCACTACCTGTATATTGCCATTCCTTCAACTGTTGCTGGATAAAATCCTGGAACTCCCTTCCTAATAGGTTTACCTACATGAAATGGATTGCAGTGGTTCAAGGTGACCCACTATCACCTTTTCAAAGGGCAATTAGGAATAAGCAACAAATGCTGGCTGAAAGAGCAATGCTCACACAGTCCATAAAATAATTTACAAAACCCATAGAAAGGGTCCCCACTTCACACCAGACAATATTAAATGCAGCTCCAGGATCACCTACCGTGCATTAGCACACTCCAGCAGCAACTCAAGGCTCTGAACCATGGTTTTAAATGTAGAATTTAAGCATCGATTATAGTGAGATAAATGACTTTAAGTTATATTCGGGTCCATTGAAAAGTAAACCACCTCTAGCACACCTTAGCCACAGAAACAGAAAAGTTGCAGGTGCATCCAATGCATTGAACATCAATAGGCTATCTAGTCCCTGAGTTAAAGTGAAGGCAAGGAAAATTCTGTTGGAAATCCCAATCCTGTTCCATATCCAGTGGCTCCTGTTGTAAGGTATACTGTGTCAGCTAAGAATAGGAACTGATGCCCCTCAGTGATTTTCCATAGAAAAGAGATTTTATTGTCCTTTCATGTGGTCTGCTCAAATAAAGTTCAAAGTCTTCTCGGGACCAGACAAAGCTATTTCTAAAACAGCCAATCTAACAGACAAAAACAAACTACTCTTGATGGTTCAGGCACAAGATGATGGTGGAGTATGACACTCCAGCTGCAGCGTGTTCACTGTGTTCATTCCTCTTCTCCTTCTCAGTGCTATTTTCTCCTTCCTTTTCCTCTTCATCTCCCGGCCTCCGGCGTCCGATAGCTCAGGTGCTCTGGTGACGATCCCTAGCCTCCAGTGAGCGACAATTCCAGTCTCCTTTGGTGCAGCGGCCTCCTGGCCTGCTGCAGCAGCCTCCGGGCGTAGTATGGCATCCTTCCGGCCTGGGACAGTGGCCTCCCATTGCTGTCTCTTTGCATGGCATGGTGACCTCCCAGTCTCCCCTAGTGGTCTTCTGGTGTTGGCAATGGCAACCTCACGGCATGGTGTGGCAACTTCGTGACATGGCACAGCGGCCTCTCAGCATGGCATAACAACCTTCTGGCCTCGCGCAGCAGCATCCTCCCACAGGGCCTCCTGGCGTGGCGTGTCGCTGGTGCGGACTGGAAGCTAGGCACCATCACAGTCTGCCGTACTGAACTTTTATTTCTGTAATGCTGGACATTTTATTTCTGTATTGTCTAAATCTTTTAACTAAAGAAGCTGTGCCTAGGTACCTCTGTATCTAAGTTGGCTCTGTAATTGGTGACGTGTAAATATATTGAGATTATGTGGCAATAAAAGTTATTCTATTCACAAGGTTCAACATTCACCATTGGCCAACCACTTAGTATCCACACAGGGAACCTCCACAAATCATTTATGTGGCAGGCAACTACATACACTTGTGCTTAGGAACAACTTAACTGAGTTTCAAATAGGTGGAGGGAGCAGAGAGCGCTTGTGAGAGGCTTATTCCGGTCTGTTGCCTACTTGTATGCAAAGCAAAAGCTCCCAGCTGCTTACCAGTCTGAAAATAAACCACTGACCTCAGTGGTGGCAGGAAGTAAATCTGTTAGAAGTATTGCTGGCACTTATCGTCACTCCAGCACCGCAGCTTCACTAAAGAAATGGAAAAATTATCACCCCATCAGCCTACTCCTAATCACCAGAAAAGGGATGGACAGAGTCATCTAGAGTGCTAACATGCAACATTTCCCAATTACATGCTTACAGGTGCTCAGTTTGCATTCTTTTAGAATCACTCAACTCTAGACCTCATGCCCAAGCAAAGAAACAGGGGCTGAGTTTCACAATGAATGGTGCATCAAAGAGCTTTAGTAAAACTTCCTACAGGATAGCACAGCTCCAAAACATTGCTTCAGAAAGTCTTGAAAAGGTTATATTCTAAGATCAACTATTTTCAACTCATCCTCCTTCTTAGGTAGCCCTTTCCACTCCAGTTTCATGGATTTTGAGATATCTGGTTCGTCCAATGTGTGATCTGCAGATTATGCCATTTGTTTAAAAGGTCATGGTCAATGCAACAGTTGGAGATTTGTACACTCTCTTCAATGCTTCAAGATCTTTTTCTTTCTGTTCCCAACAAAGTCTCAATAAGTTCAGAACCTTCCTGAATAAACCTTCTCAATTTGGCTGTTCGCAACTGATCAACGCCATGAGTCTGATCATTTCAGGGACATTTTGAAGACATTCCTAAAGCAGTTCCACTGTCCACCCACTGAAAGCCAGGCAGGGAAGTGAGCTTAACAAAGACAAGGAAGCAATCAGACCCTGCAGGAATAAACATTTTGAAAGGTTTGAAGAGGTCCTCAACTGAGAATCATCTTCTGCTTGAATATCCTCCACTCCATTTGTCAATACCCTATCCTGCTTAGTCTTGGTGCTGGCCTATCTTCAACTGCTGTATGATGACTAAGTGTTATCAAAAGATCTGTAATGGGAAATCTAAGTGCTAATGAAAAGATAGCATTCCATTGCATTTGTATATCCTTAGATAATAATGAAATCCATGCCCATGTCCAGTGAGACCTGAACAACATTCCTGGATTTAATAAGTGGTAAGTAAAATCTGCACAAGGCCAGGCAATCCCCATCTCCAACAAGAGATCATACTGACATCCCATTGACTCTTAATGACATTACCATCATCAAATCTGCCACTATCCACAACCTGGACATCACTGATGATAAGAAAATAAACTGGACCATGACTGCTCAATCATGTCAGAGGCAAGTTGTTGTTGTTCAGTGACTCAATCCTTGATTCCCCACAGTTTCTGCAGAAAAAAACAAGTCCGGAGTGTGGTGGAATACTCTGCACTTACCCAAGATGGGTGCATTTGGAACAACACTCAAAAAGAGCTGTCTGCTCTTTGAGCATGTTATCCATTAGCCTATAAACATCCAGCACTCGCATATTCTCATACAAAGCACGGCAGCACTTGGCCGTGGCTTCATCAGCAGCACTTCCCAAACTCATTACCCCACCATCTAGAATGGGAAGAACATTGGGTGTGTGGGAATACAGTCACTGCCAAGATCTCCTCCTCATCACGTTGCACATTTGTTGCTGTTCTGCCATCATTGCTGTGTCATAATCCTGGAAAATTCTGGTTGCATCTTTACCAAATGGGCATCAATGCATCAAGAGAGTCCATTTTCAATTTTTCAAGTTAGCTAGGGAGCAGCAGTAAACATTCCAGTAACATACCATGTCCTAAAAAATAATAAACGCATTTGTGTATAGCATGTGTGGTATATATTTAAAAAATTCCATAAAACTTTATCAAATGACTTTTGGAAACCCCAAAGCACCTACAGTTTTTCACAGTACACCAGATTTGTTGATTCCTCAAAGAGACTGATAAGGCAGGCCTTTCTCCTCTAAAGCCATATCATAGAACCATAGAATCACAAAAATAGTACAGCAGAGAAGGGAGCCATTCAGCCCATCTTGTCCATTCTAACCAAAAACACCCAGATACCATTTCTATTCCCATATTCCTGCACATGACCTATAGCCCTTCAGCTTTCAGCCCTTCAGGTGCAGATCCAAATACTTCTTAAGAGAGTTTAGGGTCTCTGCCTCACTATCAAATTCCATACACCCAGCACCCTCTGTAGAAAAAAGATTTTCCTATGTCCTCTCTAAACCTTCTGCCGCTTAGTTTGAATCTTCGACCCTTGTTTCTGAACTCCCTGCCGAGCGAAACTGGTTCCTCCTGTCTACTCTGTCTCTACACTCCTCACAATTTTGTTTACCTCAATCATGTCACCCATCAGCCCCCTCTGTTCCAAGGAAAACAACCACAACCTCTCCAATCTATCCTCGTAGCTTTAATTCTCCAGCCTGGCCACATTCTAGTAAAGAATGCACTCTCTCCAGAGCAATTATTTCCTTCCCGTAATGCAGTGACCAGAAGTGCACACAATACTCAAGTCGTGTCCTCACTGGTGTCTTATAGTTTCACCATTACATCTCTACTTTTGCAATCCAGGCATCTGCCAATGAAAGCGGGCATTCTAGATGCCTTCTTTACAGCCTTACCTACCTGTACTGCTACCTTTAGGGACCTTTGCACTTGCACGCCAAGATCTCTCACTTCACATACCCCTCTCAGCATGTTCCCCTATATTGTCTTCCCTTTTACTGTTTGATCTCCTAAATGCATTACCTCACATTTATCAGAGTTGATCTCCATCCGTCACTTTCCTGCCCGCTCCAGTAACCCATCTGTATCATTTTGAAGCTTCCAGTATCATCTACACCATCCACAACATGGCCAATTTTTGTGTCATCTGCAAATTTCCCGATTGCACTCACCACATTCAAGTCCAAATCATTAATGTATAAAACGAACAGCAAGAGTCCCAACACCAAGCCCTGAGGAGCACTATTTGAAACAGCTTTCCATCTGCAAGGGCAGCCACTGACCACTACTCTTTGTTTCCTGTTACTAAGCCAATTTTGGATCCAATTCACCACATTACCTTATATACCACAGGCTTTCACATTTTTGACCAGTCTGCAGGGGAGACCTTGTCAAATGCCTTACTAAAATCTATGTAGACAGCATTCACTTCACAACCCTCATCAAACCCCTTGTCACTTCCTCAAAGAATTCAATCAAATTTGTAAGGCATGACCTTCCCTAAACAAAGCCATGCTGACTATCCCTGACTCGTCTATTCCTTTCTAAGTGACAGTTTATCCAATCTCTCAGGGTTGAATCTAACAACTTGCCTACCACTGAAGTAAGACTAACTGGTCTAAAGTTGTTGGCATTTTCTTTGTACGCTTTTTAAACAACAGAACCACATTTGCATTCCTCTAGTCCTCCGGCTCATCACTTGTGTCTGAAGATTGGAAAATAATCCTCAGAGCATCTGCTATTTCCTCCCTGACATCATTCAACATCCTAGGGAACAATCCATCCAGCCTTGGCCATTTATCCACTTCCAAGGATTCAAACTCCTCTAACACTTCCTCTCTCATTTGATTATTTTGTTCAATATTTCACACAATTCCTCTTGGGTTACTATATCCACATCATCCCCTTCCTTTGTTAAGTACCAGAACAAAAAATGTATTTAAATTCTTCCCACATCCTCTGCATCTTCAAACGCATTGCCTTCTTCATCTTTTAATAGGTCCTACTTTTCTCTTAACCATCCTTTTGCTCTTTACATACCGGTAAAACATCTTTAGCTTTTTCTTTATAAGACCATAACACAAGGAACAGAAATTAGGCCATTCAGCCCATTGAGCCTGCTTCACCATTCAATCGTGGCTATTCTCCTGTTTTCTCCCTGTATCCCTTGATCCCCTTGACTATCAAAAACCTATCTGTCTCTGTCTTAAATATCCTCAATGACCTGGCTGCCACAGATTCACCACTCTCCGGGTGAAGAAGTTTCTCCCCATCTCCATTCAAAAGGGTTTTCCCTTTACTTTAAGGTTGTGTTCCTGCCAAAGGAAACATCTGACCAACGCCCACTCTGTCCAGGCCTCTCAGTATTCTGTAAGTTTCAATTAGATCCCCTCTCATCCTTCTAAACTCCATTGGGTACAGACCCAGAGTCCTCAAACATTCCTCATATGTTAAGCCTTTCATTCCTGGGATCCTTGCTTGCTAATATTTTTTCTTGCCCCCTTGTTGATTTCTTTTTTTTTTTGCTTGATTCCTGTACTTTTACTCCTCTAGGTTATCTGCAATATTGAGTTTTTGTGCCTATCATAATTTCTATTTTTGTTGAAAGAAATCTTGACGGAAAAGCTCAGCAGTTCTGGCAGCATCAGTGGAGATAAATCAGAGTTAACATTTCGAATCGGGTGACCCCAAGGGTCCCTTCTGAGGAATGGTCAGTCGACCCGAAACGTTAACTCTGATTTCTCTCCACAGATGCTGCCAGTACTGCTGAGCTTTTCCAGCAATTTCTGTTTTGGTGTCTGATTTACAGCAACTGCAGTTCTTTCTGTTTTTATAAGCTTCACAAACATTAGAGTCTAGACTTGGCAGTACCATTCTTATTTTTGGAGGAATATGTCTGCTTTATGCCCTAAGGATCTCACTTTTTAGTGCCTCCCTTTGGTTTACCACTGATTTATTCTTTAGCAATCCTGTCCTAGTCCACCTCAGCCAAATCACTTCCCAGTTATGTAATTTTGTTTTCCACCAGTTAAAATCTTTTACTCCTGATTTATTTCGTCCATAATAATACTAAATCCAACCAAATTGTGGTCACTATCCCTGATACTGTCCCCCACTGTCATTTCATCCACTTGCCCATCTTCATCTCCCAAACTACATCCATAATTGACTCTCCCTCTCATTGGGCTTGTCACGTATTGTTCAAAAAAAATTTCCTGGACATGGTAAATAGATTCTTCACGCTCAGTGCCCCTTGCATTGTTGAAACCCAGTTCATAATTGGAACAGTTAAAGTCTCCTACTGTAATTGCCCTCTTATTCCTTCAGGCAGAAATTTGTCGATATATACGTTCTTCTATCTCCCTCTCACTATTTGGAGGTCTGTAGCATACTCCTGATGTGACTGCCCCTTTTTTATTCCTAAATTCAAGCCCATAAAGCCTAATTTGTTAACCCACTTGGTATATCTTTGCTTCTCACAACTGTAATTGATGCTTTAACCAGTACTGCTACAGCTTCCCTTTTTTTTGCCACCCGCTGTATCCTGCCAGAAAACTCTATATCCAGAGAGCTGCCAATTTTGCCCCTCCTTCAACCAGTGTCCATTATAGCAATGACAGCGTTGCCGTGTGTCTGTCTGTGCCATTAGTTCATCTGCTTCGTTTGCAATATTAATTGATGCTTACCGACTGGTCATCAAACAAGGTGGTACTGTCAATACTGGAGGAACCAAGAACCATGTACCTTTGGAGGCAGAGGTAGTAAGAACTGCCAATGCTGGAGTTGAAATTGAACCTGAAGAAGGGTCCTGACCTGAAACGTCAGCTTTCTCTGATGCTGCCTGGCCTGCAGTGCTCCTCCAGCTCCACACTGTGTTATCTCAACCTTTGGAGACAGTAGTGTGCGGTGTCAGTGAATACAAATACCACATTTTCATTAGATTGATCGTGGAACTGTGGACAAAGTAGCAATGTGTTTTGAAAATTGCTGGCTTACCCCAAACAGGTTCAAAGGCAGAAAATTAACGTTATGATCACTTTGTGTGTACCTTTTTTTTCTGTTATGTCACAAGTACCCTGAAACGTGAACGCATCAAATGGAAGCAATTGTCCAACAGACAAGCGAGATAGCATATAGGTTCACATGGGATGGAAACAACATTACAGTATTGCACCATAGTAAGGACATATTGTAGTTACATTAAAGTTCAGGTTATTCACACAGGTTATATGAACACAGTACACTCCACTTGCCTCAGAAAGGAATGTAGAAAATTTTGTCCAAATCACATGTAATTGACACCAGGTAACCCTTAATAGTAATGTATTTTTAAAAAGCCTACACAATAAGGCTGCTGAAATAGAAGCAGCAACATTCATGAAACAAAGGAAGGATATAACCCTCCATGTCAATTACCTAATTGCCTGTGAAACACAAAAATGTGTTATGTACCCCAATTAATTCCCATGCCGAAACACTCCATCAACACCTGTTCTAATAAGCGCCCACAGTATTCTTGCTGATGAGGGCTCTCATTGGCCTGCTTACTATGCACAAATTCACTGTCACAGTTCATATTCGCTAAGAGTCTCAGATGGTAGGAGTGGCCATACTGCAGCACTTACTATCAAGACAACAGCTTCTTCCAATGCAGCTTTTTTTTTCTCTCCTTCTCTGCAGCAGCTGCTGGCACTTATCGCGTACATGTTCCGAGCAACTCACGGCTTCCTTTCATAAAGTTAATGATAAAGCCTCCAACCCACTACAAATCCAGAGGCCAACTATTCAGCAACTGACACAGAACATACACTACTTGGCTTTTTATCAAATACAAATCAATAAGTTCTTTCAGGAAAAGGTCTGTGATCAGCTCTGCAGCAAGACGGTATGTGTAAGCTTGCCACAGTAAGCTTACGTTGCTTTGCAAACACTACACCCTTCGGTGTTCCTCAGTCAGAATACAGGGATTGTTACTGGCTTGTCTGTTCTCAAACCTGAATGACTGGGACCTCCCACAGAGGTTAGAAAAGAGCAAAGAATGCCCTGCAGTCCATCAGCATGAAATATCTTACCATTTGTACTGAATAATAATGCAAAGCAACGTACTGTAAGTAAACTGCAGAGGCTCAGGAACAGCAGGAGCTCATGTACTGCTTCTGCTGCTTCTGGAATCATTTGCAATGGCAAAGCATTTAGCAGACAATTTAGGGGTTTCCAGTGAAGTGAATAGCTAAAGATGAATATATTTATCTCAAAGCCGGGTTGTTTGACTCCCAACTAGGAGAGCTGAATGAACCCACCAGCCGTAAACCAGTGGTTTGTTTTCTTGAGAGAGAAAGGGGAAGAGGGTTAGATTTCTCACATCAGTCAAGCATGCTTTCTGGCACGTTGCCCAAGTACCATCCATAACAGTGTCTGCAGCCCGTGTAAAGGCAAGAGAGTGAGGAGAAGAAAAATAGAGCAAGACAGCCTGAGAGAACCATGCATCTATGAAGGAGGGTGAAACGACAAGTAAAATAGAGACAGATCAGGACCAAGGCTGTGATAGAGGGTGGAGGAGCAGCATGCAAAATATAAAGGAAGGCAAAAATCCACAAATGACTATAAAAAGACTGAATCAGGAAAATAAAAGGGAACAAATGCAGGAGAGAAATAAACTGAAAAATAAAATTTTATGGCAAGGCTGCAGCATCATTATGCAACAAAGCATTTGTCATTTAAAGGGTGCTGACTCCAAAATCAATAAACACTGTTTGTTCTTAGGGGGTAATCTGTCTACCTTTGACATCTGTACACCAATCATGTTCTGTGCCAAAGAATCCGTAATTTTGTGCTTTACATCCTCCTGCCATCAGGTTTATGTCCAATATTTCAAACCAATCGTAGTATCACCATATCTGAATTTGTTCAGAGCAGCACTGCAAAACTGATTAAGGTATTAAGATGCTCAGTTAAAAACAACTCTGTTTGAGGCTGAATGCCTCTCATAATGTGCCTTGTTTTTCGCAGGAGTCCCTGAAGCTCAGCAAAGTCAGGGGATACACTGATTAATGCAAAACAGTTAGATGTTGAAGTTACATGACTTCTGTGCAAATCATGGATCTTTCATTAGCTTTGCTGAACAGACAGATCTGTTGATTACTATGGAATAAATCAGATGCTCTCATTGTATTTTTATTATGTTTTTACAAATCTAATAGTTTAAAAGAAATTAGGACAGTAACTGGTCATTCAGGCGAAAATGTCCATGTCAGTATTTATGTTCCACATGAACCTCCTTCCACTACTTTATCTAAATTTATCAGCATACCTTTCAATCTTTCACGTTCATGTACTTATCTACTCTATCCTCATTTACTTGTAGCTATTTGCCTCAATGACAGAACATAGTAGCAGATTCCACATTCTAACCACTACAAAGAAAGCTGTGAATGCAGTTTTAAGGAGGGGTGACAGCTGAACAAATGAAAAAGATAACTGGAAAATAAAGAGTCTGTGACTTTCAAAACATAATTTCATTAACAATTCAAAAGGAGAGAGAAACTGGATAAGCAAACTCAAAAATGCAGTTACTTTCATCACTGTCATTACTCCCTCATATGAAAGTTGGGAGATTATATTTATAACATTGTAAAGGATTAATTTAGATCACAAGAATTAAATGGAGGCAATCTCTCAGACAGAAGGGGAAGGAATGAAATTCAAGTTAACAAACTGAATTTAACTTTTTTTTCCAAGAACAGAAGGTTAGCAAGTCTGCCTCACTTGTACATTCCCTAGTGCACGAAGCAGGCACGGTCACTAATACATGTACATGTTTGTCTGAATAATTATAACAGGAGTACACAATCTTGCACCACGAATTCTAAGCTTCTTCCCTGCTGCTATTAAACTACTGAATGGCGCTCTCTAAATAATGTTGATCTTGATAATGTTGATCTTGCATTGTGCACCCCCAATGCAGTCGTAACCTTGCGTGCCTCGCTCAGTCTAAGCGTCCTGTGATCTATATGTCCTTGTTTGCAATGATCTGTACTGCTCACAAAACAAAGCTTTTCACTGTACTTAGATACATGTGACTACAATAAATCATATCACAAGTATTATATTCAAGGAACTTGATGTTGTTGCATTATGTCTCACAATCAGTAACTATTAAATACATGCACATGATATCATTACCGTAAAAAAAGCATTTGACCTGAGAGTATAAAGGTCTCACAATCCATCATATCTGAGGATCATTTGAAGCATGAAATGCTACTGGAAGCATGCTGTTCAATGCTGTGTTGTTACAATCTACCAGCTTAGTGTTAGCCCAGACACTTGTACTTCTGAAGAATACGATATTTGTACATAATAGTAAGCTGTAATAAATGTCTGTTGAATTCATCAATACCACAATATCCACATCCAATTCCTTATATTACATTTAGATAACATAAAACTTTGCCTTAAAAGTTCACACCAGTCAAAGTCCAGATGCTAGTTCATGCCATTGGTGTGAAAATAAAACAAGGTCCACATGACGTCATCACTGCTTTTTTTGGCATACAAACTACCTACCGTAGCAGAAATCTTCTACTTCAAGCCTATAATTCTGAAAGGAACAATTTTAAAGGGACTAAGTGAGGTGGAACAGAGGTTCTAATTTACACTGACACAAAATCAGGGACATAGGGACTTAAGATTGAAAGTGCAAAGTTTTTAAGGCCAAATCACAGACAGCAGAAACCTGATTGTGGACTGGCTTTCAGCACTACCCTTGATAAATTACAACTGTTTGGATAATGTATGACCTCTTTAACATATCAACGATGCGGAGAAAAAAAGCTCAAAATCCTATTTGCCATTTGCAATGAGGAGTTTCACAGAATTAAAAAATTTGGTCTTTTCTTGGATGTTCAGAAAGATCCATAAAAGATCTCAAAGGCTTTTGAAGATCAGCTCAAGCTAAGAGTTACCAGACTCATGTCACACAGACACCGACTCGTGTCATACAGACACCAAGCCCAAAAGATTACTTATCAATCTGCTGGAAGATGCTGCAGCTATGGACATGAGTGAAACCTTTCCGAAAAGGAACGGTCAGAGAGGCTTGTTGAATTGATCATCATCTCTGCACCAATTAAAGCCTTTAGAAAGGATCTTTTGGCAAGACAAAGGCCCATACCATTGACACATTACTTGAGGGTGGATGCTAGCATGAAGCCATAATGACAGGCTAGCAACAGTAACAGTAAATGCTTTAGGTAGGTCAGCTAGGTGCAGCAAAACAGCAAAATCTGCAACAAATGTGGTTTGTTGCACTCATTCAAAAGCTGTGCAGTTTTACTTGATCTTTCTAAAGCATGTGGCATGAGGGGACATTGGGCACTCACGTGCAAGCAGCGTGGTTCCAAAGGCTAAGCTAGGCCCCAGAAGAAATGCAGGTGACCAACAAGATAGTGAAACACAATACCAGCAGTAAAACAAAACTGTTAAGAATGTGCACAAACACATCAACTCGGAACCAACTAAGTGAAAACCAAATTTCAAAAGATGACCAAGCTTTTCCCATGGTTAACCTCAAACACCATGCCATTGGAATAAGGTAATCAGAAGCTTTAAGAACCATTAATATCTTAAATCCTGAAAAGACAAAATGATGCACATTAAAAGCTAAAATTGTCATAGGAGCTATTGCCAACATATTACCACTACACATTCTGAAAGATGTACCTCAGAAAGTGTAGCTCCACGGCACAACCTTCTGAGAGACTGTCTCATGATGCATCACTACTTCCAAACAAACATCGGCAGAATCACACCACAATGCCAAATACAAGCTCATCTTGGCTTCCCAAAATCTTCCACTTTACAGATACCAACAATCTGGCAGTGGCAGGACTACCACAGCGCACAGATTTCAATGTGGTTACAATATATGAGATTTGAACAACACTCATTTTTGCAGAACAGATTACACATGACACAATCAAATCAGTTATTAATCTACAAAGAGAAGACTTTGAAGTGAGATAGGCGTCAGATACCAAGAATGATAACATCTGACAAGCTGTGGGATATCCTTCTTGGTCTACACATCGATGCCTTTGACTATGAAGCTCAAGACCTTCTCAAGGCTGATCTATTATACTTTGGCCAGAGTCAGCACGAAACAGTTACAATCGACAAGTGCTGAAGATGAACAACTACAAGAATTGCAAAAGATCATTATCGTTATAAGAACAGCTTGACAGTATTGATGAAGTACCTGAAAGGTTTTGTTCATTTTGGCCATACAGACACAAACTTAGTTCATCACAACAAGTCCTAATGCCAAAAATTACAGAAAAATATAATGTCCACGTTACACCAGGGACACATGAATATTATGCACACAAGACAGTCAGCTCCATGAATCTGTGACCTGGGCCAGGGCTGAATCAGGATGTTCAATGACTCACAAAAGTAGACGAGGCATGTATTCACACCTGGATTAGCAGCAGCGGAAGCCTCTACAACCATCCACTACTCGGACTAAAGTAGAAACAGACCTATTCACATTGTATACAGAGAAGGTCGGGTGAATGATCAGTTCCTTAAATTTCCCATTGTTCACCAACTTGGCAACACAAAAAAAAAGACTGTCATTGGCACGATGAGCGTTATTTTCAGTTTATTTGGTAACCCTAATCAGATGGTATGTGTCACGGTCTAATGGGTCTGGATCATTAAGTATCGTGCCACAGGCACAGTAAAGGCATCACCATCCAAAATACGACAATTATTTATAAGGCAAGTATAAACAATTTGGCCAGGAACCAACAGTCCAACTATCCCTTCAAAGATAGAGGAGGATGAAAGAGACAAGAAAAAGAAGGAAGCTAATGTCAGGTATAGACAGCAGAGATCAAGTGAATCCCTGTAAGAGTATAAAGGCTGGAGGAGTTTACTTAAAAGGGAAAATAGGAGGGCAAAAAGGGGATATGAGACAGCTTTGGCAACTAGAACTAAGAAGAATCCAAAGGGATTCTACAAATACATTACAGACAAAAGGGTAACTAGGGAGAGAACAGGGCCCCTTAAAATTGGCAGGGCTGCCTATGCATGGAGCCACGGGAGATGGGGAGATACTAAGTGTGTATTTTGCATCAGGGTTTACTGTGGAGAAGAATATGGAAGATAGAAAACGTGGAAAATAAACAGCGACATCTCTAAAAATGTCCATTTTACAGAGTAGGAGTTGCTGAATGTCTTAAAGTGCATAAAGGTGGATAAATCCCCAGGGCCTCATCAGGTGTACCCTAGGACTCTGTGAGAAGCTGCACCCCTTGCTGAGATGTTTGTACCATCGATAGCCACAGGTGAGGTGTACAATCAGCAGAACAGTGAGTCATCAAATGTTTAAAGTGTTACCCTTAAGTTTGAAATGTTAGCCCTCTGAACTCTGTCAATCTGTATAATGATCACACTGACAACATGTCCTTATGTCCAACCATGTATACCTATTTGGGATAAGTTTGATTCTTTGGAAAACGGATAACATTTTATGTCTCTCAGTCAACATACCTTCAAGAGACAGGCTCATGATCTCATCACTACCATATCATCTGTCCTCAGGGAAGGTGATTTTTGCACATAATAGTCAACTGTAATCAGTGTCTGCTTGAATCTTCAATACCACAATATTTAGCCTGGTTGCTTTTGTTACTAGGGATAATGAAAGTTTTGCCACATCAGGTAAATCATCTGCTTCAGGCAAACACATGCCACTTACATTGCTTTAAGGGCAGCTTAAATAGAGTGCTTGGAGTCCAGCGAGTTGAAGGAATTTTAATCTCTTTCAAAAAATCCATATCTTGTGCAAAGATAATCTCAAAGTTCGTAGATGACTCAAAATTTCAAAGAATTGTATGGAAGACAGTGCAGAACTTCTGAAGGACTTTGAAAATTTGGTGGCAGATGATGTCCACCGCTGAGAAGTATTAGCTGTTACATTTTGGTTGAAAGAACACGGAGAGACAATATGGAGTAGAGGGTACAGTTCTAAAGGGTATGTAGAAGCAGAGACACGTGGGTGTATGCATGCATAAGTCACTAAAGTTGGCAAGACAGGTAGACACTGAAGTTAATGAAGCATACATATCTTTGGTTTTATTAATGGGGCATGGGAAAGTAAGTTGAAACTTGCCTAAGATACTGGTTAGACCTCAGCTGAAGTACTGTATACAGCAAGGAGGAAGCAATTGTCTGGTGAAAATACCACTAGGCCATTAATCCGGAAACTCAGCTAATGTTCTGGGGACCCAGGTTCAAATCCTGCCAATGCAGACAGTGGAATTTGAATCCAATAAAAAGAGAATCTGGAATTAAGAGTCGAATGATGACCACAAATCCATTATTGACTGTCAGGCAAAACCCATTTGGTTCACTAATGTCTTTTAGGGAGGGAAATCCGCCTTCCTTACCTGGTCTGGCCTACATGTGACTCCAGACCCACAGCAATGTGGTTGATTCTTAACTGGGGCAATAAATGCTTACCTAGCCAGTGATGCCCACATCCGGAGAGTGAACAAAAAAAAATTTCCAGTTGTTCCACTTCATAAAGGATCTGAATGCATTGGAAAGAAAGGTTTGCAAGAATGGTTCCAGCAGTGAGAAACTTCAATTATGAATATAGATTGGAGAAGTTTCTTCAGGGAAAGATAAGAGGAAATTTGATGGATATTTTCAAAAACATTCAGGTGAGTGGACTGAGTAGATAGAGAAACGTTCATAAAAGGATTGAGAACAAGAGGGCAGATTGAAAGTAATTTGTAAAAGAAACAAATGCAATGCATGCTATTCACACAGCAAGTCATTTTGATATGGAATGCACTGCATTGCACTGCCTGGAAGTGCAGTGGGGGCAGGTTTAATTAAGACGTTGCATATTTACCGTTGTCTTGAACTCTGACCGGGAAAATCATTTTCTTTAGAAAGTATGAACTTCGGGTAGGTCTGTGGCACTTTCTGGTTCACAAATAGTAGCTTCGAAATACATTTAGAAATTTGGCTGCTCTGCTGGTGACTCACTCCACTGAAGCACTGGCTGACACAGCATGTAAGGAGACCATTCAGCCCATTATGTCTAATGACGGTTCTTGGAAAACTAAAGCCTACTGAGTACCTTGTTGATCTGTTTTACTCTTTTTCATTTCTTCCTATTCAGTCCACCGAAAAATCAAATGATTACTTAACCAATAAATGTTTATTTGAACCAGGCACACAAATTTCACCAACTGAATGCATAAAATGTCTGATTTAGTATTTTCAGTTGTGATGCAAGAGAATTTGACTGTGACATGTTTTAATTATACGGAGTCATAGAGTCATACAACACGGAAACAGACACTTTGGTCCAACACATCCATGCCAACCATGTTTGCCAAACTAGTCCCACCTGCCTGCATTTGGCCCTTATCTCTCTAGACTTTCCTACTCATGTACCTGTTCAAATGTCTTTTAAATGCTGTAACTGTAACCATTTCCTCCGGCAGCTCATTCCATACATGAACTACCTTCTGTGTGAAAAAGTTTTCCCTCAGGTACCTTTTAAATCTTTCTCCTCACCTTAAAATACACCCCTGAGTTTTGAACTTCCCCACAATAGGGGAAAGACCTTTGCTATTCACCTTATCTATGCCCCTCATGATTTTATAAACCTCTATAAATAAGGTCACCCCTCAACCTCCTACAGTCCAGTGGAAAAAGTCCCAGGCTATCAAGCCTCTCCTTATAAATCAAACCCTCCATTCCCAGAGGACTGTATATCTGTAGCTCTACATGAAAAGGATGCTTACTTTTATCATGACAGAAGATTTCAAAAAATTAATTAGTTTCATTTACCAATATCTTGATAAATGCAAAATGCGATTACCAAAAAGATTGAGCAACATTTTTAATATATTAGAAGCACTTTAATGAGGTCATTTTCAAAACTAAAGATTTTTCTTTTCCAAAACCCACATATATTGAAACTACCTGCCTAAATGTTTTAATTAGTCTAATCACAATTTACACTGAATACACATAATGTTAAGCACATCAAGTTTTTGTCCGGCATTCTGAAGAGGAGAGAGGCTCATTTAAAAATAAATTGAACATTTTGTATCTGCACTTCACATTTATTTTGTTGCAGAAATGTAAATATCAGTGATATTTATATTTCCACTTCCCTTGGAAAATGGTAATTTATGGCAGTCCACAATTCTATTGGAACTGGATTCCTTTGCATCTATGCTCATTAGATACTGTACAAGGCTCTGGCCCAGGAACAACATAGACTGAACACAGCTGAGATCACCAAATCCTGATGAGACCAAAAACCTTGTCAGACACTATTATCTTCTGCAAAGCTCTGTACAACACTGTGCAGTGCATTTGATACTAGCTCATTAGAGCACCACTTAATTACTAATCTCATTTAAAATGAAAGAGCAAAAGGTAAAAGGAAAAGTAGATTAATAAGACACCTTTTATCACCTCAGGACACGTCAAAGCACTATATTACCAACAAAATATTTTTGCTTGTAGCACCTTTTGCATTACAGAAAATGTAGCAACCAATTTACATACAGCAAGGTCTCACAAATAACATTCAGACAACAATCACATGATTTGCTTTAAGTGAAGATTGGTGGAGAAATGAATAGGGAGAACTCCCAGGCCATCTTTTACATCTAGCATCATTTATATTAGTCCTAGAGGGTAGACAAGTGTTCGAGCTTAAAAAGACATTGCGTAAGACAGAACGGGGCTCCCACAGTACTGCACTGGGGCGTCAGCCTAGAGTGTGTCCTCAACTTCAATGAATAGCGCAGAGGGTATGCCACTAGACTGACGAAAAATGAGGTGTCAACCTGGAGGCTTCAAGGGGATTTGAGGAAAAGTTTTATTTTCACTCAGAGGGCAGAGGGATTCCTGGAACTCTTTGCCTAAATGGGTGGTACAGGTGGGGACTATCACAACACTTAAGTTGCATTTAACCCTGAAACATCACAGCATGCAAGACAAAAGGCCACGAGCTACCTGGTCGCTCGGTGGTTAGCATTGCTAGCTCACAGCACCAAACACCCAGGTTTGATTCCATGCTCTGTTAACCGTCTGTGTGGAGTCTGCACATTCTTCCCATGTCTGTGTGAGTTTTCTCCGGGTGCCCCACTTTCCTCCCACAGTCCAAAGATGTGCAAGTTAGGTGGATTGGCCAAGCTAAATTGCTCTTAGTGTCCAGGGATGTGCAGGCTAGGTGAGTTAGCCATGGGAAATACAGGGTTACAGGGATAGGGTAGGGGTGGTGGGATGTTCTTCAGAGGGTCAGTGTGGACTCTGTGGGCTGAATGGCCTTCTTCCGCACTGTAGGAATTCTATAAAATAAAAGCTCAAAAATGGGATGAAGGCCAAATGACCAGAATGGACACAGTGGGCCAAAGAGCCTATTTCCAAGGTGTAAAACTCCATGACTCTAAACAAAACATCAGCTCTAAACTCTGTAGTCCTACCAGTAGTCAGGTGTGAATGATGACAGACAAGCAAAAAACTAACAGGACGTAAAAGTTCCAAAAATATCCCCACCCTTATTGCTGTGACAGCAAGGGTGAAGCAACGATCTTCAGCCAGAACTGTCAAATGGATGTTCCATGTTTGCCACCTGCTGAGATCCCCACCAACACAGATGCCTGTCTTCAGCCTGTTCAATTCACACCACATGACTTCAACAAACAGCAATCACACTGGGTTACTGCAAAGAGCCCTGCTGGCATTCCAGCAATAGTAGCAAAGACTTGCTCTGCAGAATCAGCCTTGCTCCTTGCTAAGCTGCTCCAGCTACACCATTGGCATTAGCTGGCAACGTGGAAAATTATTAGGGTGCATCCTGTGTACAAGTAGCAAGACAAGTCCAACCCAACCAATTACTGCTCCATCAGTCTAAGGCAGGGGCGATCAACAGTGCTATTAAACAGCACTTGCTGAGTAACAACCTGCACAGTGGCGCTCCATTTAGGTTCCACCAATGTCATGCAGCTCCTGATCTCATTACAACCTTGAGATCCAAACATGGACAAAAATGCTGAACTCTAGAGGTTTGGTCAAGATTTGCAGCAATGAGCCCTAGCAAAACTTGAGTCATTGGTAATCAGAGGAATAACTGTTGACTGGTTGAAATCATAGCTAGTAAAAAAGATGACTGTCATTATTTAAGGTCATTCATCTCAATCCAAGGACATTTCTACAAGAGTTCCTCAGGGCAATATCCTGGCAGAAATATCTTCAGCTGCCTCGTAAATGACCTTCTCTCCATCAGAAGGTCAGGGGTAGGAATATTTGTTGATGAATAAATGTTCAGCACCATTTGCAACTTCTCAGATACAGAAGTTGTCCACGCCGATGTGCAGCAAGATCTGAATAATATCCAGGTTTGGGCTGATAATTGGCAAATAACACACATGCCACATTGATGCCAGGAAATGACTATTTCTAACAGGAGAGGATTTAGCTGTCATACTGTGACATGCATGGCATTCCAATGACTGAATCTTGTGCCATTTTGTGGGGGTCACTATTAACCAGCAACTGAACTGGACTAGCATTACCAACACTGTGGCTAGAATAGCAGGTCAGAAGGTGGGATTCTGAGGAAAGAAATTCAGTACCTGACTCCCCACAGCATGTCCACCATTTGAAAGGCACCAGTCATCAGTGTGATGGAATAATCTCCACTTGCCAGGATGAGTGCAGCTCCATCGATACTCAAGGAGTACAACACCGTCCACTACAAAACAGCCCACTTGTTTGGGTACTCCAGTCACCACCTTCAAAATTCACTTCCTTCACCATTGATGCACAAAAGCTACAGTGTGTACTACGTAGAAAATGCACTGCAAAAATAACTCAGCAAGGCTCCTCTTCTACCGGCACCTTCTAAACCTGCAACCTCTGACATCTAGAAGGACAAGGTCAACATATACATGGGGATACCATCACCTGCAAGCTCACCTCCAGGCCACTCCCCATCCTATCTTGGAAATATATTGCTGTTCCTTTAGTATCGCTGAATCAAAATCCTGGAACTCTTTCCCTAACAACATTGTGGGTGCACCTACAGCACGTCGACTGCAATGGTTCAAGAAAGCAACACACCACCACCTTGTCAAGGGAAATTAGGATCTGGCTATAAATGCTGTCCTAGCCAGCAATGCCTCATGAATAAAAATAACTAACTAAAGGAGGACTTGACTCGGGCTCGAATGCTACCATTAAGCCACAGCTGACCATATGCTGTACAGCAAAGCTAACTTTATGACAGAAACTAAACACCCCATGCAGTGCAAATCTGAAAATAAAAGTATAAAATATTCAGCAGGTCAGGCAACACCCGCGAACAGAGAAGCAGAATTAATGTTTCAGGTCATTGACCTATTGTTAAACACAACACACTGCTTTCAGGTACAAAATCAATGCTGCAACTACAATAATTTTAAAACATTTAAAAATTTTAAAACTTTAAAACAGTAGACCCACAATAGGGCACAGCCTGTATTGATGCAGTTGACTCACCAGATTGTGTTTCTAGCCATTGCCAGAAACACAAAATAACACTCAAAACAGTGATTCTGCAAAGCAGGTTCTATTGCGATTCAAAATTTTTTTGGTGCATTTTGTTTTACTCTTGCTGCAGACAAATTCACGACAGCACAGTTGTTGAAGGCTTGGATCAGAGTACAGAAATAACCCCCGATGATGCCCCACAGTGATCAATCTTCAAAACTGATGCAATTTATGTCAAATGCAAAATGCCACATAGCTCCTCTATAATCAGCAACTGTTCATGTGTTTTCAAAGCTGTTGCAAAGTTTTTAAGAGCGCACTCCATTAAGTTTAGCTAGAAGATGCTCGACTCTGTCTTTTCATAATATGATTTCTTTTAATCAGATTGTACACAAAATGCGTGGGGTATTCAATTCTAATAGATGTGCGCATGTATCTGTTCAGGTGCTTAAGACAAAGCAAACATGCACAATGAAGAGTTTTAGTGCAAAGTCAGAATTCCAGTTACTTCCCACTCCCACAAATACTTAAAAAAAATCTTCTGATGGATTCCTACATATTAAATCCTTGCAGCAACTCAAATTCAGTTTTAATTTACTTTACACAACTTGTCTCAAACTTTTCAAAATGTTATGAATTATTTCAATAATGCATCTTTTTTAGGAGAAGTTAGGTATTTTTTATTTGGGCTAACAAGGTTATGGGTTGACCTTAGAAATTATGAAGGCTCACAGCATGTTAAATGGTGAGAGGCTGAAGGATACAAATCAAAGATAATCGTTTAAAAAAATTGAAGGGAGATTAGAATGGGAATCGTTACATAGAGGGAAGTCAAGATTGGATTTTTGCCGCAGAAGTAAGGTTGCCTTAATAATACGATATAGAAGCAAGTGAAAATGTGGAATTAGGATACTTGGCTCAAGTGAAGAGAAACGTTAACACAGACCTTTTGGACTGACTTAATCTTGGTCCTGTGTTGCAACATTCCTCATTTCAATTCCATATCGATTTTCCATATCAATGCTAGATCAGGTTCTTTATTTGCAGGGACCTACTGTGTCACCTTTTTTTTTGAAAAGAGGTTGCAACTCTGGCTCCTTCCCAACTACCTTTTAACATGTTCACAGCAGCAAAGAATGCTCTGTAAACAGGCTCGATGATTTGAGCCTGATAACACCACATGATTTCATTTAGTAGAGCACTCAGTACGAACCTGGATTCAAATGCTAATTCTGTCAGCCATTTGCAGCATTCAGTTTTTCCAACAACAACCACCACAACTAAAATATAAGGCAACACCCTCTTGGGATGCTCCTTCAGGATGTTTAACAGTGGAAGATGAAGGAAACAACACAAATGAAAGGGATTATAGGATGAGGACAAAAAGCAAATTTAGAAAGGTAACAATGCAGATTTAGTTAGAGAATATAAGAAAACAGACAGCAGAATAAGTCACAAATCAGACTTAAAGAAACAGAAGTGGGATGAGTAACTCTGGTTGGACATATTCTTGGAGAAGGTGGATTGTGAAAACAGGGCAGCATGGCCAAGTTGGGCCGAAGAGCCTGTTTCTATGCTGTAAACCTCTATGACTCTATTTCATCACATG
Organism: Ginglymostoma cirratum; assembly: GCA_024137785.1. Taxonomy (NCBI): domain Eukaryota; kingdom Metazoa; phylum Chordata; class Chondrichthyes; order Orectolobiformes; family Ginglymostomatidae; genus Ginglymostoma; species Ginglymostoma cirratum. The sequence continues at coordinate 46,662,749 of JAHRHZ010000016.1, read as the reverse complement.
ATCCACTTTCTGCACTCAACTGCCCTCTCCAATAAAATTGTTTTCCACCCACCACTAACCCCTCCATGTCCTATGTCCAAGAACTTGAAGCTTTCAAAAGAAATGATCTAATCCCCAAAGATTCATGTGCAACGTCAGGTTACTGAAAACCACAAGCAGATTATGGAACATTTTTTTACTTCAATTAGGTAGTATCAGCCAAGGGTGGACAAGACTCAGAACAAATAAGTCCTTGAAATTGAAACACGGGAGATGGGCTCAGTGATGGGACTGTCCCTCAGCATGCTTTTTTGACCAAGGGTTGCAGATATAGATATAGCAGAAAGGGCTAACGGATAGAAGGGAACTGAAAATGGAGGCCTGGAAAATACCACAGGTGACTACTTGGACATAGAAGATAAAACGATTCAGGGAGAAAAAGTGGTGCTTTTGAAGAGATAATGATTCTGACAAAAGATCATCAACTAAACGTTGGGCCAGACATTTTCCTTAGAATGGGCAACCACAGACAGACCACATCTGTAAAAAGTTGGGCAACTCCCAGCAGATTCTGAAGAAGAGTCACCAGACCCAAAACGTTAACTCTGTTTTCTCTTTCACAGATGCTGCCAGATCTGCTGAGCTTTTCCAGCAACTTCGTTTTTGTGCCAGGAGATTTTAGTCTCCAAGAGTCAGTTTGAAGCTGAAATTGGGAAATCTGCCCACAGAAGCAGGCCTGAGGTGACAGCTTGGTGTGCAGATGGTGAAGTGGGCTTGTTAGAAAGTTTACTTCAGTTCATCGGGAATTTATCCCAGTTACATACAGGGCTGTTTGCACTCACCCCTCACACCCTCATCCACAATCAAGCCTCCTCATATTCCCCATTCTCTTTTGTAACTTCTCCACACAATAAGGCCGTCCAGAAGAACAGAGATCTGACATTCTGTACAGGCAGTTTCTATTAATATGGTTGCCAGATAACCTCATTGTGAATGTTTGGCTGAGCTCCAACAAAGGCATCTGGCATTCAGTATTGTAGGCAATGTTTACACAGCTGTGAAGAGGAGTGCCTACTTTAATTTTACAACACCTTTATGAGGCTGCAGTAAGTTTTTTTTTCATTAAAGTAGGTTCTCATTGCTACCTACTTCTTTGAAGAAGACATGGAAAGAGTATGAAAGCTTTTTTTCATTGACAGTATGAATAGTTGATAAGTGACTGATTGACACCTTTGCTTTAAGTCAAGCAGTATTTTTCAAAGAAGATTTTCAAAGCTTATTTATTTTTCTGCCAGTTTCAGAAATATTCCAAAGACTTGTCAATGTTGTTATATGACTTAATTAGTTCTGGATATGTTGATAAGGGGATGTATAGGAAGTATGGAAAGATCATGGGGAGTCCCCCATTCTGCTGCCACTGCCACCTTGCTAATAACCAGGAGTCCCCACTCCAGGCCTGCCACTACCACAACCAAGAGTTCCTGGCTCCACAGCCACTTCGATGATGTCAGGAGTCCCCGCTCTGGGCATACCACACTGCCACTAACACCTCGCCAACACCAGGAGTCCCCGCTCTGGGCATACCACACTGCCGCTAACACCTCACCAACACCAGGAGTCCCCGCTCTGGCCTACTGCCTGATGGGGTCTATCCCAGGACACTGAGCGAGGCTAGGGAGGAGATGGTTGAGGCTTTGACAGAGATCTTTGTATCGTCTTTACTCACAAGTAAACACTCAGAAGACTGGAGAATAGCCAATGTTGTTCCTTTGGCTAAGAAAGGCAGCAGGGATAATCCAGAAAATTATAGGTTGGTGAGACTTAAGTCAGTGATAGGGAAATTATTGCAGAAGATTCCTAGGGACTGGATTTACTCCATTGGCAAAAAAATGGACTGAATAGACTTATTGGGGATAGTCAGCAAGGCTTTGTGTGGGGGAGGTCTTGTCTCACTTATTTAATGGAGTTTTTTGAGGAAGTGACAAAGATGATTGATGAGGGTAAGGCAATGGATGTAGTCTACATTGCCTTTAGCAAAGAATTTGACAAGATCCTTCATGGCAGGCTAGTCCAGAAGATTTAAGTCACATCGGATCCATGGTGACTTCGTAAATTGGATACAGAATTGGCTTGGTCATTGAAGACAGAAGGTAGTTGTGGAGGGGTGTGTTTCTGACTGGAGATCTGTGACCGTGGTGCTCTTCAAGGATCAGTGCTGGGATCTGTGTTGTTTGTAATATATCTAAACGACTTGGACAAAAATGTTGGTAGTCTGATTAGTAGGTTTGCAGACAACATGAAAATTGGTGGCGTTGTGGATAGCGAGGAAGGTTGTCAAGGGATACAGCAGGATATTGATCAGTTAGAAAGTCGAGCAGGGAAATGGCAGATGGACTTTAATCTGGACAAGTGCGATGTTATACATTTTGGGAGGTCAAATGCAACAGCAAAGTATACAGTAAATGGCAGGCTCCTTAGGAGCATGGATATACAGAGGAATCTTGGGGTCCAAGTCTATAGCTCGCTAAAATTGGCAACATGAATGGATAAGGTGATAAAGAATTCATACAGCATGCTTGCCTTCAGTCACGATACGCAGTATAAAAGTTGGAAAGTCATGTTGCAGCTGTATAAGCCTTTAGTTAGGCCACAGGTGGAGCACTGTGTGCAGTTCCGGATGCCACATTATAGGAAGGATATGGAGGCTTTGGAGAGGCTGCAAAAGAGATCCACAGGATGTTGCCAGGATTGAAGTGCATGAGCTATAAGAAGGGAATGGACAATCTTGGATTGTTTTCACTAGAGATTCGGAAGTTGAGTGGTGACCTGACTGGAGTATAAAATAAATAGAGACATGGACAGGGTAGAGAGTCAGAGCCTTTTTCCCAGGTTGAAAATGTTAAATACAAGGGGGCATAAGTTAAAGGTGAGTGGGGGAGAGTTTAAAGGAGACATGTGAGGCAGTGTTTTTTTTTCCCCACAGACAGTTGAAGGTGCCTGAAATGCATTGCCAGGGGAGGTGGTAGAAGCAGATGTAATTAACAGGCATTTAGACAGACACATGAAGAGGCAGGGACTATATGCAGACAGGTGACATTAGTTTTGAATGGCATCATGGTCAGCACAAACGTCGTGGGCCGAAAGGCCTGTTCCTGTGCTGTCCTGTTCTATGCTCTCATGTTCGTAAACTAATTATCTGGAAGGGTTCCTGCAGCCTCAGGAAACCATCCTGGGGAAAACAGCCGAGTTTCAAGCAGAGACTTGAATGACAAGCTCGATGATTTTACAAGTGTGAGCTGGGTTGCAATCTACCCTGTTCCCTGCTCTAAGCAGCGACAGATGGAGAAAACTCCTGGCAAAAAGTTTGAAATTGCAGCTCCGCACACCCCACCTTTCAGTCTCCCACTGCAGGTGTGCTTGGTGACCGAGGGAGTTCAGAACCAAAGGTTCACAGTCTAAAGGATAAGCTGTGGGGCATTTAGGACAGAGATGAGGAGAAATTTCTTCACCCAGAGAGTGATGAGCCTGAGGAATTCACTGCCACAGAAAGTGGTTGAGGCCAAAACATCAAAGGGAATGGGGAGAAGGTGAAAACAGGGTATTGAGTTGGATGATCAGTCATGATCACAATGAATGGCAGAGCAGACTCGAAGGGCTGAATAGCCTACTTCTGTGGGAGAGAGATTCCCTGAGGTTTGTCCGGAGGGAGGAGGGTAACTTCTTCAGGGTAGGCATCCTTAAAAGAGGCTTCGCAGTGGGGTAAAAATTGTATCAGAGATAAAAGGTACTGCAGATGCTGGAGAATCCGAGATAACAAGCATGGGGCTGGATGAACACAGCAGGTCAAGCAGCATCTTAGGAG
>JAHRHZ010000016.1:46604935-46658508 GCA_024137785.1 Ginglymostoma cirratum | reverse complement strand
CCTTCATCAGATTTCTGATGAAGGGTTTAGGCCCGAAACGTCAAGTTTTCCTGCTCCTAAGATGCTGCTTGACCTGCTGTGTTCATCCAGCCCCATGCTTGTTATCTCGGATTCTCCAGCATCTGCAGTACCTTTTATCTCAGCCTACTCCTGTTCCTTTTTTCTTTATTTCTATCTATCAGGAGGAGAAAATCTTGTCCATGAACTTTGCCCCTATCCCTACAGATAATGTCAGACCAGCTGCACACTTCCAGTATATTCTGTTTATATTTGAAATGTTATTAAACTATTTTGGTATGAATGTTCCAGAAATTGATTTGAAGGACTGTAAAACTTATAATGAATCCAACTTGGCATCTAAGCTTTCCTACAAGCTGCACTGAACGAAGTAGGATGGAAAATATATCAGCATCAATCAATATTTCACATTACTATGAGTCTGTGTCACTTGAGCAAAGGACAAGCTGATGTCTGCTATTAACTTTGTAATTATTGCTCACCCAGACCGGGACATATTGCTGATGCAAGATGCACTTGACAAATTTTATTTTTGAGGGTTGGACAGGGAAACAAATGAAACTTATTTCAGAACATTTCTTTATCTCTCCATTCGGCACATCATAAGCAACATATTATTCTGAAATGCATTCTCTGTGGTTATGTACCTGTAATGTAGCTACTATTCCACGCATGGTAAGATCTCACATGCAGCAGTGAAATGAATGGGCAGTTAATCTAATTTTTTCAGTTGGTAGTTTTAGGGAGAAGGATTACAGAATCCCTACAGTGCATAAGTAGAATACTTAGCCCATCGAGTCTGCACTAAACCTTGGATGAGCACCTCACCCACTCCCAGTACATCATCCTATCCCCATAACCCAGCATTTGCCATGGATAACCCCCATCTAGCTTTCACAACCCTTGACACTACAAGGCAATATAGCATTGCCAATCCACCTAACCTGCACATCTTTGGACAGTGGGAGGAAATCGGAGCACCCAGAGGAAACCCACGCAGGCATAGGGAGCATGTGCAAACTCCACACAGACAGCTGATCAAGGTGGAATCAAACTAGGGTCCCTGGTACTGTGAGGCAGCAGTGTTAACCACTGAGCCACCATGCCACCCCGAATCAACTACAATTATCCAGGTTTCCCTTCCAACAGTTCTTTATGATCATTAATGTTCACCTCAAGAGGCAGGCACAGCCTTGGTTTGTTACATCATTTGAAAAGTACACCAGCACTCAGCACTCTTCCATATACCAGCCAATATCAAGTCCTGGAATGGAGCTTGAATACATTACCTGCTGGCTCAGAAACTAACTCTGAGATGCAAATAATGATGTAGCTGACAGGGTTCACGTTATGAGGTAAACTGAACAGCAACTTCTTGCATTGACACATGTGAACTTAATCATATGAATCCAGAAGCTGCTGAGAGAGATGCCCCATTGTTCCTAAAAAAAATGAAAGAACTGTGAATGCTGTGAATCAGAATCAAAAACAGAAGTTGCTGGAAAACCTCAGCAGGTCTGGCAGCATCTGTGGAGAGAAATCAGAGTTAACGTTTTGGGTCTGGTGACGCTTCCTCAGAACGTTCCTCAGTTCTCAGGAAGGGTCACTGGACCCGAAATGTTAACTCTGATTTTCTCTTCACAGAAGCTGCCAGACCTGCTGAGCTTTTCTAAGCAACTTCTGTTTTTGTGCCCCACTCTTCTGTTGCTCAGCTCTAAGTCTTCTTCAACAGATTTGAATTGAAGCAAATAGATTGGTGCAAATATGAGGTGCTTGTGATTCATTTGTGCTGAAAAAGCTGTGTTTTCAGGAGTGGGTTTTTAAACAATGTAGTGATTACTGCTGAATATTCCCTCTGGCCCTGAAAAATTAGTTGCAAAAGCAATGGAGTCACATTCCCTCAGAAGAAAGCTAATGCTGGAAATTATTTTCAAAGTTAAGTGCTTTTCTGCTTCTTTATGTTTCTTCTAGATCTTTCTTTCTCTCTCTCTCCTACTGTATCTGTACTTCCCAATTTTTATTTTACTTTCAGTAAATCATTAAACTTAATTTACATTTCCTGGTTTAAATTTTGACAGGACCTGGACACTAATTTGAACAGACGTTAGGGCTGGTACAGAGGTGGGAGCAAGTTAAAAGCAACAAACTGAGCGACATGCCAGTTCCCAGCTTTGGGATCTTTTGCTTCAAATGTAGGCAGAGGAAGCAGACACAGCTCATTAAGGGTTTTAGCAAATACAAATCCCAGCACCTCGGTTTCTACTTGGCGACCCTGCAGCCTTCAGGACTCAATATCGAGTTCAATAATTTAGAGCTTGAGCTCTCCCATTTCCTAGCTCCCATCCCCCACACTATGTGATGACAAGGCCTGGTATCTGTTATTACACACAACCCACTGTTAGCCATTAACAGTCATCATAATTAGCTATTGGCCCTCCAAGTCAGATTCTAATCCATTCCTTTGTCTATCTGAGATAGTAGGAACTGCCGATGCTGGTGTCTGAGAATAACAAGGTGTGGAGCTGGAGGACAGCATCAGGGGAGCAGGAAAGCTGACATTTCAGGTCTGGACTCTTCTGCATCTTTCTCTTTGAGTCCTAATCACCCCCCCCATTGTTTACTCCTTACCCCTCCCCCAACCCTAACATCTGCACATAAACCAACATTTTCCTAGCTACCATCAGTTCTGAGGAAGGGTCACTTGACCCAAAACATTAACGTTGATATCTCTCCACAGATGCTGCCAGATCTGCTGAGGTTTTCCAGCAATTTCTGTTTTCTGTACAGCTCATTAAGGGGCAGGCTGGAATTTTCCAAACAGCTTCCAGGCCATACAGATGGCAGGACCCAGCTTACGTTAGGTGCTGGGAGAGACAGAAGAGGGAGAGAGTGCCAGAGGCAGTTCTAGAGCTCCTCTGTGTCATCTGAATGCAACAGCAGCTACAGGTCACCTACTGGCAAAAACAGGAAGGTGCATTATTATCCAAATAGCTATAAATTTGAGAGAGGGGAACATGCAACAAGACCTGGGTGTTGTCGTGCACCAGTCACTGACAGCAATTAGGTGGTAAAAGGTGACAAACGATACATTGGCCTTCATAGCGAGAGGATTCGAGTATAGGAGCAGGGGTGTCTTGCTGCAATTATACTGGATAAAAACCGAAAAAACTGCGGATTCTAGAAAACAGAAACAAAAACAGAAATTGCTGGACAAGCTCAGCAGGTCTAGCAGCATCTGGTGGAGAGAAATCAGAGTTAATGTTTCAGGTCCAGTTACCCTTCCCTAGAGACGTTAGCTCTGATTTCTCTCCACAGATACTGCCAGACCTGCTAAGTTTTTCCAGCAATTTCTGTTTTTGTTGGTGCAATTATACATGGCCTATGTAAAACCACGCCTGGAATACTGTGTGCAGCTTTGGTCTCCTTACCTGAGGAACAATGGTCTTGCTACTGGAAGACGTAGTGAAGGTTTACCAGACTGATTCCTAGGACGGCAGGACTGACACACGAAGACAGGTTGAATCAGTTAGGATTACATTCACTGGAGTTCAGCAGGATGAGGGCATCTCATAGAAACCCATAAAATTCCAATGGGAGTAGGCAGTTCAGATGCAGGAAGGATGGTCCTGACAGTTGGAAGTCCAGAACTACGGGTTCTCAATCTAAGGATCCAGGTAAGTCATTTAGGAACGAGATGAGAAATTTCTTCACGAAGAGAGTGGTGTGCCTGTGGATTTCTCTACCACAGAAAGTAGTCAAGGACAAAACACTGTATGATTTCAAGAAGTAGTTGGATAGCGCAATTGGAGCTAATGGGATCAAAAGATGTAAGGGAAAAGCGAGATCAGGCTATTCAGTGGGATGATCAGCCATAATCATAATAAATTGCACAGCAAACACAAAGGGCCGAATGGTCAACTCCTGCTCCTGTTTTCTATGTTTCTATGATATCGTACCACTCCACCAGCGCCCCCTCTGGCCAGCAATGATGAACCAGCTGCAAGAAGATACATTTTTAACTCAAATTTTTTTTTAAATGGAGAGGTACCTCTATTTTGAAACATTCTCTCCCTTATTACCTTCTCCCTCAGCCTGCTGTTCTTTTCAACTTGGAAGGCTTTTAATTGGCTGTTTGACTTCAGCACTGCACCTATTACATTTAAAAAGATGGCAATACACAGAGGGTCATCTGAAAATCCGAGCCAGTGGCTACTTTCCCCAGAGGGCACATCAGTCTCCTTCTTCCTGGAGAGAAAATCCTCTGGTGTATCTCTTCAATCCAATTGGTTGAATAGCTTCACTGTTGCTTGTCCTGCTCACAGATGCCCTGCAGAGGGTAACGAACTGAAATGGACTTCAGGTGAGAACATTTTTGCTCGCGTTTTCTTGAAGATGCCCTCATATTCTGGGTCGGAATAACCAGGATCACTTTGTAACACTGAAGCAAGTCAACCTGGGTAGAATTTCACGTGGCCCTAGAACAAGACACATTCTATCACCAATTAGCTGCTGATTGGAAATTAATCCATCTAGTACCTGTTCTTGTGGCGCTATGTTGACTCATGTCAATTCACTGAGCAGACACTGCTAATGGGTGGTACCTGCCCAACCTAGGTACTGATCTTCAATGATACCAATAAAAAATGCTGCAGGTATCACACAGGTAAAAGCCTGCAGACTGCCTTATTTTGGGAAATCAATGCAAGTCTGCGTGGTGCTATGTGAATGAAACTTTATGTCACTGTGCTTTTAAATAAATCTAGGGTTAGAACACAACTGTGGAATACTGCATTTTTTTTTCATATTGTATCCCAGTTACGAAATTGTTTTCCCTCTCTAATGAGGCAGGTCACATATTGTTTCCTGCTCCAGTCATTCTTTTCCATAACTTCAGAAACAAAGGTACTTCATTTTTCTTCTCTTAATTTTATATCCATTCCTGAGTCTTGGACCTTTATCTAGTTTTTTAACTTGAAAAAAAAATAAGCTTCTACATCTCTGCTTGTGCTTTCCTGAATTATTCAACAGGCAGAACGTGTGAGAAAGTGACATAGGTTGATTCCATCTCTGATTTACCATATCCCACCTCCCCCACGCTCCTGTCAACAGAAGGCCTCAGCTCAGACTGGGAACTTGACATGTGAGAAATCACATGATTTGAATCTGTGCTCTATAATTCAATGGCAAAACGTCAGTGATCAAGCTTCCACTATGCTCATTTGAAACCTCCCCAAAGAGCAACCTAAAAGTGTCACTGTCCTCAAAACATGCCTCTCAGCTGAACTAAATTGGACGCTTGCATCCTGATATGAAAAACAAGGCAGTTGAGGAAAGAACAAGCTAATGCACAGAATTCTCGAGCTGTCACAATCAGTAATTTTGCTAGTTCTGCAGACAACCATGTTCTTTTTATGAACCATTAAGCTCAATTCCATCTTTTTAATCTAGTGGTTGCTGCGTTATGTCTCACAGTCAATATACCTTTCACAGATGTGCTCTCAATATCATCACTGCATCGTAGCATGTGATTGAAGATATAAAGCTCTTGATCTGCCACCGTCATGTAGGTTTGTGCCTCCAGCAACTTATTTGTACCTAATGAAGCAATATTTTTGTGAGCTCCCATAATATAAGGGCTAGACGTGGATAATGTAATTCTGAAAGATTCAAAAGACATTGGTTAAAGTTTTGAAATTGTACATATATTACAGTCTCAAGACGTTCAGTATCTGGGCTAATACTAAGTTAATACTAATACTAAATACTCAGTGACGAACAATAGCCTGTTCTCATGTGTGTCATGCTTTAAGTGGGCCCAGTTAAGATGGAGTCCAAAGCCTTTATACACTCAGGTTACGTGATCATATCACGAACAATTCTTTAAAGGTATACTGCACACTCGATGTCAGACATAAACACAACATCCTCCTTTCTCCAAAGAAATAACAAATGTCAGAGACATACACGGTTGTACATAGACATGTGTTGTAAATTCAAGAATAATACAAATAACTGAAATCAGTTTTATAACATTAACAATTCAAACTTCAATACAACACTTTTGCCATTCATCCTGATCAGGTGACTGCGTACCTATTCAAAGAACTGTGCATTTCTTGCTGCCCTTAGGGATAACTTGCTGCTGGTTGCTGACACTCAACATCATCACACAATCATCGCCATCAGAGTTTACTTTCCTCATTTTCCCATGCGTGATTACCACATCCTACATTGGTCTGAACCAGCTTCTGTTCCTTCGCAATGTAGCATTATTATCAGCAATGATTTTGTACAATCTGTCAGCTACATATTTTATAAATTTTTACAGGTGTTCAGATACTTGTGACTGGATTTCTTACTCTGTTTCTGGTACCAGAATGATTAAGACCATAAGACATAGGAGTGGAAGTAAGGCCATTCGGCCCATCGAGTCCACTCCGCCATTTAACCATGGCTGATGGGCATCTCAACTCCACTTACCCGCACTCTCCCCGTAGCCCTTGATTCCCTGTGAGATCAAGAATTTATCAATCTCTGCCTTGAAGACATTCAACGTCCCAGCCTCCACTGCGCTCCGTGGCAACGAATTCCACAGGCCCACCACTCTCTGGCTGAAGAAATGTCTCCTCATTTCCATTCTAAATCGACCCCCTCTAATTCTTAGGCTGTGCCCATGGGTCCTCGTATCCCCACCTAACGGAAACAACTTCCCAGCGTCCACCCTTTCTAAGCCATGCATTATCTTGTAAATGATTACATCTAATGCATTGATCAGATTTAAGAAAAACCCACGCAATGAACCAGATATTATTCTTGATCTCTACATTGATGCTCTAGACTATAAATTTGAAGAAGTTCTCAAGGTTAATATGCCACACTTTGGCCTGAGCTGTGTGAACATTTGGCAACTGTTAAAGATGAGCATCTACAGGAGTTGCAAAAGATCATTATCTTGTCAACATTAATGAAGTAGGTGAAAAAAAAACTGGTTTATCACAAGAAGTCACTTACAAAGGCAAACATGTTCTAATGCCAAAAGTATTACACCAAGATATAATGTCCACGTTACACCAGGACCATAAGGATATTGAACATACAATATGGTAAGCACATGATCAGGGACAAATCAGGACATACAAACACTTCTAAGTGCACATGAGCCATGCCAATCCTATCAACCCAAGCACCCTAGGGAAGCTCTATATCCAATGTTCCATCCCCTCCTTGGCCAAGATAGCAATGGAACTATTCACAGTGGAAAGACTATGTCCTTGTGAAAGATTACTTCTCTATATTTCCCATTCTTCGACAACTTAGGAACACAACAACAATAACCGCTGCTAAGATAAGCACTATTTTCAGTTTATTCAGAAAAGTAGAATGGAAAGTGTCTGACAATACACTGCTAACATTTTCATATTCAGCATCTCATATTCCGCTTGGGAACCCTGCAGCCCAATGGTATCAATGTAGACTTCACAAGCTTCAAAATCTCCCCTCCCCCGACCACATCCCAAAACCAGTCCAGCTTACCTCCGCCTCCCTAACCAGTCCTTCCACCCACCTCAAGCCCCACCCCCATCTCCTACCTACTAGCCTCATTCCGCCTCCTTGACCTGTCCGTCCTCCCTGGGCTGCCCTATCCCCTCCCTAACTGCCCACCTACACTCACCTTTACTGGCTCCAACCCCGCCTCTTTAACCTATCTGTCTCCTCTCCAATTATCTTCTCCTTTATCCATCTTCTATCCGCCTCTCCCTCTCTCCCTATTTATTTCAGAATCCCCTTCCCCTCCCCCATTTCTGAAGAAGGGTCTAAACCTGAAACGTCAGCTTTCCTGCTCCTCTGATGTTGCTTGGCCTGCCGTGTTTATCCAGCTCTACACCGTGTTATCTAACATTTTCAAGTTTTGTGTACAAAAGGGGACTGATCTATATCGCATCATCACCTCACATTCCACGATTGAAAGGTTTAGCAGAACATATGGTACAGTACAATAACAAATCAATGTTCATAACGTGTCAAGCAACAAGACAAAATTTTCACTTTGCCCTGCTGCATTTTCGTGCAAACCAATGGAGAAAGGATTACCATTTCAGCACAATGTGCACTCAGAAGGCAAGCACACAAAGAACCTTGGCAATAGTATCCAAAGAAGGTAACACAATAAGATTGACAACCTTCAATAAATAAGAAAAATCTTTGGGGAAAAAAAAGCATCTTTGCATCCAATTGTAACATGTAAAGTGTTATTACTTTCCTCCAGCTGTGAGATGAATGTTTGTCAATATGTTTTTGTTTTAAAAAAATAGGATTTGCCAAACTAAAAATAGAACTGATGAATATAAAGGATTAATGATGCCTTTTTTCCCCCACTGGATTCAAACTTAAAAGACTTGATCTGGTTGAAGGTCTCAACTTTCCTGTCTGCCCTCCATAACCCTTGGCATCAAATGTCTATGAAATATGTATCACAGCCTTGAATGAAATCAGTGAGCCACATTCCACTCCTTTCCAGGGGCGCGGGGGATTCCACAGACTTGTACACCTGCTAAAACAGGTCTACCCATCTTCATCTTAAAAGGGGCACCTCTTATGCTTAAATTCTGCCCCTTGTTTGTGGTTTTCTGAACACAAGAAAACGTCCTCTCAAGGTTGCGAATGTTTCAATAAGATCAGCTCTCATTCTTCTTAACTCCAATGAGAATTGGTCTAACTTTTTAAAACTTGCTTCATAAGATAAGCCCTTCATCCCATGAGTGAGGTGAGTGAACCTTCTTATATTGTTGTTTCAACTACAGAGACCAAATTTGTAACACAGTACCTCAGATGTGGTCTCACCAAGACCCTTTACAGCTGCAGCAAAACTTTTCTTATTTCTAAATCCAACCTCCTCACAAAGAACACCAATGTTCCATTTGACTTCCTGATCACTTGCTGTACCTGCATATTAAGTGTTTTGGGATTTATGTGTCAGGACATCTGGATCCCTGTGTATCATTAAGTTTTGCATCTCTCTCCACTTATACAGTAATGTTTTTTCTACCCTTTCGGCCAAAGTTAACAAATTGGTATTTTACCATTTTAAACTCCATCTGCCAAATTCCTGCCCATCCACATAACCTACCCAGATCCCTTTCTGGACTCTGGGCTGAATAATACTAACAATTGGCTAAGTGCCAATTTCTGAGAGTTTCATGGAGGGTTTCTCTCCATGAGCTCCAGTGAGTTTTCCCTGCTGCTCACACTTATTACGTCTGCACCATGCCTCTGTGGTGTTTTGTTCACACTACTGTATGCTCCCCATCAAGGGGTGTACTAACCACTGCCAGAATTTCCAGGAATCGCACTATTGGTGCCATATTTACAACCCAGCTATACGCCAGGTAAATCAATGCCAGCCACAAATAGCCCTGCACAGCCCAGGTGGTGGGACAGAAACAAAAAGAAAAGAAGAGCCTCTGAGGACAAAGAGGTTGCACAAGTAACACTTTCTTGCAAATGGAAGCTTCCATTTATAGATGCATAGCTATCTGATATCATCAACTGCCAATGTAATTGCTGCTACAAGAATCAAGCTACATTCTTAGTGCCATACGATGTTGGAACCCTGTCTAAACGAGCTCTACTCTTTCACTAATGCCCAGTGTAGCATGACATTTTGTCACTGTTCATACATAACAGCATCAGAACGTATTAACCTTATTGAAAAGTAGGAAAAGCGAAGAAAGACAAATGAAAGAGCTATATTTGATTCTGCGAATAAACAGTGCTGTTTGTCTTTAGAGCAACAACAGGGCTACAAGCAATGATCTACGAGCTATCGGAACTGACTGTCAATCAAGTCCTCCATGGTTTGTTGTACTCAGTTACGCTGCTCTATCACAGCGAGGGTGACATTCCCCTTGCTCAGTGTTTCCATCTTCCACCTCAGCAGACTGTTATCACTCTCCCAGCTCTTCAACATCAGCAGACTGTCCTCTTTGCCAGTTCCAGTTGTGCATACTAGGATTATGCGACACATACTGTCTGGACTATGCTACAAAGCTCTACTAGGCCAAGCCAAACATCACAACTTCACCTTCAGGTTCCCATCATTGCTCCACAGTGCACCCTGTGGAGGAATGGGTTGCATTGTATCTACACTCAGCCTCAGAGACAGGGGGTTACCTTACAGAGTCATTAGCTACGACTCCAGAGGCTAGCTCCTGTCTCCCAGCAGCCATCCTTGTAAGGCATCCAACCCTTGAAATGAAGTAAGAACAAAAATTCTCAAGAATACAGGCATCATGGCAGCTCCAAGCATACCCACCACATACTTCTAAGATGTGGTACGGATAATCACAGATGACTTGCGCATTGATGGAACAGTATTCTTTTCTGTTGAAGAAGTCAACTGCATTGTGATATGGTCCTCTCAATGGGTGGCACGGTGGCCTCACAGCGCCAGGGACCCGGGTTCAATTCTACCCTCAGGTGACTGTGTGGAGTTTGCACATTCTCCCCATGCCGGCATAGGTTTCCATTGGGTATTCCGGTTTCCTCCCACAGTCCAAAGATATGCAGGTTAGGTGGATTGGCCTTGATAAATTACCCATAGTGTCCAGGGATGTGTAGGTTAGCCATGGGAAATGTGGGACAGCATAGGGGGATGGGTCTGGGTGGGACGCCCTTCAGACAGTTGGTGTGGACTTGTTGGGCCAAATGGCCTGTTTCCCCACTGTAGGGGATTCTATGATCTGTGCAGTCTATTGTACCCTACACCTAGGGGAGGCCAGACACGTTACCTAAACCTACTGACCTCGCCACAAGGAAACAAGATAAAGTGGTGTGATCTGTCACAAAATGTATCAGTAACATGTTTGACACATTTGTGGGTTGATCGATCCCACGCGATGTTCTTCAGTGGATCCTTGGAATTAGCCATTTCCATAAAAATTTAATGAGGCTTTACCTTGGCAACCAAAGATTTAGGATGGCCACCCATGCCTTCAAATCGCAAGTCCCATTCCAACATTTGGCATTTTTCTATAACAGTGTCCTGGGACACCCTCAGATTGCACAGGCAATGCACTTCACTCATCTCGGGTACGTGGCATCAGGAGTGATAGACTCCACCACTCCTGTACCTCCTCCATATCCTGACGGACCTTCAGCTGCAAACTCTTCAAGTGGAGGGCTCGAAGATGATTAGCTGCCACCAGAGGTTGCTGGTGGTCCTGACCTTGCTGGCTCATCCGTTCCTCCTCAATTTCTCTGTGCTTTTAGTGCACCACAACCACAGCGATGATAAACTCTGCTGTGGTTGGATCCATTGGTCTTGGATCAGTGTGAGGAATATCAGAAACAGAACAGGCTCTTAGTAACGTACGCAGTCAGCATTTGCATCACATGCAAATGACAGTTTAGCATAGCCCTCGATATGGTAGCATCAAAACATTGTAGGATTACCGATGCCTTGCTCCCCTTTGCCCTAAAGCCAACATCACCCAAGAAAGGCAGCAATGCACATAAGAACATGTTGCCAAATACTTACAGTTCAAGTTGAGAGGGAATCAGTTCCGTGCTCTTATGTGTCTTATTAGATCTTGGATTGTTTTGGTAAATCGCGGCTTGCAGGTGAGACACTTAAGGTTGCCTGTGATTACTTTGGCTTCACAGAAATGACTATGATCAATTATTAGTGACAAATGACATGGTCAAGATCTCTTATGGCCATGATCTCTATCCCACACAGTCGGACAGTGCGAGTGTTTCACATGCAGGTTACTACGATTACAGATGCCTTCACCCTGTGCTGTGAAATTGTGTGATTAATGTAACTGCCCTTGAAGTGCCTCACATCGTTCACAAGTACAGCCCACTCTCTTAGACCAACACTTACTTGCTCACTCCACATGCATTGCAAACATTTTTCATTCACATTGTGTATTTGCAATTTGGAGGGCTACACCGGTTTTGCTCCACAGAGTGATGACAAGCTCAGCCAGGTAATTTGGGGGTCATGTAAACATTTATATTCCTTGATTTCTTGCAATCTCTGTTGACCTCAATCAACTCTGAGCTTTCACACATTTCTCCCAACTCTTTCATCCAAGTCTCCATCTCCCAAAATAACACTGCATCCTGGCTCTATAACTTGACGATGATGACCATGTTGTCATCCCCCAAGAAAGCCAGGATCAATGAACCCCTAACCCCAAATAACTCATGCCATCCACTCTGGTATATTTATTTTCCCCATTGGAATTACTGTTTCCTCTGCATCCCAGCATGCTGCCTAAAGTCCCCACAATAGATGTCCCCAACTTCTTGACAATGGATATGACCCCTGATAACCCATATGACTTTTAAAGGAGCAGATCCTCGGGACTGACCATGGCTCACCTGCTAACTGACTTGGGTGCCCAGAGTGATGGCTAACCAGAGCCCTAAGTGATCTCTGATTAAGTCACCACTCAATCACAGACTAGTTGCATTGGATCTGCAAGACAGACTGCGGTCTACTTCCAGGACTGCAGTGACACAGAATCCCTGACCACACCAAGCAGCTGACTGACTGTGTGCAAGTCCCTGGACTAAGATCAGACATTGCCCTTGCAACACCCCTAACTGACAACAGTCCTCCATGATTTGACTGAGGATTACTTCCTTAGACTTTTGAGACACTGCCATTGGCAGAAACACATGCAGCAGTGTGCATAAGCTGCTGGCACATGCTGTAGGTGTGACACGGATGTAGCACACAGCTGTACAGTGAAATGTCCACCTCCCTGACTGATCACTGCAGACAACTACGACAAGCTGGCTGACTTTGGGTTTGCACTAAAAGGCGAGATAAGACAGAAGTACTGTTAGCATTCAAGTAAGATGAGTTACTGCTAAGTGAGAAAACAAAAAACCCTGAGACGCACCCTACTCAGTGTCTGTCCCAATCATAGAAACATAAATTACAGAAGAGGCCTGTGGCCCACGGAGTCTACACTGACAAAAGCTACTCTCTAATTCTACACTAGCCCGACCTTCTGGCACTTGGCCCATCACCATGACTACGATGATATTTCAAGTGCTCATCTAAGTTCCTTTTAAAGGTTGTGAAGTTTTCCACCTCAGCTACTCTCCCAGGCGGTGCATTCCAATGCAAAGATGTCCTGGCAGCAGCATTGTGATGTAAGGTGTCAGCGTGCTCCAAAGTGCAGCATTGAGGTGTAGAACTGTATTTCAAGTTACCCTACATTATCCTATCATGTAGTGAGGCTGGCATTTGTCTGATGCCAACCTCCATGGATGGAGTAAGAGGACGAAGGGGGCAGACAGTTTTGCCCTTGGTGCATGCCCTGAGACTTTCGGGATGGCTTTTCCAAGATGAAGACCCAAATGAGCAAGGGGTGAACTGGAGCTGCCAGGTACCTGCTCTGACTTTCATGTTGGGAATTGTCGTGGTTTAGTTTCTCTCTGCAATATGGAGAATTCTAAACTACATAAAAATTCATTTACATGGACACTACCATCACACCCATCACGTACACGGCAGTCATGTGACTCGGCCAGTGTTGTCCATCTCATACGCTGCAGGCAAGGATGCCCCGAGGCATGGTATATTGGTGAATCTATGCAGATGCTACGACAACAGATGAATGGACATTGTGCAAGAATCTCCAGACAGGAATGTTCCCTCCCAGTCCAAGAACACTTCAGCGGTCAAGGGCATTCAGGTAAGCGTCCTCCAAGGCGGCCATTAAGGTACACACCAATGCAGAATTGCCAAGCAGAAACTGATAGCCAAGTTCCGTTCCTACAAAGACACCTTCGTGATCTTGGGTTCATATTGTGCTACATGTGACCCCAGCGCACTTGTGCTGTATCTGTAAAATCTTCCTTACAGTCTTGTTTTGACACCATCGGCTTGATAACTTGTTGTTATCTCTCATCAAGTCAACAGACTGATCAAGACCTTTGATCCAGACCTTCACAGTATGCTATGCATTCTCATCCCACATATTTCTCGCATAGGAGACTTCTACTGCCTTCCGAAGATACACAATGCCAACACACCTGGATGTCCCATCAGTTCAGGCAAAAGGACCCAGTGTGGGAACCTCTCTAGCTATGTTGAGGGCTTCTTGAAACCCATTGTGCAAGGAATCCCCAGATTCTGTCACGACACTACAGATTTCTCACAGAAACTCAGAACCCATGGACCAGTCCAACCAGGAACATTCCTCTTCACAATGCACGTTTCAGCACTGTACTCTAGCATCCTCCACGATGACGGCATCGCTGCAACAGCCTCAGTGTTCTGCACCAACAAATGCTAACTTCCAGATGCCATCCCACAACTCATCCGCTTCATTCTTGACCACATCATCTTCATCTTGAACAACCAACTCTTCATTCAGACACACGGACCAGCCATGGGGACAAACTTTGCAACTGAAGACGCCAACATTTCCATGCACAAGTTCAAGCAAGACTTCTCTGCTACTCAGGACTTCCAACCAATGTTATACACCAGATACATCAATCACATTTTCATCCTTTGGACTCATGGTGAGGAATCACTGAAACGACTACATAGCAATACCACCAAGTTTCACCCCACCATCAGACTTACCATGGACTACTCTTCAGTATCAGTCTCATTCTTGGATACACGCATCTCCATCAAGGACTAACACCTCAGTACCTCACTCTATCGTAGGCCCACGGATAACCTCCTGATGCTGCACTTCTCTAGCTTCCACCCTAAACATATTAAAGAAGCCATCTCTATGGACAAGCCCTCCATATCTGCTCAGATGAGGAGGAACACAACAGATACCTAAAGATGCCGAAAGATGCTCTCATAAGAACAGGATATGGTGCTCAACTCATCGATCGCCAGTTCCAACATGCCAAAGCAAAAAACTGCAATGACCTCCTCAGAAGACAGGCACAGGACACGACCAATAGATTACTCTTTGTCATCGAGTACTTCACCGGAGCAGAGAAACGTTCTCCACAGACGTCAATAGGTCATTGATGACGATGAACATCTCACCAAGATTATCCATACACCTCTGATTCTCACCTTCAAGCAACCACTAAACCTTAAACCAACCACTGTTCACAGCAAACAGCCCAGCTTTTGAAATAACATCGACCACAACACCACACAACCCTGTCATGGCAACCTCTGCAAGACATGTCAGATCATTGACATGGACGATACCATCACACGTGGGAACACCAGCCACCACGTACACATCAGATAGTCATGTGACTCGGCCAATGTTGTCTATCTCATACGCTGCAGGTAAGGATGCCCCACGGCATGGTACATTGGCGACACCATGCAGATGCTATGAAAACGGACGAATGGACACCATGCGACGATCACCCGACAGGAATGTTCCCTCCCAATCGGGGAACACTTCAGCGGTAAAGGACATTCGGCCACCAATCTTCAGGTAGGTATCCTCCAAGGCGGCCTTTGGGATACACAACAACACAGAGTCACCAAGCAGAAACTGATAGCCAAGTTTTGTACCCATGAAGACGGCCTCAACTGTGATCTTGGGTTCTTGTCATGTGACATGTAACCCCACCACACTGTTTCTGCGAAATCTTCCTTACTGTCCTGTTTTGACCCATCGCCTTGATAATTTGCTGTATCTCTCTACCTTAATTAGTTTGTACAGTTTTAGATTACTTGTTACTTTGGTTAGACCCTCGGTGTGTGACTCTTATACCTATGATGTTATTCGAGCCATTTGGTTTGTCTCCAGCACCACCTCAATGTTAATTTTTTGTAATTATCCCTCTGCCTCAATTAATTGGATTATAGGTCATCCCTTCACTTGTTACTCAGCTGTTGACACTTTACTCACACCGTCTGACACTTTTGATCAACTGCAGAGACTTATTATTTAACCTGTTGACATTCCACTCAGGCCATTCCTGTGATCTTTTGATCTTTCTGCTATAAATTCTGTGCCTACGTGCCTGTCTACATTTCACCTGACAAAGGGGTAGCGCACCAAAAGCTTCTGATTTCAAATAAACATGTTGGATTATAACCCAGTATTGTGTGACTTCTGACCTTGTCCACCCCAGTCCAAGACCGGCACCTCCACATCATACATAAACACGAGGCAACATTAGGTAATAGTAAGAAGTTAATGCATTCAGATAGACCTCTTGCCACTTACTAGTGAGATTTTTATTTCGCCATTCAAATCTTGGATGGAAAATCGGACTTGTATTCTTGACGTCAAGGAACTGGTTTTTCCAATTTCACTATATTTATCCAATTGACTCGCCACTGCCTAGGTTATTCATCGCCTGGGAAAATTCAGCCTTTGGCTCCTCTTGACAGCTCACTTTCTTATCCATCTTGGCATCATTAGCAAATTTAGCTGCCATATGTTTGGTCCCTTCATCCAAGTCATTTAAACAGATACTGATCCCTTTGGCATTCTGCTAACTGTGTTATGATTCAGCAGCTTCAGTCAAATTGCAGGCGAGTTCAGTACCACTTTGGGAAGATCAAAAAGGCTCTGGTTTCACAGGAATATATGGTAGAACGCCAATGATGCAGAAATCAGGTAAGGAGTCATAACTTAACTTGCAAGGTAAAATCTTTTTAAAAGTTTCCAGACACAGTAGGAATTATTTTTAAAAATTCAAAGTAAATTTTGGCAATGTCTGCTCTTGGCACCTTGGTGTTAAGATTTAATTGGATTTGGGATTTACACCTGTATTCACAAACAGAACGATGAGGAATGAATCGGGATCTGACAAATCCATGTCATTCTAAAAGTACAGACTAAAACTAGTATCCAGTGTTTCAGCTATCGCCAGCACTAGATTGTTGGTAAACAATTCTTTCTTATCCAACAATAAAGAATGAGACTGGAAGTTAATATCCCCATAATTTAAATATTTGTTATGGACCAGACCAAACCCCTTCAAAGCATTCATAACTTTTTCTTACTTTAAAGGTGCTGCGTTCCAGATGCAATTCAATTGGTCAAACTACTGGATTTAAATCAAAACACATTTTACTCATCCACTGTAGTTAAAATGCAACAAAAGAAAGAAGGAATTAGTATAACGTAACTCAACTGGAAAACTAAACAGAGCGACAGATACAGTAACTACTACTAATTAAGTGTTCCAACACAGCAACATCCCATAAACAAACCCTTGGCAAAAGGCAAATTCAGAAAACAGTGTTTCACACGCAGTTCTATAATCCAGGAGAAAGGAACATCAAAAGATGATTCTGAGAGAGGGAGAACTCCAACTTTCAGCTGCAGCAAAGAGAGATGCGGCAGCTTTTCACAACCCCAGCAGCCTCTGCTGAAAGCTAAACCAAATATCCCTGTTCTGTGGAGTTTGATCACACCCCTCAGGCCACTTCTATTGTTCCAATTTTAAAAAAAACGCAAGGCCTCACAAACTGTTTACTCTAGTAGTTCTGGCAGACTGCTCAGCACCTCTGCCTTAAAACCTCTCTTCAAAAAAGTCAGGCCAAATAACCTGTTAAAACGACAGCATCATCACACTTTACACATTTGGGATATGTTTTTCCACATGCAGAATTTGTTGTCAAAAGCTAATACAGGGGGTCCGACTTATGCACGTTAGTACTCTATTGGATTCAAAATTGGCTCGGTGGTAGGAAGCAGAGGGTGATGGTTGAAGGTTGTTTCTCGGACTGGAGGCCTGTGCCTAGTGGTGTGCCACAGGGGTCGGTGCTGGCACCTTTGTTATTTGTTATTTATATAAATGATCTGCTTGTGAATGTACAAGGCATGATTAGTAAGTTTGCAGGTGACACAAAATTAGGACATATCATTGATAGCGAAGAACGTTATCATAAATTACAGAGGGATCTTGATCAAATGGGGGTCTCGATCAGATGAGGATTGGCAAATGCCATTCAATACAGATAAGTGTGAAGTGTTGCACTTTGGAAAGTCAAACCAAGGTGAGGCTTATACAGTAAGTGGTAAGATCCTGAGCAGCACTGTGGAACAGAGGGACCTAGGAGTACACATACATGGTTAGCTGAAAGTGACATCACAGATGCATAGAGAGCTGAAGAAAGCATTTAGCATCAGTCAAGGCATTGAGTATTCGAGTTGGGATGTTGTGATACAGTTGTATAAGTCATTGGTGAGGCTGCACTTGAGTACTGTGTACAGTTTTGGTCACCCTGTTATAGGAAAGACATAGTTAAACTGGTAAGTGTGTAAAGAAGATTTACGAGCATGTTAGCAGGACTTGTAGGCCTGAGTTATAGGGAGACGTTGGCCAGGATAGGGCTTTATTCCTTGGAACGTACAAGAATGAGGGGTGACCTTATTGAGGTGTACAAAATCAAGAGGGACATAGATAGGATGGATGCATATTGTCTTTTTCGCAGGGATGGGGAATTGAAAACTAGAGAGCATAGGATAAAGGTGAGAGGGGATAGATTTAAGAAGGACCTAAGGGGCAACCTCTTCATGCAGAGAGTGGTGCGTATACAGAATGGCCTGCTGGAGAAAGTGGCTGAGGCAGGTACAATAGCAACATTTAAAAAGGTGCATGGATGGGAAGGGTTTAGAGGGATACGGACCAAATGGGAGCAGTTGAAACTAGATGAGTGGGCATCACGGTCAGCATGGGCCAGTTTGGGGAAAAGGGCCTGTTTCCATGCTGAATCTGAGACTCTTAAACACCATCCCATACACGGGTGTAATTTTAAAGATCCGACAAACAAATTTTTCCTATACTCAAGAACAGCTGCTTTACATTGTCCTGTACCGTGCTCTGACTTATGTGCAAATCAACTTGTGAACAGACTCGGAAATGGAACCTATTCGCAGTTTGGGAACTGCCAGTATCAGTAAATCAACAATGGCCAATTCCAACAACGCGTCTCTGCTCGCCACTTCTCGAGTCTAGACATCCAATAGAATTGCCTGATAGATTTCTAAAAAAGGTATTCAGTTCATCAAAAACAACTTCTGGCAATGTATTAACATTTGAAATTGCAATGATACAAAAAAAGCAATAAAAGTAAACACGTTTTAAACGTTAAGTCTTGATTTCCATTTCTCCCACAAATTGATTTTTGTCATTTCTGAGCAACCCCATCATAGGATATGGTGCAGCATGGACTTAATATGATGAGTAGCGTAATTGTATATTTAACAACGTGATGCTTCAATGGATGGCAAAAGCCAAATTTGGCATCCTCTCATTGGAACATGAGGTGGAAATTCACAACACTGAGTGACGCAGGCAATGCTTAGCAGGGCTGAATGTTTATTCTACAGAATTGACATCACTGAAACTCATAACACACGATGATTTGAGTGCAAAGTAAGATAATGCAACATCAAGGTCACCAGCTCAACAAATGTGATTTTTAAAAAAAATTAACAGAACATGCTGTTTTAAAACGCCCCAATTTTAACTAAGAATTTTTCACAGGAACTGCATAACAATACATAGTGCCACTGAAACTGTACTAGTTGTCTGCTTTGTGTTGCACTTCTCCTCCCATCTCTTGCCAAGGCCACCTGATGAGAAAATAAATAGTAACTGCGCCTAAACTGACATGAATGTACTCAAATTTTTAAAGCTTGCCCCCCCCCCCCCCCCCCCACCGATTCACTGCCTGCAGCTGCACACACTGCCCCTCCCTGAAAAGCAGCATTGTAAAACAAAGCAATCTGTTTATTCCACCAGGATATAGAGAACGGTGCATAACATCAAAGTAAAGCAAAAGAACCAGGGAAGATGATGCAGGCTGCTCCAATGGCACTACCCGTTGTGGTAATAAGCCATTGTAGATGAGCAAAGTCCCAGTTTAATTCATGTTTCACATGTGCAAAATGATCACTGAGCCACAGTATGAGTGTCACTGGACCCCTTATCATCATATCATGGTGAGTTTTACAGCACACTGCTGCTGTTGGAATCTACTGGAGAGATTATCAGGCAACTAGTTGGTGCTGAGATTGCTCTTTTGAGATACATGTAAATTTTCATTGAAAATGGGAAGTGGCCATTCAAATTCTGTTCCTTTTCTCCATATGAAACTCTCCCAACATTCACAACAATCTTTTGGGGATGTACCCAGGTTTCCATTAATTGTAAAAAGAATGCTACATGACTTCACTAAATGATCTAGTTCTAACTTATGCCCCTTTGTTGTCAATTCCCGAGATGAAATAGTTTGTGTGTGTCTAAACCAATCCTAACTCCACTCCCATTCCTTGGTCTAATGCGGGAAATTCCAAGGTCCAAGAAGCTCTTGCATTTCTCAATGCACTGATTTGAATTTTGTGTGTGTGGAGATCCACAAACTTTTCTGCATCTATTGCATCAAAGAAAGACAAACTAACTTCACGCAACACATCCTTGTAATGCAACCTTTCAGACTCCAGTTACTGGTGGTTCTGCACTGTGTCCCATCCTTTCTAAGGCCAATATATTCAGTCCCCAAAGCTGAATACAGCATTGTACTCCACATATAAATTGACCAAATAATATTTGCGTACTACCATATATAAGTTCATCCTTAGGGTCCAACAGGTTTCAGATGGAGGGCAAGATCACATTTTTAAAATTTTTTTTATATACATGTGCAAGAACTTATACTAATTTGCTTACATGAATACGTAAATCCTTTTGCTGCTCCACAGTTCAATGTCTCCCTGATTAGCTGGCTATAACAGCAGATACTCTGCCTTCCTGTAAAGCAGCAACAGAACACCAAGCAATTTGTTTATTCCACCAGGACTTGACATGTAATTGCAGTGAAGCCTGCAGTTATTTACCCATTCCATTACAGAGCTCACATCATTGATGGACAATCACACGGTACTTTAAACAAGAGCTCGTTTCTGTCGCAGAATGAATGATTTCAAATAACCAGACCAATTTGTTGTTCATGGTTGTAATCTGTACCAAAAACAGCAGGGACTCTGATACCAAACTAGGATTTGCAGCAAGGATTTTAATACTCTCGGTGAATGTAACAAGAATTCAGGAGTAAGCAACTGATGTAACTGTAGTGGAAGTTTTTATTGCTAATGCTCACTCTCGGTTCTATTTAATTAATCTTTCATGAGATGTGTGTGTCATACGCGAAGCTAGTGTTTATTGTCCGTTGCTAATTGCCCTTGAGAAGGTGGTGATGAACTGCCTTCTTGAACCAGTGCAGTTCATGTAGTACAAGTACTCGCATAGTGTTATTTAGAACGGAGTTCCAGAACCTTTGACTCAACAAGAGTAAAAGAATGTTGATGTAGTTCAAAGTCAGGATGGGTGGGTGACTTGCAAGAGGTGGTGCTCCCACCTCAATTGCCCTCCTTGTTCTTCTAGGTGATGCAGATCGTGGGTTTGAAAGGTGATGCCAACGAAAGTTTGGTAAGTTGTTGCAGTGCATCCTGTAGATGGCACACATTACAACTAGGACTGTGCATCGGCAGTGGAAGGCGTGAGTTTTGAATGCGGTGGAAGGGGTGCCAATTAAGGAGGCTTTGTCCAGGATAGTGCTGTACCTCTTGGTGTATTTTTGAAGCTGTACTCCAGAACATCGCAGAAATGGCTGTCAATAAGGAATTGGAAAGAAGGAAGAAACTCAATACATTCCATCACTGCAGGGATTGGTGCTGGGTCCACTATTGTTTATCATCTACAAATACGATTTGGATGAAAATACAGGAAGCATGATTAATACGTTTGGGGGTGACACCAAAATTGGTGGCATAGTGAATTGTGAAGAAGGTTATCTAAGAGTACAATGGGAACTTGATCAGCAGGCCCGTGGGCTGAGAAGTGGCAGAAGGAGTTGAATCTAGATAACTGTGTGGTGTTGCATTTTGTCAAAACAAACAAGGGCAGGACTTACACAGTTAATATTAGGGCTCTGGGCAGTGTTGCTGAACAAGGAGATATAGGGATGTAGGTGCATAGATCCTTTAAAGTGGTGGAATAGTAAACAGGCTGGTGAGGACATTTGGCACGCTTGCCTTCATTGGTCACAGCACTGAGTATAGGAGTTAGATCATCATGTTGCAGCTGTATAGGACATTGATGAGGCCATTTTTGGAATATTGCATACAGTTCTGGTCACCTGCTATAGTAAGGATATTATTAAATTGGAAATGGGGCAAAAATGATTTACAAGGAGGTTACTGAGATGGGAAGATTTGAGTTATGAGGAGAGGCTAGATAGGCTGAGACTTTTTCCCCTAGGGCTTGGAAGGTAAAGGGGTGACCTTATAGAGGTTTATAAAATCATGAGGAGCATCGATAAGGCGAATAGCAAAGGTCTTTTTCCTAGGACAGGGGAGTTCAAATCTAGAAGGTTTAAGGTGAGAGGGGAAAGATTTAAAAGAGACCTGACAGGCAACTTTTCCGCACAGAGTGTGGTTTGTATATGGAAGGAACTGCCAGAGGAAGTGGTGGATGCAAGTGCAGTTACAATAATTAAAAGACATTTGGTACATGAATAAGAAATGCTTGGAGGGAT
Organism: Ginglymostoma cirratum; assembly: GCA_024137785.1. Classification (NCBI taxonomy): domain Eukaryota; kingdom Metazoa; phylum Chordata; class Chondrichthyes; order Orectolobiformes; family Ginglymostomatidae; genus Ginglymostoma; species Ginglymostoma cirratum. Next base: position 46,635,971 of record JAHRHZ010000016.1, on the reverse strand, counting down.
TTAGGACAAACACAGGAAAATGGGACTAGTTTAGTTTGGGAAACCTGGTTGGCATGGAGGAGTTGGACCAAATGGTCTGTTTCCACGCTGTATGACACTATGACTCTGTGACACTAAGGAAGTGGAACTGTGGGTTCTTTAAGTTTTCATCCAAGGGCCTTAAAACAAAGTGGTTGATGAGACAGCGATGTATTTTCAAGTTCACTAGATTTGAGAAATGTTCTGTTAGACTGTAAAATAACTAATATTATTCCTTTCTTCAAAAAGGAAGGCCGGAAACCAGAGGTCAGTTAGATTAATGTATGCCAATTGGAAATTATAAGGTTGTCAGAGAAATAAAGTTTAACCAATTTTTGGAGTTAATTAGAGAAGAAACATATACTGTGGATAAACAGGAATTAGTAGATGTACTGTACTTAGATTTCCAGAAGGCATTTGATAACCTTCCACATCAAAGGTTATTGTGGAAAATAAAAAAATCATGGTGCAGGGAGTAATATATTGGCCTGGACAGTAAATTGGCTAGCTAACAAAAATCAAGTAGAAGGAATAAATGGATAATTTTCTAGTTAGAAAGATGTAATGAGTGGTTCACCACAGGAATCAGTGCTAGGGTATCAATTCTGTTCATTGGAAAGAAATGATTTGATGAAGAGGCTAAAGACATGGCTGCTGGATTTGCTGACTACACAAAGATAAGTAGGAAAAGAAGTTGTGAAGAGTACATAAGGAGGCTATGAAAGAAAAAAAAGAGATAAGTTAGATGAGTGGACATACATCTGGAAAATGAAGTATAATGCTGAAAAGTGTGGTAATGTCCATATCAAAGAATTTTTTAAAAATCCTCCCAACAGTGAGAGATTATAGAGTTCCGAGAAGCATAGGAATCTGAGTGTCCTCAGACATGACTTGCAGAAGGTTCATATGCAGGTATAGCAAGCAATTAGGAAAACTAAAAGAATGCTATTGTTTATTGAGATGGAGACAACAAGCATGGGGCTGGATGAACACAGCAGGCCAAGCAGCATCATAGGAGCAGGAAAACTTGACGTTTCGGGCCTAAACCCTTCATCAGAAATGGGGGAGGGGAAGAGGGTTCTGAAATAAATAGGGAGAGAGGGGGAGGCGCATAGAGGATGGATAGAGGAGAGGATAGGTGGAGAGGAGGCAGACAAGTCGAAGAGGCGGGGATGGAGCCAGTAAAGGTGAGTGTAGGTAGGGGGGTAGGGAGGAGATAGGTCAGTCCAGGGAGGACGGACAGGTCAAGGGGGCGGGATGATGTTAGTAGATAGGAGATGGGGGTGTGGCTTGAGGTGAGAGGAAAAACAGGTTAGGGAGGTGGAGATGAGCTGAGCTGGTTTTGGGATGCGGTTGGGGGAGGGGAGATTTTGAAGCTTGTGAAATCCACATTGATGCCATTGGGCTGCAGGGTTCCTATTTATTTCAGAACCCTCTTCCCCTCCCCCATTTCTGATGAAGGGTTTAGGCCCGAAACGTCAAGTTTTCCTGCTCCTATGATGCTGCTTGGCCTGCTGTGTTCATCCAGCCCCATGCCTATTGTTTATTGAGACAGGAATTGATTATAAAAAGAGGGAGGTCATACTTCAGGTCTACAGGGGTGAGACAGTATCTGGAGCACTGTATGCAGTATTATTAAAGGAAGTAAATCTGTTTGGTGCGGTTCGGAGACTGAAATTACTAGAATACCTGGAATGGGAAGGTTGTCTTATGAAGAATGATTGAATAGGTTAGGCTTGTGTCCATCGAAGTTTAGAAGAGTAAGAAGCCATGTGATTGAAATATACAAAATACTGAGGGGACATGATGGGATGGACGTGAAAAGAGCACGCTCGACAGGCTGAATGGCCTACGTGCGAGACAAATCAAACTCCTTATTGCACGTTATAGGTGGCAGACCGGTTTTGGGGAATCAGGAGGCAAGCTGTTTGATACAGAATTTCCAGTCCCTGGCCTACTCCTAGTGAGAATATTTATGTGGCTAAACCTTAATGTTGCTTCTGGGTTTCTCTGCCTCCACATGCAAGCCTGTATCGCGAATGTTGCAATTGCTGAGGCATTAATTTTTAGCCTTTTTTTGGTCACTTTTCAAATCAGTGTTCCACCAATTCAGTGAGTACAAAAGGTACCACTTTTTCCTATTCCTTCAACAAGGTGACTAAGTTGTTAGCTCAAGCAGGGTGAGGTACCACTGGCTATTTGTGTGTACTGCTAATGGATGGTTAAACTGGCAGAACAATCGAACCAGGTTGCCTAACCACACATTTGATTGAGGAATGGTGCATGGTATGAATGCAGGAGACTTATCAATCGATTTGTGGAAGATCCCAGATTTGATCCCTGGTTCACATTCAGTTCAAGGATTAATAACCTGCCAACCATTACTGCCCAAATGAAAAATGATCATTAGTTCAAGATATTAGTGTGCTACTTGCATCGTTGAAACCATAATTAGGCCAGCTCTATATTATGTACAATATATCCTTGCTGCAGGAATCTCTATATTAAAAACACGGGTTGTTCAATCCTAAAACCTACATTTTAGAAAAAAATCATGACACCCATTAAGAATTATATTCTAACCATTGGGAAAAAAATGAATGCGCTAACAAAAACTAAAATAGTTCGTTAAAATCATGTCACAAAAGCAATTACAAAACAACTTTGCTCTTTGCACAAGGGTTGACATACCTATTTCAAACACTCCTGCCACTGCACAATAAACAAAGACTACTGGAAATTTTGCAGCTTTCAATATAAAATGAGATTTAAAGGAGTCAAACGTCAGATTCTTTGGGGATCACTATGTCTTGACTTGCCGTAATGAAATTTTCTGTGAAAAAGATTGGCTCAATCACAACTTTGCTAGACTGGTTCAGGTGCCAGCACTGCACAATAATAGCAGACATCACTCCTTGCAACCTTGAGAAAAACAACAATTAGCTTTGTGGTCAGCATTCCTCTTTCATGTAGCCATTACTTTGAGCAAGTTGCTTTATCCGTATTTTCCCATTTTTTAATCAACAAAAGTGCCATTTTGAAGGCTAATAACTTTGTTGCTGCTCTTGATACAGTCATTTGCCACTGAAGAACCACAAACTGCAGTAGCAGCGTGATGAAATATTAAATGCGCTGAGCTTGAAGATGAGTGAAATAAAGAAAGATAAAACGGGTGTTTAAAAGAACCATTTAGCCGATCATCCCCATGGGGATAGGCTCAGTAATGATCAACCTTTAATAACTTGTATCTATAGCTTTAAGAACATCTCATTAAAAACAAGTCACAGCAAACTGGGGTATCTCAAGGATGAAAAAAGTTCTATGCATCTGTCCCAAGCACCAAAAGAAATAATTTACATTCACATAACAACTTTCCCATCCTCAGGATGTTTCAGCATATCTATGAAGAAATATAACAATAGAACATCATTCAGTCCTTCAAGCTTGTTCCTCCATTCAATCAAATTACAGCTGACCTGTATTTTAATTCCATTGACACACCTTGAGCTGGTAATCTTCGATCCTCCTGCCTAACAAAAATCTTCACAACCAGTTAATCTTATCATGTAATCATTGTTGTTTTGTAGGAAAACACCACAAACATACAGGCAATGAAGATATGCTTTCTAATCAATGTGTTCAGGGATATTATTACACACCATTAAAGCAGGGGCCTTCTGGTCCAGTACAACTACACCACAACAGCCCATCATACAGGCAACACGCCTACTTCATGTTGTACAGCTGCACCTGTGCTGTTCATACATTTTCCTAAGCAACCTGTTCAGAAAAGTTACTAAACACATCTGGCACAGATGGGACCTGAACCAGGGTCTCCTGGCTCAGAGGTAGCGACACTACCACTGCACCACAAGAAAGAACCCTCACGAGTGCCGTTCATTGGCTGGACACATCAGCTGCAGTCAATAGTGTAAGTGTTAGCTCCAGTTAAAACTAGCCTGCACTGCACAAAGCTAGCTGCATGTGAGGTGCATTGTGGCCAGTGCACCCAACCATAGTCGATGAGAAACTTGACACAGGAATGACTGAAAGCGGCATAACAAGAAGTGCCAAGGTTTTCAAAGCTGCACTGAAACTTGGTGGAGGAGATGGAAAAGATTAGCAAGCAATGGCACGTATCTGCAGGATGCCCCACAGACACACCCTCAGAAGGCAATGGAAAATAACAGCTGTGCAGGGCCAATGCCAGGGATCAAGCATGGGGATGCAGAACCCCAAGAAGTTCGATGATCTCACACAAGTTGTCAAGGTCAACGAATGCAACCTGAACACACATCCTAGAGCTTGAACACATTGCCAACTATTCATCCAGTTGAATGGTTGAACAAATAGACACTATGACGTTCTTTGCTCTCTTTCAGAACAAACTAATACAAAACACAGTCAGTAAGAGCTAACTAGTAGGTGACAACAAAACATGCATGTCCTAACCCCTTACAGCAAAGAGTGTTGGGCAATAGTGGAGGCAGTGGACGGCACAATACCGTTGATATTAGCAACAACAATGATAGCTGCCTGCCTAACTCACTTCTCACACCGCATCTCCTCTTCATCGCACATGCTCTTCTGACTTGCGAGCTGTAGATGGTTTAAGCGTGCACATCTTACATTCTCCCATTCCACCCACACCACCTTTCCTTTGTGTCTTTTACCCTGATACTCAAGCAGTATAACCAGGGCATGTAGCGGATGATCACCAAGAAAAGAAGAGTGATATGTACTGTCACTTGATTTCACACTCTCAACTGCCAGCTCAGATACTGATAATATGTATTTCTTGGAGGATTAGATCAGAGGCAGAATTTGTACGTGGTAAAACAGTACTGGATACTGCAGGTATCAGCTCACCAGAGGGTAACACTGTACAGTTCTGTGCTGCAGGACATTCAAACAAGTTTGATCAACAGCAGCTCTGAATACTATATTCCACAGCCATGCTGTCCAAAGAGGCTTGAAAGGTGATACAGCAACCCAGCATTCTGTTCTTCAATAGTCCTCTGCTGTTAACTGATAGCCAGCTCAGTTAAGTCTGAGATGAAGTCTGCAGCTGGGCTTCTTAAGCCGAAGCTGCTCAAGGTCATCCTTATGATTATCTGCAGTACCATCCATTGCAAGTCAGCAGTCTTCCACTCATCTAACTGCAATCACTGGGACAACATTGAACAGCAACACCAGAACAGGGAAAGGCACACAGAAGACTGGTACTAGGATGATTAATTGGCATTTGTGTGCAGAGTGGCATAGTTTTGTTTAGAACGTTTATTTTGTGGTGGCTTTTACTCTTAGACTAGAGCCAAACGGTCTCTGCGATGGTCAATTACAATGGGTAGATAATGTATGGAACTGTCGGTGATTATGGATTGTCTTCTGGCGCTGGTTCTTCAGCAGCAGTATGTCTAAGGTCTTCAGGTGTCGCAACCAATGGTTAAATTTTGTCTATGTGGCTCGGACACAATGAGCATAATATTAACTCTCAAAAAGGCAGACAGGCTTGGATTGACTGAGAAGGTCAGATTTTTAAAATTTCAAATCGGATTCCAAACCTTTTCAGACTGCCCCACATAGTGCTGAGTGATGGGGCCAGGGGCATGTGGTCTGAGGAGGCTGGTCATCTTCTAAAATCTTCTAAGGAGGTTGAGTTCCTCCATTTGAATGCTCTCATGAGCTTTAGTCATCAACCACACTTTCCTAGCACCAGAAAAACCAGCAAACAGTGAAAAAGGGCTTGATCTACAAAGGTAACAGCTTTTGCAGCACTGCATGTTAGCCAAGAAGATCAAGATTGTTCCCTTCAAGTCCAACAAGTTTACCTGCAAATCCCTCTGTGATCCATTTACTCTCCTCATCCCTGTCCTGCAATGTATTCACAGGTTTCCTGTCCTTAACACCCTCCAACTCTGAATGTGAGTCCTGTAAATACCAGATCAATGATTGTGCCTCTAACCGCTATGTCATATTTTCATTATGAATTCATCAACCCGCTCTTGGTATTCCATCTCTCCTCCCCCACACCTCACCCCACGTTCTATTTGTACCAGGTAAATGCTGAATTTGTGAATTATCACTTGAAATTATACTTGTGTGAATGAAGTCAAGATTAAAAGTCATTTCTGCTCTCAACATACTAATCTGGACCCATTTAAGAATAGCACTGTGAATAGTTTGCTAATAGGAAACAAGCTCATTGCCAGGCTGTGGCAACATTAATAGCCTTTGGTGATTTAATATACACGGTTAATATTCAACAGCAAATAGCAAAGTTGCATCAAGAACTTAGATATTTTAAGAAAGTTGCATTATGCTTCAATTTCTTTAACCTGTCTCTCTCATTCCCATAGTTCAAAAGAATCAATTATTTCCAGAATTAAGCATGGGAAATTGCAAAAATATCTGGTAAAAATCATATTGCTAATTCAATTCCATTGTTGAATCCCAGTTCCACTTGACTACTCAACACATTTGAATATTGAATACATTTTTATATGAATGTATGCAGTATAGCAATTTAATTTCAAGCAATGTACATTTCATCATAAAATATTGACATATGCTAATTTGTTGACCTCATGCAAGATAACCCTACAGAACTGCAGCATTCGAAATCTTCATCAAATCCCTCCCTGATCAGTACAATCTTATGTTCTGATTGAATTTGAAATGATGGTATTGAGCCGACTGGGATACTTGCAAGAGTATTCTCAAATACTTCGAAGAGATGCTGAGCTCTAGCTCTAGCCAGAGGACAAGACAATTTCACTTGAACATGCAAACACAATCAGTCTCAGTACCTAAAGATACAATAAAGTATGTTCATACACGCACACATATTAAGGTGGGTTAACAGTCTGATTGATCAAGGACTCAACCTGCAGTGTAACTAATTATCAGCTGACCCAACCTTAATTAACTGTTGCAGAAAATGTCAATATAACCACACATTAAATAATTACAGGTCTTTCATCAGAAAGCAAAGGACAAAATCTTTAAATAGTGACAAATAGAGGAGAAGGTGATCCATTGTCCAGAATAGCACAAAAGCATATGAAAGACATAGCAATAAATAAAAAATAATGATTAAATGCCACCTAGATTGATTTTAAAAGAGTTTCTAAAGAGTCAAAATTGTGGAAATGTATTTGAATCTGCCAGAGTTCAATTCAGACAGATGAATTAGGCAGCTATTTCATCATCTAACAAAAATAGCTATTTGTAAATTTCTCTTGTCCAATAAAATTTCATTTAAATTTTCTGTGATATTTAACATCGTGTAATCACCAGACGCTGGATAATGAGCAGAAATGTCATACGAAATCTCTCAATTTAAGGAAGACATACCTGTGACTGAGCAGGCCACTTCTTGACTAACAGGACCAAAGATCAAAGCCTATGTAGAAGCCTCCATGTGGCTTATTTAAGGTGTGGACCTCAGGATGCCATCATTGTCCAAACAATCTTGACAGGTTAAATCGTGAGATTTTGTTGACATGTGATACCACAATAACTAGCACTACCTTTTCTCTTCTATCTTAATAGCTAATCAAACCTATAGTTTTCCATCATCTGTTCTGTCATTGGGTACCTTTTGGACCGTGTTTCTTTGGCGACATCCCCTGACCTTGCTGCAAAAAGATCCCCAATGGCACTGCTCATCAGAGTACACAAGCCTCTCTACACGTGTGTGCGGCCTAACAGGTAAAGCAGATGAACTCACCGCATGATTGGGAACATGGGACTGGAATATTACAATTACAGAGACAGGGCTCAGGGATGGACAGGACTGGCAAATTAATGTTCCAGGGTATAGATGCTATAGGAAGAATAGAAAGGGAGGCGAAAGAGGAAGGAGAGTGGCATTTTTGATTAGGGATAACATTACAGCTGTACTTAAGGAGAATATTCCTGGGAATACGTCCAGGGAAGGTATTTGGGTGGAACTGAGAAATAAGAAAGGGACGATCACCTTATTGGGATTGTATTGTACAGCCGCCCCCAATAGTCACAGGGAAATTGTGAAACAAATTTGTAAGGAGATTCTCAGTAATCTGTAAGAAATCTAGGGTGGTTATGGTAGGGGATTTTAACTTTCCAAACATAGACTGGGACTGCCATCGTGTTAAAGGCTTGCACTGAAAGGAATTTGTTAAGTGCGTACAAAAACATTTTTTGATTCAGTATGTGGATGTACCTACTAGTGAGTGTGCTAACTTGACCTACTCTTGGGAAATAAGGCAGGGCAGGTGACTACAGTGTCAATGGGGGAGCACTTTGGGGCCAGTGACCACAATTCTACTAATTTTAAAATAGTGATGGAAAAGAATAGACCAGATCTGACAGTTAAAGTTCTAAACTGGAGGAAGGCCATTTTGATGGTATTAGGCAAGAACTTTCAAAAGTTGACTGGGGGCAGATGTTTGCAGGCAAAGGGATGGCTGGAAAATGGGAAGCCTTCAACAATGAGATAAGGAGAGTCCAGAGACAGTACACTCCTGCTAGGATGAAGGGTAATGCTGGTAGGTGTACAGAATGTTGGATGACAAGAGAAATTGAGGTTCTGGACATGAAAAAGGAAGCAAGCATATGTCAGGTATAGAGAGCAGAGATTGAGTGAATCCTTAGAATATTATAAAGGCAATAGGAGTATACTTAAGAGGGAAATTAGGAAGGCAAAAAGGGTTAAGGAGAATCCAAAGGGATTTTATAAATATATTAAGGACAAAAGGGTAACGAGGGAGAGAATAGGGCACCTTAAAGATTAGCAAGGCTGCATATGTGTAAAAACGCAGGACATGGGGAAGATACTAAATGAGCATGTGGAGAAGGATATAAAAGACAAAACGTGGGGAAGTAAATAGCGACATCTTGAGAAAAAGTCCATATTACAGAGGAGGTGGTGCTGGACGTCTTAAAATACATAATTTGGATAAATCCCCAGGAACTCATCAGGTGTACTCAAGAACTCTGTGGGAACCTAGGCAAGTGATTGCCGGGCCCCTTGCTGAGATATTTGTATCATCATAGCCCCAGGTGAGAAGCCAGAAGACTGGAGGTTGGCTAATGTGGTGCCACAATTTAAGGAAGGTGGTAAGGAAAAGCCAGGGAACTACAGACCGGTGAGCCTGTTGTTGGAGGGAATCCTGAGGGACAGGATTTACATGTATTAGGAAAAGCAAGAACTGATTACGGATAATCAGCATGGCTTTGTGTGTGGGAATTCATATCTCACTAATTTGATTGAGTTTTTTGAAGAAGTAACAAAGATGCTTGAGGAGGACAGAGTGGTGGATGTGATCTATATTGACTTCAGTAAGGTATTCAACAAACTTTCTTATGGTAGACTGGTTAGCAAGGTTAGATCATATGGAATACAGGGAGAACTAGCCATTTGGATACAGAACTGACTCGAAGGTAGAAGACAGAGGGCAGTGGTGGAGGGTAGCTTTCCAAACCAGAGGCCCGTGACCAGTGGTGTACCACAAGGGACTGTGCTAGGTCCACTACTTTTCGTCATTTATATAAACGATTTGGATGTGAACATAGGAGGTACAGTTTGTAAATTTGCAGATGACACCAAAATTGGAGGTGTAGTGGACAGCAAAGGAGGTTATCTCAGAGTACGACGGGATCTTGATCAGATGGGTCAACGGGCTGAGGAGTGGCAGATGGAGTTTAATTTAGATAAATGTGAGGTGCTGCATTTTGGAAAGGCAAATCAGGGCAGGACTTATATGCATAATGGTAAGGTCCTGGGGAGTGTTGCTGAACAGAGACCTTGGAGTGCAGGTTCAATAGTACCCTGAAAGTGGAGTCCCAGGTAGATAGGATAATGAAAAAGGCATTTGGTACACTTGCAATTATTGATCAGTGCATGGAGTATTTCTTTATTCATTCACGAGATGAGGGCGTCATTGGCCAGGCAGCATTTATTGACCATCCCTAATTGCCCATAGAGCTGTTAAGAGTCAACCACATTGCTGTGGGTCTGGAGTCACATGTAGGCCAGACCAGGTAAGGATGACAGTTTCCTTCCCTAAAGGACATTAGTGAACTAGATGGGTTTTTCCAACAATCGACAATGGATTCACAATCATTGCTGGACTTTTAATTCCAGATATTTATTGAATTCAAATTCCACCGTCTGCCATGGCAGGATTCAAACCCAAGGCCCCAGAACGTTCTCTGGGTATCTAGGTTAACATTCCAGTGATAATACTACTAGGCCATCGCAAACCCATGCGAGGAGTTGGAAGGTCATGTTGAGGCTGTACAGGACTTTGGTTGGGCCACTTTGGAATACTGTGTGCAATTCTGGTCTCCTGGCTATATGAAGGATGTTGTAAAACTTGAAAGGGTTCAGAAAAGATTTGCAAGGATGTTGCCAGGGTTGGAGGGTTTGAGCTCTAGGGAAAGGCTGAATAGGCTGGGGCTATTTTCCCTGGAGCATTGGAGGCTGAGAGGTGACCTTATAGAGGTTTATGAAACCACGAGGGGCATGGATAGGATAAATAGACAAGGCCTTTACCCTGGCATGGAGGAATCCAAAACTAAAGGGCATAGGTTTAAAGAGAGAGTGGCAAGATTTAAAAGGGACCTGAGGGGAAACTTTTTCATGCAGAAGGTGGTGCATGAATGGAATGAGCTGCCAGAGGAAGTGGTGGAGGCTGGTACAACTACAACATTTAAAAGGCATCCGGATGGGTATATGAACAGGAAGGGTTCAGTGGCAAATGGGACTAGATTTATCTAGGATATCGGGTCGGCATGGATGAGTTGGATTGAAGGGTCTGGTTCCACACTGTACATCATTATGACTCTATGAATCTATGTCAAGATGTCAGTTCATGAAGACAACAAAATACATGTTCTGATCCCAAATGTTGGTCAATGCTGCTACAGACCATATCACGAGGTGACAGAGTACACACAGGATAATATTCTATCCGGCTTCTTTCCCAGGCATGGACCAGAAGTTGCACATTTAGGACCTGCTCTAGATACTTCTCCAGACAACCTTTTGTCTAATCTTTCCAGGTGCCATGTTATATGCCGAATATCTGGTAATATGGCATTGCCCAGGAGGCAAACAAAGCTGTAATTACTATAATTGATTCGGGAATTGGAACTAGCCATCTTATGTTTTCCCAGCCTTCAGGTAAAAGAATTACAAACATACTATTATATCATATAATTCAGGTTACAAGGTATAAAATCAATTTTATTGAAAGTTACACAGTAGTATAACTTCACAAGACCAAATGTCACTCAGATACAGAACTCCTCAAATACAAAATCATGCACAGTTTAACATTCTCAGTTTCTTTGCTTTGTTCCTTTTCCTCATCTTTCAGTTTATTCTGAAAGGAAGTTTTATTTTGAAACTTGAACAGATATCAAAGCAAGTTCCTTGCTTAATAAAAACCAAAAGAACTGCAGATGCTGTAAATCAGGAACAGAACTGAGGAAGGGTCACCGGACCTGAAACATTAACTCTGTTTTTACCTTCACAGATGCTGCCAGACCTGTTGGGCTTTTCCAGCAACTTTGGTTTTGTTCCAAATTCCTTGCTTGTCTAGTGAATGAATAATGGAACCTCCTCAGTTTTGTTCAACTACTAGCTTTATCATGTGATCCTCTAGTTTCAGAATTAGGCCTCATTTAAGATTTAACTAAGTGAGGAATTTGTTAACTAGTTAGGAAAAGTGTGAATGTTAACAGTAAAGCAATATAGCTAAGTTTAATAACTGTTGTAAAAATAGCAGAAAATAATGAATAGCTCAAAATCAATGCACAAATTATTTAGGTAATATTCTTTTCCTTAATATGTATAGAAGTCAGCTTGTCTTGCTCCTTCCAAAGGCTTTGGAATAACTCTTCGATTTGAACAAGGCAGGTTGACAAACATCTTCTAAAAGGTGAACTAACATGGAACAGATTTACATGTAATTTAACTACATAACAGGTATGAAACTAAAAGCTCATGACAAGATGTAAGTCAGATTTCTGATCAGTCAGGGCCAATGAATGAAGTTATATGTAGACATATACAATAACATACATATTAACGATGCATGCTATTGAAGCATTCATGTTTGACATCACTATGACGTTATTACATTACAACCACTTGCTTTTATGCAACACAGGGAAATATCTCATGTCCTTCACAGAATTGTAAGCAGACAAAATTGTCACAAAGCCAAAGATGGAGATATTAGGAGATAGCTCAGGTGATTTATTATCTTTTAAAACCATATCTGTTCTTTTCTCAATCAGCAGAAATGCTTTTGGTTGTAATTATTATAGGTACAGATACCTACTGTTTCTGATTGAACCCTTTTAATGGCTATGTGTATATTGAATAACTACTGACTTCACAACGTTCTCACAAACTTTTTAAATTGCTTGGACAATTTGACAAGAAACATCAAATAAAAACAAAATACTGTGGATGGAGGAAACCTGATACAAGCAGAATCATACTGGATTTCACAAAACACCCAGGTTACAGTCCAAAAGGTTTATCTGAAATCATAAGCTTTCGAAGCACTGCTCCTTCACCAGTGACACTTCACCTGACGAAGGAGCAGTGCTTTGAAAGCTCGTTACTTCAAATACATCTGTTGGACTATTATCTGGTGTCATGTGACTTCTGACTTTATCCAGCCCAGTCCAACACCGGCACCTCTACATAATGGATTTGAAATGTTAAATTTCCTTCTCTCTACACAGGTGCTGCCAGACCTGCTGGGTTGCTCCAACAGTTTGTGTTCTTAGTTAACAGGAAAACTACTGAATTCTCACTTTAAAGGCATTTATAACGCGAGAAGAGAAAGATGTAAAAGGGACCGATCAGGCAATGTTTTCACACAGAGGGTGGTTCATTTATAAAATTAACAGCCAGAGAAACAGGTAGATGCAGGTACATTTACACAATGTAAAAGACATTTGGACAGGTACATGAATAGGAAAGGTTTAGATGGCTTTGGGCCAAATGCAGGAAAATGGGACTAATTTAGTTTGGGAAACTGGGTCGGCATGCACAAGTTGGACCAAAGGGTCTGTTTTTGTGCTCTATGACTCTATGACTCTATTGTAATCAAGTCTAAACCCACATGAAGTAGCACACTTGCTGGAAAAAGGTGGTCATTGGTAGACCTAGCACTATTTTACAGTACTACTAAACCTCACCAATCAAATTTGCTCAAAAGATACAGCATTCTTTCAACTGAAATATTATGTTAATCTACGGCACAGCGTTTTTCATGATGAAGCTTGTTCATCTGTATAATTTTGACTTCTAAAGATATAAATATCTCCTTTTTACCCCTAATCAACCTGTCCAGATATGTTATTACACACCCCTGGATCAGGTGAGACTTGAACCCAGGTCTTCTGGCTAAGAGTTAGGGACACTACCATCACACCACAACAGCCCCCACAAATCACTCCTTGTTACTGTCTATTCTCTCTTTTGACCATTTCTTACAACATTTAAAGCAGTGTCATTTTACTGTTACTTCTGCTTTTATCAATCCCAGACAAGAATTATGCAATCATACAGCACAGAAGTCAGCCAATCAATCCATCTGGCCTACCATCTTGTATAAATGCCATTAATCATATTACACAAGCAAACTACATGAACTGCCACTGCACCAATTAGGTGCCATATTAAAAGCAACCGATACAAAATATACAATCAATTTAGCCACCAGAACTCAAAGCAGAAGGCAAAATATCTAATCCAGTAACGATTAGATCCTGTGATCCTCAAAGCACATTCCTCCCCCTTGCCTCAACAATGCCAGAGAAGACAGCAAAGCAAGTTTATTAACTCAGGAAATCAAGGAAGGGCCATAGCACAAGAGGCTACCATCACCATGAGATGGAGAAAAGGATGGAGCAAACAGCAACATAGAAATTAGATGGTGACAGGAAGCTTTTAAAATCCTATAAAACTACAGATGAATTAAACGTCAGAAGTAAGCCATTCATCTCCTTGAAGTTGTTGCACCATTCCAATGCAGCACACTGCGCTGAACAAATCATTAAAAGCAGCATCCTATGGTTGGAAATTAAAAGTTGGTAAAGTATTAGGATTTATTTATAGGGGTTTAAAGGAAAGATAAAAAGACTGGTATTTAAAAAGTGTCTTCCAAGACCAACATGTATCTCAAAGGACTTTGGAGCCAATAAAATAAAGAGTAGTGAAGTTATGTTAAACTGGTATAGGACCCTGGTCAGGCCTCACATGGAATACCGGCAAGGATCTGATCTCCCAGCTACAAAAACAACAGCAATGAAGAAAGTGCAAAATAAGCGTACTAGAATCATACCAAAACTGAGAGATTACAGCTAGTAGGAAAGATTGAACAGGGTGACGTTTATTTGTTTTTTAGAAGATGATTGAGAGGTCCCCTGATAGAGGTTGTTAAAATTATAAATGGGTTTGATAGGATTGATGTGGAAAAGATGTTTCCACTTGTGGGACAATGCAAAACTAGTGACCAACAATACAAAATAGTTACAGATAAATCCAATAGAACAATGAGAAATGTGATTTCTCAAGGTGTGATTAGAATGCAGAACTCATTACCTCAGGGAAGTAAATAATGTACGTGAGAGAAAAAGGGATAGAATGACACACTGCAAGGCTCCACCAAGGTGGATAGTAAGGGAGGAATCTCGTGTGAAGTATAAACATCAGTATAAATTGATAGGGCCAAATGACCTGTTTGTCTACTCTGTATTCTACAAAATTCTTGAATTCAAAGTGGATGTTTAGCAACTCCCAGACTGAACACCATCTGCCATAACTTTGCCCATTTGCTTCACCTGTCCCTTTGTAAATCCTTTTCTCACACAAACAACTCATCATAACGTAATATCATCCGTGAACTCAGACAAACAATTCTCTGCATTCCACCTGTCAATTATACAGGTATAGATATCACACCTTCTGATCAACCCTAAGTACAGCCAATAATGTACTTTTGAACTGCACGCATTTTTATAATGAAGTAAATGCTGAGTCAATTTGCACATTGCAATATCACGCAAAACAGTAGAAATGGGTTAATGACCAGGTAATAGAGTTCTTGAGTCATACAGTCTGGAAACAGGCACTTCAATCCAACTAGTGTGTGCCGACCAGATATTCTAGAGTGATCTAGTCCCATCTGCCAGCATTTGGCCCATATCCCTCTAAACCCTTTCTATTCACTTACCCATCCAGATGTCTTTTAAATGCTGTGACTGTACCCAACTCCACCACCTCCTCTAGCAGTTCGTTCCATACACGCACCACCCTCTACGTGAAAGAATTGCCCTTTGGGTCCCTTTTAAATCTTGCCCCTCTCACCTTAAACTTACGTCCTCCAGTTAATGTTTCTCTTCATCAGGTTTCAGGGATAAATAATGGTCGGGCACTAGGGAAAATTCCCCTGCACGTCTGAAAATTAACACTAAGGGATTGTTTACATGCTATGACAAAAACGTGACAACAGTTTAACATCTCATATAAAAACTGAGGCTTCAACAATGGCAAACTGCTCCAGTATTGCATTGGAGCATCAGCATAACTCATGTGCTCAAGCTGTTAAGCGAAACATGAAACTACAACTTACTGACTCACACAAAAAACTATCCACTGAACCATGTCTAATGCCTATATATACATATACATATATATCTCTACATTTAGTGCACTGTTTCTTAAACTGGGTCTGTAGAGATCTTCTTGTTTGTCTGCAAGACGGTGGAGCAATACCCAAATCAGTGATAGATGGAAGTTGGCTTGGTGCAAGCTGGGAGACAGAAGTGGATTGCAGCTGACACATGCAATGCAGAGTGGCTGGAAGCCTCACCAACAGAAGTGTGTGCGGAGAAGTAGTGAGAATAGCAAGAGGATTGTTAGGTAAACCCACAGATGTTACCAAAGCCGGTAGAATTCAAACTTGCTCAAGGAGGTTCTTTGCTTTTTTGTAGTTTGGTTGCATGCCCGCACACATGAATTTGGATTCAACAGTTGAGGAAAAGTCAAGGTGAAGAGCTATCTTCAGGCCTGGGCTCTCTATAGCACTGTTTATTACATATTAAAACTAAACATTAAAAAAAATGATATTCAGATGTACATCAGGTTCTGATCTTACTGTTACATATTGAAAGACAATTCTATTAACTCTATTCCTAATGCTAGCTGGTCTACTCCACAGGTTTTTCTTTTGCTTGTTACTCTGCCCAATGAAGAGCAGCTCTTGGCATCATTGCAAAGTCACTGCACTATCCAAAACATAACCATCCTTAGGAGGTGGTGTTGATGGCAGACTGGTAAAAGTTACTGGCATAGTAATCCAGAACACCAAGCTAATGTTTTAGGGACTTGGGTTCAAATCTCATCACGGAAGATGAATATCAAATATCAAATAGGAATTCACTAAACTTTTCAGATAAAAGATTAATCTAATAGCAATCATGGAACTGCAGTTGATTGTTGTAAAAACTCATCTAGGTCAGTAATAGCCTTTAGGAAAGGAAATCTGCTGTCCTTACCTGTCTGAATTGTGTGACTCCAGACCCACAGTGATGTGGTTGGCTCTTAACTGCCCTCTGGTCAATTAGGGCTATCCTCATACTCCAGTAATAGTATTTCTTCAGCTTTGAATTTAACTGAAGTACGAACGTTTGCATTAGAAGATAACTCAATTCTGTATCACAGGATACTTGCCACTACGTATCCAGTGTAGGAAGATTCGAATTTGGTCCTTTCCTGACATTAGAATTGGTGGCGCTTTATAATTATGAACTAGCATCGGAAAGAACATATCAACTGGGGTAAGAATAAGTAATTTCAGACCAGCTTCTCCTTCAAAGTGGAGCACTTTGCTTCTTTGTAGTACTATGTTGAGTAAATTGCCATGGGCCATTGTAGCAGACTTTTAAGAATTTCTCATCACAGTGAGTGCTTTTACAATAACTTTCAGCCAAATAAAATGACCATGTGGCGAAATCTGAGGCTTCAGCGTAATTGCAGGCCTGAGTTTTGCTAGTACCTGGGCCTACAATTATGAGTTAGCAGCTCGAAATTGTTGTGTGGTTTGTCATCCGCACCTCACTTCAGCTTAAAATGTGTTGCTTTTAATAGTCTGGTTGCAGCTTTGCTCCCAGGCAAAATGATTAACTTGAAGGTTTGATTATTGTTATCACTACCACAGGTTCAGATTTTCCCCTCAATAAATGCAGTTTTAAAATGAAAGATCACCACACATTCATTCATTTGCTTTCTCCTCCCCAGTAAATGAAGATCTCCATTGCATTCATGGTTTTAAAAATCACTACACTCTTTCTCTTTAATAATCCTGTTATTTCATAGCAGGTAGAGAAATCCTGCCTTGACATAGTTCACATAAGATAATTGGAACTAATAAAACAGCTTGTTCTGAACTGCAGTGATAGACATATTTGTAATATGAAGAAATTTAATGAAATCTTTCTTTAAATAAACTTCAATAAAATCAGCACTAAGATATTATAGCTTTCACATCATTTCAAACTCTCCATTTATTTTTACCCTGAAACTCTTCACATCCAGCAGTCTTCTCTTCCAATTACAGTCATTAGTACATTTGATGAAAATCTGAGACCCTAGAACAGATTTCTGGAGCAATCTACATTGGGTCTCAACTTTTCACTTCAACAATGTCTTGCAAGCTTTTTGGATAAAGGACTCCAAAATCAATAATTGGAGATCACCTGAGTTATCGTACTATACAGTACTCGTGGTATCAGGGTGAACTTGTATCCTGATAGCTTTCTTTTTATGTCCATTCATGGGATGTGGATGTTAATCGAATTCAAATCATCCTGCAATATTGGGGAGTGCACAGTGGCAAGTATCCTACAATACCGAACTGAGTTAGCTTCGATTTCCAACATTAAGACTACAGCTAAACTCGAAACTGAAGCAATATCATAACTACAGTACTCCCAATCAAATTTATAAATAGCCTCATCTTCATGTTCCATTACTAGGCTGTCAGGAACTGAATTCATGTGGGCCTCAATGTATCACATACAATTTGGCTCTGCAGTTCTGGTCATGATTATAACAAATTATTGCCAAAACTACAAAAGAAATCATCAAGCAACATCCATCCATCAGTACATACATGTGCCCTTAACAGAGCAGGGCATATTGATATACACTGGGCAAATCAGAAGTATTTCCAATTAGACTAAAATTATTCAAATGACAATTGTAATTCACAACAAATCCCTAATGAAAACAAGGACAAAAAAGTCTAAGCAATAAACTGGCAGAACACAAGAGTACACATCTTAGAACACAATGTCCTGAAACTGCTGAATTAAAAAAGTCATTTTTCCACAAAGTTCTCAATACTAATCCCAATCATGAAACACATTGTCATATAGATTGATTTTTTTATTGCTTTACTTAAGCACTACCAAAGAATTTGCATGTTCAATCATTTTAAAAAGCAAAAGAACTCAGCACTGAACTTCATTAAACAAAATGTTACTATGACAGAGTCAGGGAGCGATGAATCTGTGGAAATCATTGCCGCAGAAGGCTGTGGAGGCCAAAGTCATTGAGTATATTTAAGACAGATAGGTTCTTAATTGGTAAAGGGGATCAAAGGGCAAAAGAAGGAGAATGGGGTTGAGAAACATATCAGCCATGATTGAATGGTGGAGCAGACTTGATGGACCCAGTGGACTAATTCTGCTCCTAAACCCTATGGTGGAAGTGGTGTATCAGCAATTATTAAAATAGGTAAATTGTACAGAAAAGTTTAAACTTTTTATGCTGTAGCATTTTGAAGTCAACATTTTACATATTTTGATGTTATTAGGAAATAGATCGTATTCTGCTGAATATTCTAATGACAATTTGTGTTCTGAACATTGATAATAGTATAGCTCTCATCCGTCCATCATCATCATCAGCAGTCTCTCGCAGATGAGCTTGACTCTCTTCCACTCTCAGCCTGAGTGCGTAGGTGGCTGTACAGGCCAATATGGCTACTGCAGGCTGTGTTACCCTTGGGGCAGCAGGTCGTGGTCACGGAAAGGGGTGGGTGGGGCTTTGGTGTGGGAGTGCTCTCCTTTTGCTGTTTTCGCCCGGCCTCCACTTTTTTCTGATGGCAAGTCAAGTCTCGAGGTGCTCGTGCCTTCCCCGATGCTCCTCCTCCACTTTGGACAGTCTTGGGCCAGTGATTCCCAGATTTCTGTGGGAATGCCGCACTTCACCAGTGAGGTATTGAGGGTATCACTGAAGCATTTCTTTTGCCCATGTGGGGCTTGCCTGCCTTTTCGAAGCTGGGCAGAGACTGCCTGCGTGGGGAGTCTCGTGTCAGTCATGAGGACGACATGCCCCCCAGCCCATCGTAGACAATCGAGGGTAATCAGTGCCTCGATACTAGGAATGTTGGGCCTGGTCGAGGACACTGGTGTTGGTGCATCTTTGTTCCCACTAGATTCACAGGATCTTGCACAGGCAGCCTTGGTGGTACTGCTCCAGCGCCTTGAGGTGTCTGCTGTAGACAGTCCACATCTCGGAACCATGTAGGAAGGTGGGAACCACCACAGCTCTGTAAACTATGATTTTGGTTTCAGATCTGATGTTGTCCTCAAACACCCTTTTCCTCAGGCTATAGTTGGACAGTTTAAAGTGCAAGACAACTAGCAGGCAATGCCTGGTGCAATGCACATGGGACAGGAGCATCTGACTCAGGTGGAGCTGACCAACTGTTGTTAGCAGAAACCAGGTTTGAGGGGATGTTGATGCAGAACAAAAGCAGCGGTAGGTAAGGGGAAGCCCTTAACAAGACTACCCTGGCTAGACAAATTGTTTCTGCAAGGGATGGGATAGCATGGGCTGAGTGAATTCTTTCAATGTGGAAAAATAGCAGGGGCAATTATTTGCTACAATTTATTATCTAAAAACAATCATTTTTGCTAATAATTAAGGTTCAATACATATGACCAAAAACTGAATTAAAATATTACAGTAGCATTGATTCTATAGATGAAGATGATAATAACAGGACTGCATCGTGGAATGTATATCTGCCTTTTCAATTCAAGAGAAAGTAATTTCCAGTTAAACTTTCTTGTCCTATGAATGTGATGGTGAGGTGTTACCTCAGTTGGCTAGATAGCTACTGTGTGGATCAGGTGAATGCCAACAGCACAGGATCTGATCTTGCTCTGATTGAGGTAGATTCATGGCTTACCTCCCCATCTTTTTGTAAAAAAGAAATCACAGCACTTTGCTACAGGTCAATGAATAATTGTCTGGGACCTGCCGTCAGGCAGAGAACTCAAGATGATCCCATCACGACAAACAATTCACAAGACCACAAAGGAATTTGTTCCTCTTCATAGATGCTGCCTAATGTGTTGATTGTTTCCTGTATTTTCTGCTTTTATTGTAGATTTCCAAGATCTACGGTATTTGCTTTAATGTAAGTTACAAGGCCAGACCCGTGATAAAATCGGAGTTTACTACTTAGAACTGTTTTTACATATGGTCAGCTCCATGCTCCACATTCCACATCACTGCTCCAAAGTGAAAAAAAAATTGCTTTTGTTAAACTCTTTAGTGAAAAAAAACTAAAACTCCTGTATTTAAGAAGTACTGATGCAATAAAGATACCTACTTGACTGCAAATGTTTGCCGGTCTTTGCTCGTACTATGATTAACACAATAAGGTCGGTTGTTCAACCCAAATAAGTGTTTTTAAGCCTAAGAATTATTGCTTTTAATATTAAGGGAGTTTTTTTTTTACTCCTGTGGTGGTCAGCCTGTGATTTTCTCATTTATTTGCACACTCATTTTAAACAGCCAGAAATTAAAATCTTTACCTTTGTTATCTGACAGAATTTTTGAAGTGGAGTTTGATCAAAATTAAAAATGGATAGAAGGATTTAAAAACAGATCACTGAACACAGGTTCATCCAAAAACTCAAATCAGAGACTTGACTTCCAAGGAGGGATAGTACGGTCAAGTAAGAGCTAAATCCAAATTGGACTATAAATCAGTTAGTCAATGATAGCATAGGGATTCCTTACCAACCAATATTAATAATAATTAGTTTTAAGGAAGGAGAATATTTCTGAATAAACATTAAGCATAGAATGCAATGGGGAATGTACATGAACATGGATTGCACATTTTATATAATGATAATTTATGAGGGTCTGAAAGGGTTAATCTAGAAAAGTATCAATCCCAAAAAGCTAATGTCATATGTACTTGTGGCCAGAACAGCTCTCGATCTCAAAGAAGGGGAGACCTTACTTTTGGTCTTCCACAGAGGTTCTGTGAAATGTCAATCACATCAGTGTAACATGTAACATCATTGCTAACATGCAACAAATCACATTTGTTATCTATAAAAGACTCTTCTAGTTAGACCAGGAAGTTGTTTACTCCTACCACAACTAGACCAAACAGATCCTGCAACACTGAGAGAAGATGGTGGCAGCAATTTAAGCTCAGAGGACATAGTGAAAAGGCTTGCCCATACAACAAGGACGTAGATCAAGAATGAAACTCAAACAGTTTGCACAAAATCATGGAACCTCCTTCCAAAACAAACTGTTGGGGTATCCATACATTGACAAAGATAGCAACGTTTCAAGGCAGCTAACCACTACTTTCTCCAGGACATTGTCTGTTTCTTATTTCTTCACTGCTTTGTATGAACAAATATGAAAAAAAAAGTAAAGAAGAAATTTAACCCTCATTCATACCTCTGCATCCAAAAATATTAAGCCGATACTGTACTGCTGAATACTGGTGACTAACAGCAATTCCTCAAGATGCTGAGTACTAAATCTTGTCTATTCTGTATTGTAAAGCCAACGCAACACATTTTCAAACCGAGAGAAAATAAAATAAATTGCAGAAGTAAACATAAACAGTTTCAGGTTCATTTTAAGACACATCTTAACTGATACTTAGTCCAAGAAATAGTTTGGGCCCAAAAGGAAGTGTTTTTATTGATATTTCCTGCACAATTACATTGTAAAATTGAGATGGACTCCCTGTCTGTTGGTTGCTGAAATAGAAACCTGCCACTTTGTGCAAGCACGGATATCTTCAGTCAGCAAATTGAGCTCAACTGCAGCACATACGCAAATACTTTGAATTCAGAAACACAAACCAACCTGCTATGCATCAGCACGGTACAGTGTGATGCTAGCATACTGAAGTCAATCAGAATACTTAAAAGGCAGTGAAGTACTCTTCAGAAAAGCTTGATCTTCATTGTGACCAAATGTGAGCTCAGAATTTATATCTGAAGCTGTTGTGGATTTCCCGTCACATGAACATTGGAGGCAGATGAATTTAGTACAATGCAAAAGCAGGTGATCATCTTTGGGAAAAGTACTGGGAAAAGACATTTGATCCCAAACAATAAATGCCATGATGGAGAGCAGGGGATCAGGTCTGCGAGTCCAAGAAAGGAGAGGAAGGAGTATCCAACATTGACTTCAGAACCCATGAAGTATCATATCTTCACGTTAAACATGGGCAAGGAAACCACCTACTACCCTCCCTCAGCTGATGAAACAGTGCCTCTCCACACCAAACACTACTTGGAAGAAGCAATAAAGGTGACAAGGCATAAAATGTACTCTCAGTTGGAAGCTGCAATGCCCATCATCAAGAGTGACTCGGTAGCACCAATACTGACTGAGCTAACTATGTCCTGAAGGGACTCCACTGACACCCTCATCCGCTTAGCCGAATTCCTCCTCATCTTCAACAACTTCTCTTTCAATTCCTCCCACTTCCTACAGACAAAGGGGGCGGCCATGGATACCTGCATGGGCCCAAGCTACGCCTGCCTCTTTGTAGGTTATGTGGAACAATCCCTCTTCCGTACCTACACTGGCCCTAAACCCCATCGCTTCCTCCGTTACATTGATGCCTGTATCGGCGCCGCCTCGTGCTCCCATTAGGAGCTCGAACAGTTCATCCACTTCACCAACGCCTTCCACCCCAACCTGAAGTTCACCTGGACCATCTCTGATACCTCTCTCTCCTTCCTGGACCTCTCTGTTTTCATTTCTGGCAACCACCTGGAAACCGATATCCATTTCAAGCCCACCGATTCCCACAGCTACCTGGAATACACCTCCTCCCACCCACCTTCCTGCAAAAATGCCATCCCCTATTCCCAATTCCTTCGCCTCCGCCGAATCTGCTCCCAGGATGAGGCATTCCACTCCCATACATCTCAGATGTCCTTGTTCTTCAAGGACCGCAACTTTCCCCCATCAGTGGTCGAGAATGCCCTCAACCGCATCTCCCACATTTCCCGCAACTCATCCCTCACACCCCGTCCCCGCAATAACAACCAAAACAGAATCCCCCCCATCCTCACGTACCACCCCACCAACCTCCGGATCCAACGCATCATCCTCCGACACTTCCGCCATCTGCAATCCAACCCCACCCTTATCTGCTTTCCGGAGGGACCACTCTCTCTGGGACTCCCTTGTCTGCTCCACACTCCCCTCCAGCCCCACCACACCCGACACTTTTCCCTGCAACCACAGGAAGTGCTACACCTGCCCCTACACCGCGGCCCTCACCCCCATCCCAGGCCCCAAGAAGACTTTCCACATCAAACAGATGTTCAACTGCACATCTGCCAGGTGGTATACTGTATCCACTGTTCTCGTTGCGGCCTCCGCTTGGTTTCCCTGATGTAGAGGCGGCTCGGGGACTGCTTTGTGGAACACCTACGCTCGGTTCGCACTAAACAACAGCACCTCCCAGTCGCGAACCATTTCAACTCCCCCTCCCATTCCTCAGATGACATGTTTATCCTGGGCCTCCTGCAGTGCCACAACGATGCCACCCAACGGTTGCAGGAACAGCACCTCATGTTCCGCCTGGGAACCCTGCAGCCCAATCGTATCAATGTGGACTTCACAAGCTTCAAAATCTCCCCACCCCTATCGCATCCCAAAACCAGCCCAGCTTGTCCCCGCCTCCCTAACCTGTCCTTCCTCCTACCTATCCCCTCCTCCCACCTCAAGCCCCACCCCCATCTCCTACCTACTAACCTCATCCCACCCCCTTGACCTGTCTGTCCTCCCTGGACTGACCTATCTCCTCCCTACCCCCCCCCAATCTACACTCACCTTTACTGGCTCCACCTCCGCCTCTTTGACTTGTCTGTCTCCTCTCCTCTATCCATCTTCTATCCGCCACTACCTCTCTCCCTATTTATTTCAGAACCCCCTTCCTCTCCCCCATTTCTGAAGAAGGGTCTAGGCCTGAAACAAAGAACAAAGAACAAAGAAAATTACAGCACAGGAACAGGCCCTTCGGCCCTCCAAGCCTGCGCCCATCCAGATCCTCTGTCTAAACCTGTCATCTATTTTCTAAGGGTCTGTATCCCTCTGCTCCCTATCCATCCATGTCCCTGTCCAGATACATCTTAAAAGACACTAAAGTGTCTGCGTCTACCACCTCTGCTGGCAACGTGTTCCAGGCACCCACCACCCTCTGTGTAAAGAACTTTCCACGCATATCTCCCGTAAACTTTCCTCCTGTCACTTTGAACTCAAGACCCCTAGTAATAGAGTCCCCCACTCTGGGAAAAAGCCTCTTGCTATCCACCTTTTCTATACCCCTCATGATTTTGTAGACGTCAATCAGGTCCCCCCTCAATCTCCATCTTTCTAATGAAAATAGGTCCTCGTCTACTCAACCTTTCTTCATAGCTAGTGCCCTCCATACCAGGCAACATCCTGGTGAACCTCCTCTGCACCCTACCAAAAGGATGTGGATGCTTTGGAGAATGTGGCGACCAGAACTGCACGCAGTACTCTAAATGTGGCCGAACCAAAGTCTTATACAACTGTAACATAACCTGCCAACTCTTGTACTCAATACCCCGTCCGATGAAGGAAAGCATGCCTTATGCCTTCTTGACCACTCTACTGACCTGCGTTGCCACCTTCAGGAAACAATGGACCTGAACACCCAGATCTCTCTGTACATCAATTTTCCCCAGGACTTTTCCATTTACTGTATAGTTTGCTGTTGAATTAGATCTTCCAAAATGCATCACCTCGTGATGCGTCAGCCTTCCTGCTCCTCTGATGCTGCTGGGCCTGCTGTGTTCATCCAGCTCTACACCTTGTTATCTCAGATTCTCCAGCATTGGCAGTTCCTACTATCCCTGAAGGATATTCTTTCCTGAGTGTCTGTAACAGGTGAGGAGGGAGGGAAGATCCTGTTCCTCACCAATCTGCCTACCACAGATACATCTGTCTATGACAGTAATTGTAGAAATGACAATCACATAAATCCTTCTGGAGGTAAAGTCATAACTTCACAATGAGCATACCTTTCTTTTAAAAATTCATATACAGGAAGTGTGCATTGCTGGTTGAGCCAGCATTTATTACCTGTCCCTAGGTGCCCTTGAGAAGGTGTGGTGAGCTGCCTTCTTGAGCCGCTACAGTCCACCTGCTGTAGGTAGAGCCACAATGCCCACAGGGAGAGAATTCCAGGATTCTGATGCAGCAACAATAAACGAACAGTGATATATTTCCAATCAGGACAGTGAGTAGCTTGGAGGGAAACTTGCAGGTGCTGATGCATCCATGTATGTGTTGTCCTTGTTTTTATAGATGGAAGTTGTCGTTAATTTGGAAGGCACTGGGTAAGGATCTTTAGTGAATTTCTGCAGTGTATCTTGTAGTTAATAAACATTGCTACTACTGAGCATCACTGATGGAGGGGTTTATGGATGTGTGGTGCCAGTCAAGCAAGCTGTCTTATCCTGCATGGTGTCAAGTTTCCGGACTGTTGTTGGAGTTGCACTCATCCAGCAAGTAGAGACTTTTGCACAACACTCCTGATTTGTGACATGAAGATGGTGAACAGGCTTTGGGGAGTCAGGAGGTGAGTTACTCGCCACAGTACTCCTAGCCTCTGACCTGCTGTTGTAGCCACTTTATTAATGTGGTGAGTCCAGTTGAGCTTCCGATCAATGATAACTCCCAGGATGTTGATAGTGGGGGATTCAGCAATGGGAACGCCATTGCATGACAAGGGGTGGTGGTTAGATTGTCTCTTATTGGACATGGTCATAGTCTGGCATTTGTATGGTGTGAAATGTTACTTGCCACTTGTCAGCCCAAGCCTGGATATTGTCTAGACTTTGTTGCATTTGAACATGGGCTGTTTCAGTCTCTGAGGAGTCGTAAATGGTGCTGAACATTGTGCATCATGGGTGAGCATCCCTACTTCTGACCTTATGATGGAGGGAAGGTCATTGATGAAGCAACTGAAGATGGTTGGGCCAAGGACACTATCTTGAGGAACCCCTGAAAATATGTCCTGGAGCTGAGATGACTGATATCCAACAACAATGACCTTCTTCCTCTGTGTCAGGTAGGATTCCAACCACCAGAGTTAGCCTCCTGATATCCGTTGATTCCAGTTTTTCTAGGGGTCCTTGAGGCCACATTCAATTGAACGTGGCCTTGATGTCAAGGGCTGTCACCCTGACCTCACCTCTGGAATTCAGCTCTTTAGCCCATATGTGATCCAAGGCTGAAATGAGGTCAGGAGCTGAGTGGCCCTGGTAGAACTCAAACTAGGCATCACTGAGCAGGTTATTGCTGAGTAGGTACTGCTTGACAGCACTATTCTTGACACCTTCCATCACTTTACTGATGATCGAGAGTAAACTGATGGGGCAGGAATTGCTTGGTTTGGATTGGTGTACAATGCATACCTGGACAACCTTCCACATTGTCAGGTAGATGCCAGTGTTGTAACCGTGCCGGAAGAGCTTGGCTAGGGGAGCAACATGTTCTGGAGCACAAATCTTCAGTATTATTGCCAGAATAGTGTCAGGGCCCAAAGCTTTTGTGGTATCCAGTGCCTCCAAGCATTTCTTGATATTACCTGGTGTGAATCAAATTGGCTGGAGCCTGGTATCTGCAATGCTAGGGACCACTGAAGGAGGCCCCTATCATGTTATGTGGCACTACTACCTTGTTAATTGGGATAGACTTTTAATGTATCTAGCATCTCAAAACTATGCTTCAATGAGACACTGGGCACCATGGACAGCAGCAAAATTGCATTACAATTTGTAGCGTCATGGAATGGCATGCTCTCTATGATGTGTATGTCCTTGGTTATTGTGATCTGCCTGCATTGCTCACAAACAATGCTTTTCACAGTACTTAGCTACATGCGACAATAAATCAAATCAAATCAAAACATTCTGATGAAGGGTTTAGGCCCGAAACGTCAAGTTTTCCTGCTCCTATGATGCTGCTTGACCTGCTGTGTTCATCCAGCCCCATGCTTGTTATCTCGGATTCTGCCATGACCACCAGTTTAACAAATAACTAGAAAAGAAGACTCCACCAGTATCCCAAATATTTTTCATTGACTTGCAAGGCAAGATTGCCACATTTCCAATCATTTTCATCCAGAAATGTCAAATAGCTAATCCACCTCATCCAGAGGTTCTCTAGATCATCAAGTCTGCAATAACCCTCCAAGGAGCATCCCACCCAGAGTCACCCCCACCCTATCCCACATTTCCCATAGCTAATTAACCTAATCTGCACATCCTTGGACACTACAGAACACTTTAGTATGGCCAATCCATCTAACCCGTACATGTTTGGACTGTGGGAGGATACCAGAGCACCTGGCGGAAACCAACACATTGACAGGGAGAATGTCTGTGTGGAGTTTGTATAGTCACCTGAGGCTGGAATTGAATCTGGGTCCCTAGCTCTGCGAGGTAGCAGTGCTAACCACTGAGCCGCCATGCCGCCCTCAATCTTTTTCAGTATACAGATCTCAGTGTCCATGCACAGCTGCAAGTTTTAAAACCAGAAGTCACACTGGTCACCCAGATTACCAATAACCACTCCTCACACCAAGTTTTGTTTTCACCAATGTAAATTAAATACAAAAACAAAATATTGGAAGCTGCATTTGGCTTGATCTGTCCCAAAACTATGCTGATGCGTCCACTTCCAGTGATGAACAGCTTGCTTGGTTAAGTATTGTTAGATGCCGATTCTATTTCTGCTGTATTATATTCTGCTGTATTAAGCAGAGGCAATGGCCTCGTGGTATTTTTGCTGGGCTGCTAATCCAGAGACCTAGGTAATGTTCTGGGGTCCTGGGTTTGAATCTCACCAGGGCAGATGGTCGAATTTGAACTCAATAAAAACCTGGAATTAAAGGTCTAATGATGACCATTGTCGATTGTCAGGGAAACCCCCATCTGGTTTACTTAGGTCATTTACAGAAGGAAACTGCCATCCTTACCTGGTCTGGGCTACATGCGACTCCAGACCAACAGCCATGCGGTTGACTCTTAACTGCCCTCTGGGGTGGTCTAGCCAGCAATGCTCTCAACTACGAATAATTATTTTAAAATACCAGTGTAACGGCAGTACAAGGCATCAACATAGTATCTGTCCACAGTTTGTTCAAGTACATAGCAACAGTGTTTTTGCACATTGACAAGCTTCAAATTTAAGGTGATTAATATCATTAAGTGAAATTCCATTGGGAAGAAACATTCACACAGTTTTTTTGAGAACAGACAGCTCCGCTTGTGCTTGAAAGCAGACTGCTGCTCAGGTCTCTTCACTGATTCATAAAAAAAACATTAATTACTAATAGCTGGGAGTTTTAAATTAGAGAGGTTAACATAGATCGTGTTCTTAATAGCATTCTGAGACGTGCAACAAGTTACAGAACAGATTTTTGCAAGTAAAAACTAGAGGGCATCTCAATCCTGAATGTTATGAAATGTGATTATTTCGATTGCTTTTACAAATTATCACAAACCTTTGCTGTAGGTCTACAGCGCATTCACTCCGTGCAAAAAAAAAACCATGCTTGATTGACAATTTATCATTGTCAGTACAGCTGATAGTAATTAAGAATATGCGTAACATGAAGGATCACTCAGGCTTTTAAACATTCTGTTCTCACCACATCATCGTGTTATCTGAATCAGGCTCTTTTTTGTCATAATTGAAAGTATAGCAGCACTGGGGTTATACATTAAAAAGAAAACTGTTATATGGAAAATTTGGAGGAAATGTTTGCAATTGTGAGGGAATCCAAAACTCAGGGACTGGGAATATTTAGGTAGTCCATTAATAAATCAAATACAGAATTCAAGAGAAACCATGTTTAACCAATGGAGTGCTGAGTTTACCCCTTAAAGCAATAGAGGCAGAGAGGTACTCAGGAGAGATAAAGATAGGTTCATAACTGAGGAGAGAAGTGAAGGATATAATAAAAGGGAGGTAATGGTCTATTGGTATTATCGTTATATTGATAAACCAGAGACTGAGGTTCTGGGGACCCAGGTTCAAATCTCGCTGTGGCAGACAATGGAAATTGAATTCAGTGAAAGTTTGGAATTAAGAGTCTGATGATGACCAATAAACTGCCGTTGATCGCCAGGAAAGTCCCATCTGGTTCAGTGATGCCCTTTAGGGAAGGAAACTGCCATCTTTACCCAGTCTGACCTACATGCAACTCCAGATCCACAGCAACGTGGTTGACTAACTGCTCGGCAGTTAAGGTTAGGCAATAAATGGTGGCCTATCCACACCCATTTCCTGTGAATGAATAAAAAAATGCAGTGAGATGAAAATTAGTGGAGGGAGGTTTGTGCTAAGCAGAAACATGGGCATAAGCTAGTCAAATCGAATGGCTCTGATGCTGCTTGGCCTGCTGTGTTCATCCAGCTCCTCACCTTGTTATCTCAGATTCTCCAGCATCCGCAGTTCCTACTACCTCTAAATAGAATGGCTTCTTTCTGAGTTTCTACTCTCCCCAACTTTGAACATGGAAAATTACATTGTTATAAAAGTTCATTACTTTATGGATAACAGAAGGCCGGAATATCTTCTGCGCTCCTCCAAATTATACCGTATTTAGACAGGGCCTAGGAATAACACACTTCAATTTAAGTAGTAGTAACTGGTAAAATTAAACTGTTTTAAAGGGAAATATACAAATGATTTCAAAACAATTTACATTTCAAACCAACATGTTCTTAATTTTGCTGTATTGCAACATCAAGCTACAGTAAGTAGGTGTGGAATTTGAATTCTGGGGCACAGATCCAAATGTTTTAATGCAGTGCAGTAAAACGGAGTCCAAGTTTTAAAGCTCTGAGGAGTCCTCATGGATGAAAACCACATAGTTCTGCAGCACTCTATGTTTTTATTTTCTTCTTACCCTGTACATTCCATCACTGTGGAGAATTGACATTTGTTGTAAACCAGTGGCAGCCAACAAGATGATAAATGAAGAGCAAACCATGCAACAGCCTCTCTCTAGAATTCTGTAGGGTAAATTGGAGACAATATTTCCCAACACTTGTCAGGAAATGCCATCAGGATGCGCTGCAGGGTGTATGCTATAGCCCAGAAAATAGTGACAAGAAATACGGGAGCAAATTGCAATTAATACAGAAACATGCAAGCAAGTTAAAACAGTGATAATGGAAAAGATCCTAACGTAGACTGGGAGAGGAAAAAGCAAATGTAAAGAGCAAGAGGGAGTAGAACTCTTTTAAAAAAAAGTGTGCAAGAGAATTTTTCCAGCACACCTAGAAAAGAAGTGTTGCTGAATCCTGTTCAGAGAATAAATTTGGTCAATGGGGCAATTTCAAACAGATGTATTTAGGAAACAGTGATCACATCACATTATGTTTCGAATTGTTATGGAAAAATCAAATGAAAATTCACTTATCTGGAAGAGGAATAATTTAAATAAGTTGAAACGGATATGGATCAGCTGGACTGGAATCAAAGGTGAAACAATGTTTTGAGTGGCCTTCAAAGGGAAGATAGTTCAAGTACCATTTAAACACATTCACATGACAGTAAAAAAGGGATCCCCAAATCCTTGATAACAAGCATGGGGCTGGATGAACA
>JAHRHZ010000016.1:46589448-46599935 GCA_024137785.1 Ginglymostoma cirratum | reverse complement strand
GTAGAGCTGGATGAACACAGCAGGCCAAGCAGCATCAGAGGAGCAGAGTAAAGAAGGGTCTAGGCCCTAAGCGTCAGCTTTCCTGACCCCCTTCCCCTCCCCCATTTCTGAAGAAGGGTCTAGGCCCAAAACGTCAGCTTTCCTGCTCCTCTGATGCTGCTTGGCCTGCTGTGTTCATCCAGCTCTACACCTTGTTATCTCAGATTCTTCAGCATCTGCAGTTCCTGCTATCTCAGAAGATTCTGAATTGGGCATTCCTCAAATTAAATTGGACAACGTAGAAGTTCTCAAAAACTGGGATAAATTATTGAATTATCTTCCAGAGGAAAACTGAAATTAGCCGAAAGAGTTATTACAATCACATGGGGAGATGTGTGGGAATAAGCTGGGAAGTACTAATCTAATTACACATGATGTAGATATAGGAAATACTGTTCCAATTAAGAAACAGCCTTATAGATTTAACCCTCTAAAGTTGGCTTAGGTTCAAAAAAAGAGATTGAACGCATGCTCAAAGACTATATAATTAAAGTGAGTGGCAGCAAATGGAGCTCACTTGTGGTGAGCTTTAAAAGCTGTATTTTGTCCTCATATTATTTATAAAGAAAGGCTGAGACAGAGGTAGCGGGCAGTCTCAAAGCCAACAAAGTAAACAGCTTCTGAGACCTTGGAGAGTTTTTTTTTTAAAAGTTGGAACAATAGAAGCTGCCTGAATGGGTGGGATCAAGCTCCCACTGAACCAGGTCTTTTAGTTTTAGTTTTTTGGCAGCTGTTGCTGGGATCTTGAAGCTGCATGGGGAAGCTCTTAACCCTGTCTCTGTTACAGCTAAAAGCTGGGGCTCTCTTCCTGCTGCTAGGATTGCAAGTGAGACAATCTATTTTACTGAACTTGCCTTTGTCAAGGGTGTGTTTATGGAATGTTGGAAATAGTTAACTGGTAGTAGTTTTTTTATGTATATATATGGATATATATAATATATATATATTTTGTTAAGCATTTTGATAGAATTACAGTTGAGCCAATTCTTTTATTGTTATTGTCTACATTTTAACGGTAGCGTAAAAACGAGGTGTGTTTTGCTTAAAGTTGAGTAGTTTGACCAATCGAATTTCATCTGGAGCACAACGCCTTACACTTACCTTTAAAATAAGAAAAAGTTAGGGTCTAGGCTATCGTCTTAATATATTTCGACAGAGCTTTGGTATGATGCATAACAGTGATGTACGGGAATCTACAGACCAACTAGCTTGATCTCCCATTGTGTGAAGGTGTTAGAATTGATCAATAAAAATTCTAATTGAGCACTTAGAAAAGCTAACGTATCAACATGGCTTTGTGAAAAGAGAATCACGTTCAACCAATTTACTAAACCTTTTTGATGTAACATGTAATGTGGACATAGGAACCTTGTGGAAGTTACTGCACTTACATCCAGAAAATATTTAATCAGATGCCTTGTGAAAAGTTTTTACAGAAAATAAAGGCTAATAGTGTAGTAGTTAAATATATTGGCATGGGTAGGAGATTGGTGGGCTGGTAGAAAATAAGATAGTATGCACAAATGGGTCTTTGTCTGATTGGTAGAATATGACGAGTCGAGTCCTGCAGGAATCTCTACTTTTTCCAATTTACATCAATGACTCGTGCCTTTGTTTAAGAACAGTTGTAAGGCCAAGGCACAGTGGTTAGCACTGCTGTCTCACAGCAACAGGGACCAGGGTTCAATCCCAACCTTGGGCTACTGTCTGCCTGGAATCTGTACATTCTCCCTGTGTTTGCATGGGTTTCCTCCTACAGTCCAAAGATGTGCAGGTTAGATGGATTGGCCATGCTAAATTGCCCATATAGTGTGCAGGTTAGGTGAATTAGCCATGAGAAAGTGTTACAGGGTAGGGGGTTAGTCTGGGTGGGATGCCCTTCATTGAGTTGGTATGGACATGATGGACTGAATGGCCTGCTTCCACATTGGAGGGATTCTAGGATGAGAAACTGGGGAACTAAAGACCTGCGAGTCTGGTGTGGTTGTGGGTAAATTTTTGGAGATGATTATAAAAGATAGGATTTATAGACTTTTGAAGAGGCAGAAATGGATTAGGGATCGTCAGCATTGTTTTGTGTGAGGAAAATCATGTCTCACAAACTTGATTGAGTTTTTGGAGGAAGTTACCAAAAAGATTGTTGACGGCAGAAGAGTAGATGTTGTTTATTTGGATTTTAGTAAAGACTTTGACAGGATTCCACATGGTAGATTAATTAGTAAATTTAGGTCACATGGGATTCATGGTGAGCTTGCCAATTGAATACATAAATGGATTAATGGCAAGAGACAGAAAGTAACTGGAGGCCTGTGACCAGCGGTGTTCCACAGGGATCGGTTTTGGGTCCTTTGAGGGGAGTGAAGGTGTGGAGCTGAAATTTGCAGATAGCATGAAAATAGGTATATTGTGATGTAGGGAATGCAGATGGACATAGATAAATTTAGTGAGTGGACTAACATTTGGCAGATGAAGTATAATTTGAGAAAATGTCAAGTTCACTTTGGGAGCAGAAATAAAAATGCAGAGTATTGTTTAAATGGAGAATGGCTATGAAATTGTGAGATGCAGATAGATCTAGGTGCACTAGTATATGAGTTACCAAATATTAGCATGCAGGTATTGCACATAATGAAGGCGGCTCATGGGATCCTTTTATTACAAGAGGAATTGAACATTCAAGTAAGGATGGTATGCTTTAGTTCTCCAGGGCTTTGGTGAGGTCGCATTTCAAATATTGTGTGCAAGTTTGGTTGAATTTAAGAAAACACGTAAACGTGTTGGAACCAGGTGGGAAACCTGACTGAGGAGATTTAACCATTGGAGTTTAGACAAAGATGGACACAGATTTGAGAGCGACAACACACCCAAAGACTGGGGAGGTAAGCGGGGGTTGGAGCAGTGCTCTGCAAGGGTTTATTTCTGATTTGGGCAAAGTTATCAAGATAGTATCTGTTGAGAGAGAACCTCTAATAAATATCAGCCATGAAGGGGAGCTGGGTGATCAATGGTTTTGTGAAAATAGGGCGGAGGAAGCAGGAGCCAGTCAGATGAACAGAATAAGCTTGACAGGGCATGATGGGGAACAGGAAAGAAACTAAGAAATGCAAGTTTAAGGCTAGAGCTGGTGGAGCATTAGACATATGACACAAACAAATTACTGAAAGCAGGTCAAAATGTTATTTATATTAAAATAAACATAAATTTACCTTATAGGTATATTTAATAATTTAAAATAGCACTTCCTGCAATTACAATTGTTGCAATAGTGTTTTCCATCAAAAGCCTGCGCTTTTCTAAAAACCCAAGTCAAGCTCATGCAGTGTCCTAGCACTATCGTTCCCAGCTTGAATCCATGCATACAACTGCTGGAATGTTTTAACATTGGCCATTTACAATGTGTGCCAGGACTTTTTATTTGTAAGCCCAAGCTCCTACAATGGAAAATTACTGTTTACAGGGTTCCCAGGGAGCCATTTTTAGCCCAGTACAAAATAATAAAAATGATTTTTTTTACAACTCCAGTTTCTAAGACAAGTATAGCACAATTTATTCAGAGATAACTTTTCAGAAAATAAAGATAATTCAAGTTACAATTTTTGAAGAGTACTTACCAAACATTGCACGTTTGAATATCAAATTTCAAGATTTGCTGCAGCAAAATAGTGTTTGCCATTAGTTAGACATGCCCTTCCACATCAATATTTTAACTTTTTTTGCAAGCTGATAATGACATAATAAATGAGTACCCGGGACCAGATCTGGCAAGCAACTGTACGCTGTGGGTTTTGTTTCCAGCAGGGCATTTTACCTGATGCAGCAATGCTTATATCGTCCCTCATACCACAAGAAACAAGGTGAGGATAACATGGTATTGAAGAATCCAACAGATATTTTATTGTAACTATTATTACATATAAGCAATTCTTCGACAGTCACATAAGTGTCTGGGCTAAGCAATTAGATTAGAGGAGAGCAGCATGCTTTCAATAGTGTGTCATGTATCCACTGATCTCAGGGTAAGATAGAGTATGAGACCTTTACACACTTAGGTCACATGCTACGATACAATGATGATATAATGAGCAGCTCTCTAAAAGGTGTACTGATAGTCTTTGTTTCATAATGACATACAGATACATACCACAATACCTTCCTTTAACTAAAGATAAAAAGTTATCCCAAACAGACATACATAGTAGTACATAAATGCATTTTGTCAATTCGACAATTTATAAATAGGTAAAACATAGTTTACAAATTAATCATCAAGATAATGCATTGGAGATTTGACAACTCACCCAGATCTGATGATAGTCTACCCATCCAGAAAGGTACACACTGCTGTTACACTTGTTTGACGACTTGGTTATCTTGCTGCTACTTGCTATGACTCAACATCACCAATCATCATTATTGTACTGCTTGTCCTCACTCTCTTCATGCATGATTGGAGTGTTGCACATTTGCCTGAGCTGTTTTTTGTTGCTTTGCAATGTAACATCAGGAATGAGTTACTGCCAGTTCCAATAATACCAGTTGGCACATTATACATCTCTTTCATTCTCCTCTGTCTTTAAGGATGAGGTTCCTGTGTCTCGGAATGGTTGGACAACTGGTTGCTGGGCAAGGTTATTTGTACTTGCCTTCTGAACACAAGTTTGAAGGGGATAGTAATCCTTTTCGATTAGTGTTACATGAAAATGCAGCAATACAAAATTCTTGCTTTGTTGCTTAACCCTTAAACAATCATCGAGTTAACAGTAGATATCCCTCTAAACCCTTCTTATTCATGTGCCCATCCAGGTGCCTTTTAAATGTTGTAATTGTACCCAACTCCACCATTCCCTCTGGCAGCTTGTTCTATACATGCACCACCCTCTGTGTGAAAAAGATGCCCCTCTGTCCTTTTTAAAATTTTTCCCTCCTCACCTTAAACGTATGCTCTCTAGTTTTGGACTCCCGCTCCCTAGGAAAAAGACCTTGACTATTCACCCTATCTGTGCCCCTCATGATTTCCTAAACCTCTGTAAGGTCACCTTCAGCCTCCGACACTCCAGTGGATAAAGGCCTCAGCCTATTCAACCTCTTCCTATAACTCACACCCTCCAGTCCTGGCAATATGCTTGTAAACCTTTTTTGCACCCTTTCAAATTTAACAACATTCTTCCTATAGAATGGCAACCAGAATTGAACACAGTATTCTAAAAAATGGCCTTACCAATGTCCTGTACAGCCACAACGTGACATCCCAACTCCAATACTCATTGCTCTGACGAATGAAGTATGCCAAATGCCTTCTTCACCACCCTGTCTACATTCATCCAGAAGGACAAGGGCATCAGACATATGGGGACACCATTACCTTCAATTTCCCCTCCAAGCCACTCACCATCCTGACTTGGGAATATATCGCTGTTCCTTCACTGTCGCAGGGTCAAAATCCTGGAACTCCCTCCCTAATGGCATTGTGGGTCAACCCACAGCAGGAGGACTGCAGCAGTTCAAGAAGGCATTTCTGATGAAGGGTTTAGGCCCGAACCGTCAAGTTTTCCTGCTCCTATGATGCTGCTTGACCTGCTGTGTTCATCCAGCCCCATGCTTGTTATCTCGGATTCTCCAGCATCTGCAGTACCTTTTATCTCTGTCTACATACAGCTCCACTTTCAAGGAACTACGCATTGCAACCCAGGTTGCTTTGTCCAGCAATAATTCGCAGTGTCATACCATTAACTGTATGAGTTCTGTCGTGCTTTTCAAGCAATTTCTGTTTGTGTTTCTGATTTATAGCATCCGCAGTTCTTTCATTTTTATTATGTCCTGCCGTGGTTTGCCTTACCAAAATGCAACACCTCACATTTAACTGAATTAAATTCTATCTGCCAATCCACTGCCTGTTGGCCCATCTGAACAAGGTCCTGTCTTTCTCCAAGATAATCTTCTTCACTGCCCACTACACCACCTATTTTGGTGTCATCTGCAAACTTGCTTACTATGCCTCCTATAATCACATCCAATTCATTTACATAATGATGAAAAGCAGTGGACCCAGAACGGATTGCTATGGGTACACTGCTGGTCACAGGCCTCCAGTTCGAAAAGCAACCCTTTTTATTCTCCTCTATTCATTTGTGGGATGTGGGCATGGCTGGCTGGGTCAGCATTTCTTGCCCATCCCTAGTTGCCTTTGAGAAGGTGGTGGTGAGCTGCCTTCTTGAACTGCTGCAGTCCTCCTGCTGTGGGTTGACCCACAATGCCATTAGGGAGGGAGTTCCAGGATTTTGACCCTGCGACAGTGAAGGAACAGCGATATATTCCCAAGTCAGGATGGTGAGTGACTTGGAGGGGAAATTGAAGGTAATGGTGTCCCCATATGTCTGATGCCCTTGTCCTTCTGGATGGAAGTGATCGTGGGTTTGGAAGGTGCTGTCTGAGGGTCTTTGGTGAATTTCTGCAGTGCATCTTGTACATAGTACACACTGCTGCTACTGAGTATCGGTGGTGGAGGGAATGAATACTTGTGGATGTAGTGCCAATCAAGAGGGCTTCTTTGTCCTGGATGGTGTCAAGCTTCTGGAGTGTTTTTAGAGCTCCACTCACCCAGGCAAGTGCAGAGTATTCCATCACACTCCTGACTTGTGCCTTGTAGATAGGGGACAGGCTTTGGGGAGTCAGGAGATGTGTTACTCGCTGCAGTATTCCCAGCTTCTGACCTGCTCTTGTAGCCACTGTGTTAATGTGGTGAGTCCAGTTGAGTTTCTGATCAATGGTAATCCCCAGGATATTGACAGTGGGGGATTCAGTGATGGTAACACCATTGAATGTAAAGGAACAGTTAGATTGTCTCTCATTGGTGATGGTCATAGCCTGCATTTGTGTGGTGTGAATGTCACTTGCCACTTGTCAGCCCAAGCCTGGATATTATCCAGATCTTGTTGCATGTGAACATGAACTGCTTCAGTGTCTGAGGTGTCACGAATGGTGCTGAACATTGTGCAATCATTGGGGAACATCCCCATGTCTGACCTCATGATGGAGGGAAGGTCATTGATGAAGCAGCTGAAGATGGTTGGGCCTAGGACACTACCCTGAGAAGCTCCTGCAGAGATGTCCTGGAGCTGAGGTGATTGATCTCCCACAACCACGACCGTCTTCCAACCTATCAGGTATGACTCCAACCACTGGAGCATTTGTCCCCTGATACCCGTTGATTCCAGTTTTGCTCGGGCTCCTTGATGCCACACTCGGTCGAATACAGCCTTGATATTAAGGACTGTCACTCTCCCCTCACCTGTGGAATTCAGCTCTTTTGTCCTCTACCACCACCCTCTGTCTTAAGCCAACTTTGTAACTAATTGGCTAGGTCCTCCTGGATCTGATGTGATCTAACCTTATTAACCAGTCTACCATGCGGAACATTGTTGAAAACTTTGCTGAAGTTCACACAGGCAAAGTGTACCACTCTGCCATCACCAAACCTGCCATCTTTTCAAAAATCTCAATCAAGTTAGTAAGACACGATCTCCCATGCACAAAGCCATGCTGACTATCCTTAATCAGTGCTTGCCTTTCCAAATACATGTAAATCCTGTTCCTCAGAACCTCTTACCCACCACTGACATTGGACTCACTGGTCTGTAGCTCCCTGGTTTTTCCTTACAGCCTTTCTTAAATAATGGCATCATATTAGACAACCTTCAGCATATCACCTGTGGCTATCAATGATATAAACATCTCAGCAAGGGACCCAGCCCCTTCCCTAGCTCCCCACAAACACCTTGGAAATACCTCATCAGGTGGTGAGGATTTATCTAGCCTTATGCCATTTAATACCTACAGCACCTCCTTTTCTGTGATATGAACTCTTTATGAGTGAGGATAGTGGGGTAATCATGCGACACAGGTCACCGCCATTTAGTACACGTATTGAAATTGTTTACCAGTATATCATGGTCCATTATCAGACACCATCCATTTCAGAATGTCTAAAAAGCTGGAAATAGTACTCATTATGAGTATATTTGGTTGTTGGCATGGTTTTGCTTAGACTTTGAATAAAGGAAAACTAACTGAAGTAACCTGTCACAAAGTATAATATTCCCCACGCACTGTGAATAGGCTTGTTGTTACTTTTCTCCAAGAAGGACAGAAACGAACATATATCAGCTCCTTCTGCTCCTAGGGTTGACATTTGGCATGCCTCATGCATTCATATGAGTCATTGCATATCCCGATTGATCCCTGGCCACCACACGGATTAATGCACTAGTCATCTTGTACATTCAATACCCATGTGCTGCTGGTGTGACATGGACATGATATATTCGGTATGAGATCTTGTTTGCCCTTAAAAATGACTTAGGATGATATACCAATTCATCTCTGTATGACCGAAATGAACAAATCTTCTCAGGTACTTCTTCAATATTGTCAGGCTCTCCCTGGATAATGATCTTTTGCAATTCTTGTTGATGCTCATCTTTGGCTATTGCAAATTGTAACTGTTACACTTTAGCCAGAGCCAATGTGAAAGAAATCAGTCTTGAAACCATCTTCAACTTCACAATCTACAGCATCAACACGTAGATCATGAGAAATATCTTGGTCTTTCTATGGGTTAGACAATAAGATCATAAGCTGTAGGAGCAGAAGTAGGCCATTTCGCCCATAGACTCTACTCCGTCATTCAATGAGATAATGGCTCATCTGATAATCCTCAAATTCATTCTCCTGCCTTTTGTACATTACCCTTGATTCCTTGCTGATTTAAAATTGATTTCAGCCTTTGATTATACTTACTGACTCAGCCTCGACAGCCCGTTGCAATAAAGAATTCCACAGATTCACTACCCTCTGAGAGAAGTTCCTCCTCGTCTCTGCCTTAAATGTGCGACGCCTTATTTTGAGATTATGCCCTCTGGTCCTAGACTCTTCCATAAGCAGAAATATTTACATATATATTGTCAACTCCTTTCGGTGTCTTTAATGTTTCAATAAGGTTACCACTCACTGTTCTGTTTTCAATAGGTTCAACCTACTTAACCTCTTCTCATAAGGCAGTCCCTCCATTCCTGGTGTCAGCCTCGTGAATGTTCTCTGAGCTGCCTCCAATGCTGGTATATCTTTCCTTAGATTGGGGCTCAAAATTGTATTCCAGCTACGGTCTGACTAGTGCCTTGTATAGTTTTAGCAAAACCTCCCTACTTTTACACTCCATTCCCTTTGAAATAAAGGCCAACGTTCCACATGTCTCACATATTACTCAGTGAACTTTGATGCTAGCTTTTCAGTGATTCATGAACAAGAACTCCTAAGTTCCAGTTTTGTAGCTTTTTGCATTCTTTCTCCATTCAGATAATAATATTCAGCTCCCCTATACTTCTTGTCAAAGAGCATAATCTCACATTTTCTCACATAATATTGTCAGCCAAGTTATTGCTACCTGTCTATATCTCACTTGCTTTTCTATCTATTTGTGTGCTATCCACTAACTTGGGTACAGTACATTCACTTTTCTCACGGGAGTAACTCCACCTGCAAGTTCCCATCCAAACCATGCACTTTCCTGACTTGGAAACATATCACCATTCCTTCTGCGTCACTGGATCAAAATCCTGGAACTCCCTCCCTAATGGCATTGTGGGTTACTTACAGCAAGTGGTGTGCTAGAGTTCAGGAAGGAAGCTCACCACCATCTTCTCAAGGGCAGTTAAGGAGGGGCAATAATTGCAGTCTTATCCAGGGACACCCACATTCCAGGAATGAATTAAAAGAATAACATTTCCAACCAGGTCAAATCTGTCTATGTACAGGCATTTGAGATTCAACTGCAGCGGGTATGGTTATTTTCATGAGTTGTGACTGCACTGAGATTTGAGAATACTGGTGCACTGCAGCACTGTTATTCACCAGATTGAAGATTTCAGGCAGCCAAGATGAACTTGCATATTGGCACTACAGTGATTCTGCCAATGAATGGAACTGATGATCTATTATCTGCAGTGAGGCTATCTTTTGTAGGCTGTACCATGTTGTGTCACCTACTGGGCTACAGGCATTTCAGGATGTGTAATGGCAACATAGAACAATACAGCGCAGAACAGGCCCTTCGGCCCTCGATGTTGCGCCGCCTGTGAACTAATCTAAGCCCATCCCCCTACACTATCCCATCATCATCCATATGCTTTCCAAGGACTGTTTAAATGCCCCAAATGTGGCTGAGTTAACTACATTGGCAGGCAGGGCATTCCACGCCCATACCACTCTCTGAGTAAAGAACCTGCCTCTGACATCTGTCTTAAATCAATCACCCCTCAATTTGCAGCTATGCCCCCTCATGATAGCCGACGTCATCATCCTAGGAAAAAGACTCTCACTGTCCACCCTATCTAATCCTCTGATCATTTTGTAGGTCTCCATTAAATCCCCTCTTAGCCTTCTTCTCTCCAATG
>JAHRHZ010000016.1:46521058-46584448 GCA_024137785.1 Ginglymostoma cirratum | reverse complement strand
GGCTAGTACGAGGGGGCATAGCTGCAAATTGAGGGGTGATAGATTTAAGACAGATGTCAGAGGCAGGTTCTTTACTCAGAGAGTGGTATGGGCGTGGAATGCCCTGCCTGCCAATGTAGTTAACTCAGCCACATTAGGGACATTTAAACAGTCCTTGGATAAGCATATGGATGATGATGGGATAGTGTAGGGGGATGGGCTTAGATTAGTTCACAGGGCGGCGCAACATCGAGGGCCGAAGGGCCTGTTCTGCGCTGTATTGTTCTATGTTCTATGTTCTATGTTCTATATATTGGTTCTGTTTTCACAAAGGATGACACAAATAACACCCCAAAAATGTTGGGGAACACATGGTCTAGTGAGAGCGCGGAACTGAGAGAAATCCATATTAGTAGGGAAATATTGTTGGCAAAATTGATGGGATTAAAGGCTGACAAATCCCCTGGGCCTGACAATCTACCAGAATATTTACGGAGTTGTCCTAGAAATAATGGATGCATTGGTCATCTTTCAAAGAAACTACAGACTCTGGAACAGTTCCTGTGGATTAGAAAGTAGCTACTGTAACCCCTTTATTTAAAAAGGGAGATATAAAGAAAACAGGGAATTACATACTGGTTAACCTGATATCAGTAGTAGGGAAATGCTGGGATCCATTATAAAAGATTTAATAGCAGAGTACGTGGAAAGCAGTGGCAGGATTGGATGGAGTCAACATGGATTTGGGAAAGGGAAATCATGCTTGGCAAACCTACTGGATTTTTGAGAGGAATTAACTGGTAGAATTGATGACATTGAGCCAGCAGATTGGTCTACATCACTTGGAAGAGGTGCCACATAACAGATCAGCATGTAAAACAAAAGTGTGTGGGATTGGAGGTAGTATATGGACATGGATAAAGAAGTGATTAGCAGACAGGAAACAAAGAATAGGAATAAAAGGAACAATAGAAAGAATCATTTTCTAGATGGCAGCCTGTGACTAGTGGGGTGTGACAAATCAATGGTTGCACACCAGCAAGTCACAATATATATTAATCTCAATATTATGATTTAGATGAGGGATGCAAATGTCTTATCTCCAATTTGCTGATGACAAAAAGCCAGATGGGAGGGTGTACTGTGAGGAGGATGCAGAGATGCATGGAGGGGGTGCAGAGTCACCAGGATGTTGACTGAGATGAAGAACTTTAGCAATCGAGAGGTTGGGTAAGCTCAGGTTGATTTATTTGAAGCAGAGAAGGTTGAGGAGTGACCTGACAGAGGAATATATGATAATATGGGGCATGGACAGAGTGGGCAGAAACCAGCTCTTGAAGGGGGCAATAACAAGGAGGCACACTCTTCAGGTGATAGGAGCTTTCAAGGGGGTAGCAGGAACAACTGCACTTCCTATGGTTAACACTAACATATAAAAACATGAGATTTACAAGAAATTTATTAAAAGGATCGAGTATATTGTTTTATCTGCAGCAGAAAATGCAAACAATGCTTCCTGTTAGTGGTCCATACCTTCAAACTGGTTCTCAGTGATGTCATTATCAACTGGAGACCAAATAGGGCAGCAATCTGCAAATCCCAGGATAATTTCTACGTTCAACAAGTAGGGCCACTAACAAAGCATAGCAGCATTTGTTATTTATAAGATCTGCTCCCTCCTGCACTCTGCATTAAGGGAAAATTGCTACAATCAAAAATTCCCAGAGATATCACCATTAAAATTATTACACCAGTGAAAATGAAGTTGGTCAAATGCTGTGTAATGCATGATGAGTTCAACATTTTCCACAGCTTTGAGCCAGTTTTGTCTGCCCCTGAGACTTTCCTTTAGATTTCTGTCAGAGATAGAACTGAGGATTGTTGTCTTATGGCAACGTCAAGAACAGGAATTCAGAAGCAAGGAAACAACTGAAGGTACAAACATTCAAACTATTAATTAATTAGCCACATATTGCCATATCACAACAGTTTAATTAAGTAAACACTGGACGAAATGATAGCATTAAGAACATCATCCATTGTGTAATGTGGCCTAACCATTGTGCGGAGTGGGACAGAAGGCTGACAGGTCCAGCAATCCAAATTGGGCATCCAGGAGGCATCGTGGGCCTGCAGCAAAAAAAATGGTCATCAACATTATCTATAGATGCATGGGCAAGCACATCCCTCACCCCTCGTTCATCACCAAAATAAGAAACCAATCCTGAAGCAATGGGGAAAGCCTTCAGCAACATGAGAATCAGGACAGATGATGTAAATGACTCAGTGAAACTACTCCACATGGATACCTTCTGGTTGAACACCAAAAGCAGCAAGAAATAGCCAAGCTTAGTAGGTTACACAAGTAACTGACCGCAGCCCACTACATCCAAGCAAGAATGGTGATGGACAACTTAAGCAGTCATCAGGAAGAGAAGGTGGCACCAGGAATGTCCCTATCTTCAACCACAGCGGAATCCAGTGTTTGAGTGGAAGA
The DNA here is from genome assembly GCA_024137785.1 of Ginglymostoma cirratum. Classification (NCBI taxonomy): domain Eukaryota; kingdom Metazoa; phylum Chordata; class Chondrichthyes; order Orectolobiformes; family Ginglymostomatidae; genus Ginglymostoma; species Ginglymostoma cirratum. Next base: position 46,581,972 of record JAHRHZ010000016.1, on the reverse strand, counting down.
AAGAATGTGAAGTTTTTTTTTTGAGGTTTCAGCTAAAGCTATTGCAGACTTGCCCACCACCTGATTTCATGCTTGTCAAGGTCCAACCAATTTGGATCACTCCACTTGAGGTAACGCAGAATAATGGACTACACACTGCTCAGGCAATAAGCATTGAAAACCTGTGTTCCTAGATGATCTAGTGTCACGCCCCTTACAAAGGAAGGTGGCTGTCGCAAGTTAAGTCCCATAGCCACCATTTTTATTTTCTCCTCAGAAATATTTTTCAAGCAACCTGTCCATTACTAAATACCTCTGAAGCAGGTGGGACACTGCATCACTACAGGCCTTTTCGTTCTTCTTGTAAGCATCTTGGCCGAACCATCTTCCTGCCTCATCAGTTATCTTATCCTTCACCATGAACTCAAGACTGGGCCTATATGCTGATGGATTCAATGTTCAACCCGAGTGGCAACCCATCCAACAATACCGTCAACCTACCACAGTATTTTGATGAAATCTGGGCATATATAAAAGCATATTATCCACTAATCACTAACACAATCTGGAAAAACCACACCTTCCAGCCAATCCCCAACAATATTATCCTCAGTGAGGAGGCTACCATTGCTGACTCCCTTATTATCAATGCCTCACTGAGCTCCACTGATCAAAAGCTTGACTGGAACCATTAACTCAATATCATGGCAATGCAAGCAGGGCAGATGCCAAACTCGACAACAACTACTTCCTCATTCCTCAAAATTCTTCTAGTATTTTGCACAACAGTTATCCTTCAAGCAACATCGTTAAAACAACTGAGCTGATCATTCATCATATTGCTGTTTGTAGATAGCATACAAATTGGCAGAAACATTACCGAGTATTGGTAAAAATAACTAAAGGTGCGGTGAAACACTATGCTTCTGATGTACACTAGAGAAAATGAAAACACTTTCAAGGTGCATTGCCTGTAAATACAGTGAAGGGATTAATTTTTTTTATTACTTTCACCAAATTTGACATTCTTTATTGCAATATATATTTTGCACAGTTTCTTTATTCAGTTAGTTTCACTATTATTTGCGGTTTCCGTGATTTACAAAAAAGGAATGATCATCAGAACTATAACAGTCCCTCCAATACCTAAAAGAAATTCTAAAATAGTGTGTTATCCCAGATTGTGATGTGCAAGGAGCTTTTTTCTTTCAATACATAAAACAACCAGCACAATAGAATTGTCGTGGAAGAGTTGTGTAGCCAAGCCACGTACTATCATGTCAAATCGATGGATAATGCATATTTCACTTGATCAGAAATTCTGTTTTTAATATTACAGATTTATACTGGTGAAGGAATTTTGTTCATGTGCAGAAACAATCATACACACAAAGGAAAATCAGCTCAAAATTTTTCATGGAAGAAACGTCAAGGTCCTTGAGTACAAGACCTTAAAACTGGCCCAGCCTTTCCTGGAATGGTTAAGAATGACAGTCGTATTGTCACATTTATGCTTTAATTTATTCTGAGAAAATTCCCATGCAGTTAATTCACACTGAAAAAGGAGAGCATCGCAATCATCAAGTCCAGCACTAAGAAGACCCTGCCTGAGGGTGTCAGAAACAGATACACAAGGATGAGGCAGAGACAGACAATGTCATGGAGGCAGAAATAGCTGGTCTTTCTGATGAACTGGTAGGGGATCAGCAGCTCAAGATTTTGGTCTAAAAGAAGGCTGACATTGTAAACACTATCCATTTCAATTGGAGACAGAATTCTAGGAGCAAGATAGAATGGCAAGGGAACAGATTTTGTGACAGATGGTTCTGACCTTCCTTGAGCAGGAAGGACAGCTTGGTTGGAAAGCAAATGGAAGGGAAGGATGGAACCAAGGCTGCTACATGGATGATCTCAAACTTAGTGACAAAAACCATTCATGAGCTCCTCACTCTAGTAGTTTGAGGGAGGACGGGTAATCAGAAATGTTAACCCTTTTTTTCTGCTCTGAGGTCTGTGTAGAGCAGCAGCTTCCACAAGTGGAAGTCAGTGCGCCAGCAATCTGGTTGGCATGCACAGAACCTCCCAGAGGCTGCACAACCGCTGAGGGAACTTCGGTGGTCAGGGGAAAGAAGTTCAAAGAGGTGTGTGGTTGTGCAAAACCTGTGTGCTTTGCATGCATTCCAGCCTCATAGTGAAGCAGTGAAATCATGGCCCAATTGTGCTGGATGTGATCCAGCCAGATTGGGCCAGAATTGATGGAGCAGGTTCTCTTTTTCAAAAATTAAATCAATCATTCTTGAGACATGGGACATATGAAATAGAGGAGGCCACTCAGCCTTCTAACCTGTTCTGCTATTCAACTTGATCATGGCTAATCTGGTTACTCCACAATCCAACCCTCCTTCTGATAACCTTTCATTGCCTGATCATCAAGTGTTTAACTGTGCCTTAAAAGTACTGGAAAGCTCTACTTCATCTGCCATTTGTGGAAGAGTTCTAAAGACTCAGAACTCTCTGCCAAGGTGAAAAACATTCTTCTCATCTATGTCTCAAAACCTCAAAACATTCTTCCACAAGAGGGGAAATAAAACATTGCCTTACCAGAGCCAGCAGGCTACTTGCTGTTTTCCCTGATTAGTAGCACTTAGTTTACGCTTCCTTTTAAACAACTGGAATTGTATATTAAATTGCATATTCATTGTGTTTAATTATACGCAAAGTATTTGCATTAACTGGGGTTTCACTTGAGTTCAAGTAAACAGTCACTTATTGAAAGTGGGGTGTGGTTGGGATAGGAGGTAAAATCTTGCAATGTTTCACACTGTAAATAAATTAAAAACTGAGTAAGGATTAGTTCCAGCACTATCCTTTACCAATACTTGCTCTAGGATGTAAAGCTGCAAGCCTCGGGTAAGGCACAGAGTCTGTCTATTGTGCTTTCGCTCAGTGTCAGAACACAAATATGTGAATCAGTAATGGTATGGTAGGTAGCATAACCATGACATTGTTCTTGCTGCAGAAGGTTAGCTTTGTGAAAATTGAATGTCTTTGCTGTAGTCTATCAGCTTTACATCTAGCATGCCAACAACTACAGGAGACATTAACATTCAAAAGCATTAAAATATGGAGGTCAGCAGTTTGGGTTAAGTTACCAGGAAAGACCAAAGTTTAATTGCATGGAGGGACACACTTGCTCCTGGAGAGAGAGAAGGATTCAGGAAACATGCTGGTAGGAAACAATCTACAGAAAATCTTCGTTTAACCCAGAGGCGTTTTCTTGTTCTGATGTATTTTTCTTTCACAAATTGTTTAATATTAACAAATAAATATATCATGTGAAACCAAAGAACAGTGGATGCTGAATATCTGAAACAAAAACAGAAATTGCTGGAGGAACTCAGCAAGTCTGGCAGCGCATTTGGAGAGAAAACAGAGTTAAAGTTTCTCAGTGTTCTGAAGAGGGAGTCACTGGACTCAAAATGTTAACTTTGCTTTCTCTCCACAGATGCTGCCAGTGCTGCTGAGCTTCTCCAGCAATTTCTGCATGTATTTCTTTGTGATCTCTTCTGCATTGCTTTCATACATCTTTGTTCACGCAGGGTCTTGATCTTCATTTTTTGCTGTCATCAACATGGAACACCTCATTGGTCCAACCAAGCTTCCTTCCAAGCCATCCACCCACCAACTAAAGCACACTGTGTACTAAATTTGAAGCATATCAGGCTGGCAGCACAGAGACCATGTCATGCCTGTTAAACTTTCCAATGAAGAAAAATCATTGTTGACCAAAAATATATAAAGATTCTAAGACAGAAACAAAAACTAGAATTAGTAACAACTGAGATATATTTTAAATTTTAAAAATTATACAATTCTAGAAAGAATAAGATAAAACACAACAGGCAGCGATTCACTGTGTGGTCAAAGGAAAAAAATGGAAGCCCAAAGTCAACTTATTTGAGAATGAAGAGGTTTGCTACCTTCACTGTTCCTGGACTACTCTACAGTACTCCTAGCTGATTTCCCAAATTCTATCCTCTGTAAACTCCTGGTCATCCAATACTCTGCTGTGTTGTAGCTCAAACCCAGTCAGTTCCCCACCAACTGCTACTTGCTGACTTACATTAGCTCGTGGTCAAACAGCTAGGCAAATTTAACATTTTCATCCCTGCACTGAAATCCATCAATGGCCTCCAAACCCCTTCCTGCTTAATCTCCTTCAGCCCCACAATCCTCTGTGTTATATACACCAATTCTGATCACTTGAGCATCCTCAATTTTAATCGCTCCACCAATGGTAGCCTTGCCTTTGGTTGTCTAAGCTCCAAATTCGGGAATAATCTCTCATGAGGCTACATGAAATTTACCGTTTTGGCCAAAAATCTGGTCACCTGACCTCTTCATGGAGCGCAGTGTCAACGTATCCACAAAGATGTTCTGCCACATGACAGCCCAAAAGCTCCAGCAAAGGCTGCACAAAAGTTGTCCTTTACGTGGCCAGGCAATAAAAATTACAGGACCATACGTTTCAAACAAAAAACAACTACAGGGCATGTAGCTCAATGTAATATTCAGTTTCGTAATGCCCCTCTGAAGAACTTTGGGACTTTTTGTTACATTAAAGGTACAATTTAAATGGAAACGGTGCAGTTCATTATGACAGCTATCAGAAGACTGTAATTACAAATAAATTCAGAATAAATAATTCTTGTTTGTGCTTCAGAACACTCATTTTAATTGCCATGGAATAAGATTTTATCCTTCTCCCAAACCTTCTCCAATGTGGCTCAGTGGTTAGCACTGCTGCCTCACAGGACCAGGGACCTCAGTTCAATTCCACCCTCGGCGACCGTGTAGAGTTTGCATATTCTCCCCGTGTCTGCATGAGTTTCCTCCCACAGTCTAAAGATGTGCAGGTTAGGCGGATTGGCCGTGGGAAATGCAGAGTTACAGGGATGGGACGGGGGTTGGGTCTGGGTGGGATGCTCTTCGGAGGATCAGCGTGGACTTGATGGGCCGAATATCCTGCTTCCACGTTGTAGGGATTCTATGATTAAAACCCACTAGTCTTCTGAGAGCTAGTATGTGGCTCTAGGGAGGTGAGACCATAATCCAAAGTCCGTTAAATGAGGGCTAAATAAAAATGAAAATTGCAGTGTCACTTCTAAGTTGCTGTCATACACCTCCTACTGCACAACTGAAGTGTTGCATTGATAAATCCACAGATCATATTGTTCAATCATCCTTTGAATTAAAATCATAGAAGGCAGAAAGCCATTTCGTCCATCATGTCTGTGTCAACTGAAAGAGCTGCTAATTAAATCCACCCCACTGCTCTTTCCTCACAGTTTTTAACTATTTTCTTGCCAGAGCAATACACAAAATGAGAAAATGAAACAACATAGCCAGAATCACAACCTGATGTCTCAGTAGCATACCTGATCTGTAGCTGTTTTCGAATCAACCAGATCAAAGATGTTAGGACACACCATGGAACAGGTAAGATTTCAACCTAGGCCTCCTGGCCCAAAGGTAGGGACATGACCACAGTATAGCAAGGTCCCTTACTATCGTAGCTACACAGATGCCCAGGTTAAACTCCAATTACAGGTAGCTGCATTCAACTGGTGTGTCTGAGACTGCTGCAACGAGCCTTGGTAATTCTGGATTAGAGCAAGCACTTACTCATCACAGAGATGAGAGATATATGTTGGTACACAAAAAATACACTTACTAATTTTCAAAGGCAAGCATGTATCATTTTAGACAATGTCACACAAGTCACCAGCACTGCAGAAGGCTCAAAGGTCTATGCGTGTGGATGAATTTCAGTTCAAGTCCAAGTAGATTTCTGAAACCTTCAAAGGTAGTAGAATCATCGAATTTTACAGTACAGGATGCAGCCATTTGATCCATCGTGTCTGTGCCGATTCCCGGAAAAGCTACCCAGCCAGTCCCGTTCTGCAGCCCCATCTCCGTAACTCTCTAAATTCATCAATTTCAAGTACATATCCAGCTCTCTTCTGAAACTTTGTATGGAATCCAGCTCCACCACTCTCCCAGTTCCTGGAACTCTTTTGCTATTTTATTAAAATAATCTTATAGCGCAGAAGGAAGACATTCAACCCATCAAACCCACCCCCTTGGTCTCTTTGGCAGAGCTTAAAATTTAGTTCCATACCCTAGTTGTCTTCCCATAATGTAAAATCTAAGCTTTGAACATAATTTAGCACAAACCATATGAAAAAGTTACCAAAATAAGAGGTTTAAGAGCCAATGGGTTGGGGGAATGAAAAGATGCACTAGAATAGCTTTAATGGTATTTGCTTGCCGCTACTTTCTAATGCAGAAGGGATAAGTAGGGGCAGAGGTTCTTTTCAGTGAACTTTGGAACAGGACTAGGCCATTCAATCCACAGAACCTACTCTGCCATTCCATTCAATCATGATTCCAGTATGGTGTGTGTTGCTTCACTGGTACCAGGATCAAGGATGTCTCTGAGCAGGCACAGGACATTTTGAAAGGACAGGATGAGCAACCAGAGATTACGATCCATATTGGTACTAACGACATAGACAGGAAGAGAGAGATGAGGTCCTGCAAGGGGAACTTGCGGTGTTGGGCAGAAAGCGGAAAAGCAAGACCTCTGGGGTTATCATCTTGGGATTACTCCCTGTGCCACTTATTAGTGAGGCCAGAAATAGGATATAGTTGAATGCATGACAAAAGAGCTGCTGGTGATGATGCAGGGGGTTGGGTGGGTGTGGTGTTCAGATAACTGGATCATCATGATCTCTTCCGGGGCAGGAGGGACCTGTTCAAGGAGGAGGGGTTGCATCTAAATTGGAGGGGCACCAATATCTTTGCAGGGAAGTGTCCTTTGAGAGGGTTTAAACTAGTGTGGTAGGGGAACAGGAACCAGGGCAGTAGGTCAGCATATGGAGTGATTGAGAAGTTAGAGGTTAAGTCAAGTAAGTCTAATAGGTAGAACAGGCAGGGAAAGGTTAATGAAGAATACTGGACTGGCAGTCTGATGTGTAGTTATTTTAATGCAGGGACTGTAACGGTAAGGAAAGTGAGCATAGAGTCTGGTTTGGTACATGGAACTACAATGTTGCAGCCATTACAGAAACTTCATTGACAGAAGGGCAGGAAGGGCAGCTCAATATTCCAGGGATTGGATGTTTCAGGTGTGATAGAGAGGGATGTAATAGGGGTGGGGGGAGTTACATTACCGATTAAGGAGAATGTCACAGCTGCACTAAGAGAGGACATCTTGGAAGTGTCATCCAGCAAGGCCACATAGGTAGAACTCAGCAATAGGAAGCGGGTGCACACACGATGATGGGGTTACACTATAGGCCTCCCAACAGTCAGCAGGAGATGGAGGTACATTATGAAGGCAGATCACGGCAAGGTGTAAAAACAACAGCATTGTGGTACTGAGTGATTTTAACTTTCCCAATATTGAATGGAAACTCCTTAGGGCCAGGTGCTTAGATGGTGCAGAACTAGTTAGGTGCATCAGCAGGGCTTCTTGAAACAATTTTTATAGATGTTCCAACGAGGGAAGGGGCTGTATCAGACCTTAGCTCATGGAATGAGATTGGCCAGGTGACTGAAAATTTGGGAACAATGATCATAATTCCATATGTCTTAAGATAATTATAGATAAGGATAAGACTGGTCCTTGGATGAAAGTGATAAACTGAGGGAAGGCTAATTACAACAAGATTAGCCAGGAACTAAAGAAATTAGATTAGGGCAGCTATTTGAGGGTAAATCCACATCTGACTTGCGGAGTCTTTTAAAGGCCAGTTGATCAGAGTTCAGGACCAGCATGCTACTATGAGGATAAAAGACAAGGATGGTAAGATTCGAGAATCCTGGACAACAAGAGATATTGAAAGTTTAGTCAAAACGATAAAGGAAGCATATGTAAAGTTTAGGAAACTGAAATCAGACAAGGCCCTCAAAGAGTATAAAGGAAACAGGAAAGAATTTAAATGAGGAATTAGGGGGGGATAAAAGGGGCCACGAAATGTCCTTGGCAAGTAAGATTAAGGAGAATTCCAAGGCATTTTATACATATATTGGCAAGAGGGTAGCTAGGGAAAGGGCAGGTCCGCTCAAGGACAAAACAGGGAATTTATGCATGGAGCCAGAGAAAGCAGACGAGATCCTTAATGAGCACTTCACATCAGTATTCACCAAAGAGAAAGACCCTGGATGACAGTAAGATTGGGGAGGGTTACGTTGATATTCTGGGCCATGTCGATATTAAGAAAGAGGTGGTGCTGGGTGTCTTGAAGTAGACAAGTACCCAGGGCCCGGTGGAATCAATCCCATACTGAAGGAGGCAAGGGTGGAGATTTCTGGACCTTAACAGAGACCTTTTATTTGCTTTAGCCACAAGTGAGGTCCCAGAAGACTGGAGATAGCCAATAATGTTCCTTTGTTTAAGAATGGCAACAGGGATCTTCCAGGAAATTATAGGGTGCCCAGCCTTATTTCATTTACAGGGAAATTATTGGAAAAGATTCTTAGGGACAGGATTTAGTCACATTGCAAAAGAATGGACTAAATGGGCTAATTGGGATAGTCAGCATGGTTTTATACAGGAGAGGTCTTGTCTTACAAATGTCATTGAGTTTTTTGACGAAGTGATGAAGATGATTGATGAGGGTAGGGCAATGGATGTAATCTACATGGACTTTACTAAAACATTGACAAATTGTCTCATGGTGGGTTGGTCCAATAGATTAAGTCACATTGGGTCCATGATGAGTTGGTAAGTTGGATATAAAACTAGCTTGGTCAGAGAGGACAGAGGGTAGTTGTGGAGGGGTGTGTTTCTGACTGGTGATCCACAAGGGTCAATGCTGAGATCTTTGTTGTTTATAATGTAGCTAAATGATTTGGATGAAAATGTAGGTGGTCTGGATTAAGTTTGCAGACAACATGAAAATTGTTCGAGTTGCGATAGTGAGGAAGGTTGTCAAGGATACAGCAGGATATAGATCAGTTGGAAAGGTGGATGGAGAAATGGGAGATGGCATTTGATCGGACAAATGTGTATTTTGGGGCTCAAAAGTAAGGGGAAAGTATTCAGTAAATGGTAGGACCCTTAGAAGGATTGATAAACAGAGAAATCTTGGAGTGCAAGTTCATAGCTCCCTAAAACACGAGTGGATAAGGTGGTAAAGGTGGCATATGGCATTCTTGCCTTCATTGGTCAGGGCATTCAGTACAAAAGCTGGCAAGTCATGTCAAGCTGCATAAGACTTTAGTTAGGTCACATTTAGATTATTTTGTACAGTTCTGGTTGCCACACCTTAGAAAGGATGTGGAGGCTTTGGAGAGGGCGCAAAAGTGATTTACCAGGATGCTGCCAGGATTGGATCACGTGTAGGCAGATGGGATTAGTTTAGAATGGCATCATGGTCAGTGCAGACATGGTGGGACGCAGGGCCTGTTCCTATGCTGTACTGATCTATGTTCTACGATCGTCAGCTTAATGCCACTTTCTCATGTCATTTCCATTTCCTTTTATGTCATTAGTCCAGAAATTTACCAATTTCTGTCCTGACCTGCTGAATGATTCAAGTTTCAACAGCCCTCTGGGGTAGAAAATTCCAAAGCTTCCCCATCCTCTCTACGTGATGAAATTTCTCTTCATCTCAGTCTTAAACAGTCTGCTCCTTACTCTACAAGGCCATAAGACATTGGCCTAATTACTGCTCCTTTCGGCCCACTGAGTCTGCTCCGCCATTCAATCATGGCTGATAAGTTCCTCAACCCCATTCTCCTGCCTTCTCCCCGTAATGTTAGATCTGTTTACTCCTACTTTCTGCCCACTAACCAATTCTTAATCCATACTAGTATATTGTTCACAATCCCACACGCTTTAATTTATTGACTCAGAGCAAGACCTTATCAAAAGGCTTCTGCAAAAACAGACACCACATCCACTGGTTCTCCTCTATTAATGTTACAAGTAACTTTCTCAAACAACTAACAAGTTTGTCAAATATGATTTCCCTTTCATCAATCCATGATCTCTTTCTACTTTTCCCATTCGTTTCTGAATGTCCAGTTATCACATCCATTATAATTAAATGAAGGAATGCTACCAGCTCTTCTAATATCAAAATCTGTGGTACTAGCCTACAGCAATGTGTTTGTAGATATTTGGTTACAAAGCAGCGCGGCGTAATACACTGGCTGTCAATCAAATGCTTGGAGCTTGCATATTGATAAGAGATAAGAGACTGTCTGTGCATATAGATGTTTTTGTCTTGTTTAGTGAGTATATTTCCTCATTTGAAGCATACACAACCAAAAACATTCAAGTACATCTAAAAGGTCTGTTCCAAAATCCACCAAATAAAATATCAAAGATTAAAGCTTGTTGGCAAGGGAGCAGGACATGCACAAGACATGCCCTAACTGATCGATAGATGATCCACAGCTCCAAGGGAATTCCGGGAGAGATCCCAGAAATTCCAAGAGGTCATCAGGTCTAGTCTGCTCTCAGACGTACTACATGTGCCTTAAGCAGAGGGTCTTAGAATTCTCCATCTACATGTGTGTTTGGCAACTTACGTCTGCTGTATACATACTACCAAAAATGTTCTTCACAAATGAGACAACATTCCTTTTGAAATCAGAGTAAACTTATTGTGTCAATATTTGCTAAGCCCTGCTCTAGAAAATAAACTATATGTAGAGCATTCCCATTTCTGAACTTGCCATTACATCACTCAACATTAAGCATAGACAGAGTCAAGCTTGGCTGTGAAGCTCCTTGCAGCTGAAAGAGTCTGCCAGCACTCACTGTCAATGGTGACACATGAAAAATGACCACTTTGCTGAGGTACCAGAGAGTACAAGCCACCCATGAAATTTCAGGGCAAGAGTCAATACCTTCAAGACAGATGGGAGAGGGAACTGAGAGAAATATCTGTGTTTCTTTTCCACAATTAAAAGAAAATCAAATAACCTCAGTGAAGCTTCTTAGGTTTCAACATTATTGCACAAGCAGTTTTACGAACACACGAAACAGACTGACAACAGGTGACTTGTTCCCTGATGCTTTACAGCTTTTAAAAGTATGCTCAGCACTAGAAATACAAGATTGTTTGATGCAGATCAAAATATTAACATTCACTGCAACGCAACACATTTACGGTTCCCTCCACCTTGTGCTGACTCCCTGGCTGCATCCCACTTTCCACCTCACCCGTCCCCCAACCCTTTATGCCCATGTGTTTTACCTCACCCGATTATGGCCTCTTCTCACTACAGAGTTCAGAACATGAACAAATACATGTCTGTGCTCAATTGCTTTAATGAATTCCAAGGTGTTGTATCACAAAATATGTTAAGCCATAAATAAAAAACCTGGTTGAAACATATTTTTAAGACAGAAGTACAATCAAATTATAATTTCTGAAAATAGATGTACAAATGTAATTTTTTTTACAATACACTTGAGATGCTACTGGCATAACCACTGGACTACACTGCGCCACTTTATATTCCAGTTAAAGCAGTTGATAGAACTGGGAATTTTCAACAGGTTTTTGTTTAAGCAAATAATATTTCACTCGAAATAAAATTCAACCAACATGCCACTTCGGTATTTCAAGAACAACAGACATATCAACACGCACAAAAATACATCAAAGGTCAGAAGAAGCAAAACTGGATAAGTTATAAGTTCTTGACAAAACAAAATCTTATATCATTTTTGAAAATTACTGGTACATCCTACATTCTTCAAACGAGCAAACCTGAAACTCAAGGTGCACTTTACAAATCTTGACTTTGCAACAGATGATTACAGAAAAACAGAATTCATAATAGCATTCACAGTTCAGTTTTACACAAAATGCGTATTGTTTAACAATTCTTGTAAAAAAAACTATTAACTGCATGATATTTGATTTGAATGCAAACAGGATGAAAAAAAATGTTATGGTTGTCCAGGGAAGTACAACTTCAACATTCATACTGTGTAATGAGTCTGTATTGGAACGATATTCCTTTTAACAGAAGCAATAGATTTTTAAAAGGGTAAATATTACTGCATTTCGAAAGGATATAGTAAACAGGCTTTGAACATCTGGCATGGTTTCATGCAAAATGAAAGGGTACTAGTTCCTACATCAACTAGATTTGTGGTCTTTGTTTCCATGCTGTAGACAACGTGTTCTTTTCTAGATGTGCGAATTAATGACTGCTGTACCGTACATTAAAAAACACTTACAGTTTTTTTTACGTGATAACTACAGTAACCTGTCATTCTTGGGCTCTCCCCTCCCCCAACCTGCAGCAACAGACTAAGGTTGGGGGGGGGGATGTGGAGTACAATGGGCTGTTTTTAATTTAATTAGAATGGCTGTCACTATTTCTGAAAATATTTTCTTGGCAAACTGAAACTCATTAATGGCCCAATAAATCAGTGATATGCAGATTTATTGTCTATTCCCAGGTCTCACATTAAAACTCCATTACAGACTACAGCACTAATTTACTATAGGATATGTTCCACATTTTTTTTAAAAACCCCCTTTCACACACCCCATTCATATCTGCTGTAGGCCATCCACTACACTACTAAAGCAAACGTAACCTACACACACGCTGCAGTTGCAAATTAATCGCTTCTAAACGAGAAAGCGTGTCGAAAGGGAAAGCTGCTGCATTTTATCGTGCGGGGGAAAAGACACCTTTCATTCCGGTTGCAAAAAAAAACACTTGATTGCTACAACTGGCATCTCCACACAGTCACTCTCACAGGCCTGAACATGTAACCCTTATTGAATGATCCATTCCGCTGTAACAAAGATTGCTACAATGTTAAATGCAGAAGGGAAGGTGAAAACACGGGGAAACCGCTGATAGCTACACAGAAATGGTAAACCAGAAGAGAGCTGCCATACCTGTAGATCCGAATGCAGCATTCCCACTAGCAGGGTTGCAGTGTGTGTGCTTGTTTTGAGGGGAGGTGGGGGGGAGGAGGGGGTGATCTGTCTGTGAGAGGAGGGGGAAGGCCTGTGGCACTGTCCAAGCTCCAGTTTTTCTCTCCTTCCACGCCTGGTTTTTCCAGTGCAGGTGTCGCGCCTCTCTCTCTCTCTCTCTCTCTCTCCGATGCAGGCAAGGCTTTTCCCAAACCCACCCCCTTCCTCTGCACCCCCCCCCCCTCGCTCTGTCTCTCTCTCTCTCTCTCTCTCTTCCTTTCTTACATCTTTTCCTTTCACGCGGCGCCAAGACAAATACACAGCACACACATCAGGGGTGAAGTAAAATAATATACAATTAAATATATTTAACCATTTAATGTATTGCCTTGGATTTTGCTCTCCTTTCTTCAGAATAAAAGAGAAACAGTAATTTGATGCGGAAGGGCTTGCAAAATAAAGATTTGTTTTCGAAATTGGAATTTTTTTTGGTGGGGGTAAAGGTGTTGTTGATTATCCATAGATGAAGACATCTGCAAACTGCGTCCCCCCCCCTCCTTCCATCTGTTAGTTGCTGGATGTCAGCTGTAGCCCCAGTGCCATTGTTTCTAGCCTCTACCCCGCGTGCACGGGGCGGCGCGCGCCCCTCGTGCGCGTACACTTCGGGCTCATGGTGCCCGCGCGCGCGCCCCCAGCCACCTGTGGCCTCGCCTCTTCTCCTCCCCTCCCCCAGCGCCAGGTAAGTTGCAACCTTTCTTCCCACCACCACCACCACAGGCAGACCTGCATTTATGTAGCGCTTTTTATCACCACTAGATCCGCTCAAAAGAACTTACTCAAAAAATACCTCGATTGTTTGGAAAGTTACCTCGTTTGAAAAGTACAAGAAACACAGGTGCAGCGAGGCTACACAAACAGCAGTCCCCAAATCTTTTACAATGTGGAGCTGGAGGAACACAGCAGGCCAGGCAGCATCAGAGGAGCAGGAAAGTTCTTCCATGACACAAAACGTCAACTTTCCTGCTCCTCAGATGCTGCCTGGTCTGCTGTGTTCCTCCAGCTCCACACTGTATTGTCTCTGACTCCAGCATCTGCATCAGTTCTTGCTATCTCCCCAGATCTTTTTATGTTTTTGTACATATTGATTAAGCCATAAATATTAGCCAGGTCACCAGAGACAGTGTTTCCTGTGCTCTTCCTCAAAATAGTGCCACAGGATCTTTTACATCCACCCAAGCAGACACATGGGGGTCTCAGGTTTAATACTGAGCACCTCCAACAAACAGTATAGAGTCCAACTTTGATTTCTATGCTGAAGTTCTGATGTGGGACTTGAACCCAGAAACCCTGTATTTGAGAAGAGGGAGCGCTGCCAGCTGAGTCAACAAATATAGAGTCAAAAAATGTGGAACTGGAAAAGCACAGCAGGTCAGACAGCGTCCGAAGAGGAGGAAAGTCAACGTTTCAGGTCAGAACCTTTCTTCGGGCTGGCATCTGCAGTCCTCCTCTATCTGTCTCCATGAGCTACAACTGACCCTTTCTTCAAGTTTTTCAGGACTTGATTTCTGCACAAATTCATTAATGGGTTTGGAGGAATAGTTTTGTGTTGAAATTTTGTATTTCCTGTTGAGGAAAGAAATTGAAATGCTGCAGCAGTAATGCCGTACGAAGTTACAAAAAAAAAAGAGAAATGTGTTTGAAACAGACACCAGGCCACTCCTCCAAAGAAAGAACAGGTAAAACGTCATAATTTTTGAGCAAGAAGCCTTTGCAGCTGTAAGCACCCTCCAAAGACTGTGATTTTGATAACGTCAACAAAAAACTATCCAACCTAATCTCACTTTCCAGCACTTGGCCCATAGCCCTGCAGAATGTAGCACTTCATGTGCATATCCAAGTACTTCTCGGATGTGATCAGGGTTTCCGTCATCAGCGCCATTTCTGACAACAAACTTCAGATCCTCCCCAATGACCCTCTGGGTGAGAAAAAAAGCATAATTCCATAAAATCTTTCTGCTAGTTACTTTAAAACTATCCACCTAGATATTGAAATCTCTGCAAATGGTGAGGAAGAACTTTTCTCAGCTCCTTAAAATTTTATACACATTGAGTAAAACTATCCTTGGCCTCCTACGTTCCAAAGAAAATCACCCAGCCTATCTGATCTTTTTTCACAACTAAAATTTTCCTGTCTTGGTAACATCCGTGTAAATGTCTATATGCTCTCATTCATGATCATACTTGATCACTGCGTGCAGTTCTGTAGCTATGGGCTAGTATTTCATACAGATCTAGTATAACCTTGTTACAGTATTACTTTATGCCTCAGCCAATAAAGGAAAGCATCTTGCAAGGTGTTCTTGAAGTTTGCATTGAACTTCAGAGTACAAGACAAATCATAGAAGTTACGTGTGGGAGTGCAAAGGCAAGGTATAGGGTAGAGATAACAATGTGTAGAGCTGGATGAACACAGCAGGCCAAGCAGCATCAGAGGAGCAGGAAAGCTGATGTCTCGGGCCTAGACCCTTCTTCAGAAATGAGTGAAGAAATTTCTGAAGAAGGGTCCAGGCCCAAACGTCAGCTTTCCTGCCCCTCTGATGCTGCTTAGCCTGCTGTGTTCATCCAGCTCTACACCTTGTTATCTCAGATTCTCCACCATCTGCAGTACCTACTACCTCTGAAACAAGGTACAGGGTAGCTTGGGATAGCACTTCCACAAAGAGCAAACATAATCAATTGAAGTGGTCACCTTTCTGTAGGAATTATTTCAATTTTCCATCCCATTTCAAAGGCAACCTCCACTGCCTCCTAAATTATTCTAATAACAGCAGCACATTATTTTCAGTTAGGAATTTTGCAGTCTCCCTGACTCACTTCAACAATTTAACATCATAGCCTCCACCCCCATTTATATTCAGACAACATCTGTCACTAATTATTCTGCTATCCCCAAATTACATCTCTATATCTATCTTTTGGTTCTTTCCCTGCTCCATTACCAGTGTTCCCCGATAAACTGTGTGAAAAACACTTATGCAGGCAACAAACAGATTCAGACAAACAAGCAACATTTCCTTTAACAGATTATAGGAACTGCAGGTGCTGGAGAATCCGAGATAACAAGGTTGTAGAGCTGGATGAACACAGCAGGCCAAGCAGCATCACAGGAGGAGTAAAGCTTGATGTTTCGGGCCTAGACCCTTCATCAGAAATGGGGGAGGGGAAGGCGTTTCAGAAATAAATAGGGAGAGAGGGGGAGGTGGATAGAAGATGGATAGAGGAGAAGATAGGTGGAGAGGAGACAGACAAGTCAAAGAGGCGGGGATGGAGGCAGTAAAGGTGAGTGTGGGTGGGGACGTAGGGAGGAGATAGGTCAGTCCAGGGAGGACGGACAGGTCAAGGGGGTGGGATGAGGTTAGTAGATAGGAATTGGGGGTGCGGCTTGAGGTGGGAGGAGGGGATAGGTGAGAGGAAGAACAGGTTAGGGAGGCGGGGACAAGCTGGGCTGGTTTTGGGATGCGGTAGTGGGAGGGGAGATTTTGAAGCTTGTGAAATCCACATTGATACGATTGGACTGCAGGGTTCCCAAGCTGAATATGAGTTGCTGTTCCTGCAGCCTTTGGGTGGCATAGTTTTGGCACTGCAGGAGGCCCAGGATGGACACGTCGTCTGAGGAATGGGAGGGGGAGTTGAAATGGTTCGCGACTGGGAGGTGCAGTTGTTTGTTGCGAACTGAGCGCAGGTGTTCTGCAAAGCAGTCCCCAAGCCTCCGCTTGGTTTCCCCGATGTAGAGGGGGCCACAACGGGTATAGCGGATACAGTATACCACATTAGCAGATGTGCAGGTGAACATCTGCTTGATGTGGAAAGTCTTCTTGGGGCCTGGGATGGGGGTGAGGGAGGAGGTGTGGGGACAGGTGTAGCACTTCCTGCGGTTGCAGGGAAAAGTGCCGGGTGTGGTGGGGCTGGAGGGGTGTGTGGAGCGGACAAGGGAGTCACGGAGAGAGTGGTCCGTCCGGAAAGCAGACAAGGGTGGGGAGGGAAAAATATCTTTGGTGGTGGGGTCGGATTGCAAATGGCGGATGTGTCGGAGGATGATGCGTTGGATCCGGTGTTTGGTGGGAGTGATTCTTTTTTAGTTGTTATTGTGGGGACGCGGTGTGAGGGATGAGTTGCGGGAAATGCGGGAGACACCGTCGAGGGCGTTCTCGACCACTAACCCTAACCCTAACCCTAACCCTATCGCAGGTGCTTGAAGAGCAAGGACATCTGAGATGTATGGGAGTGGAATGCCTCATCCTGGGAGCAGATGCGGCGGAGGCGAAGAAGTTGGGAATAGGGGATGGCATTTTTGCAGGAAGGTGGGTGGGAGGAGGTGTATTCTAGGTAGCTGTGGGAGTCGGTGGGCTTGAAATGGATATCGGTTTCTAGGTGGTTACCCGAGATGGAGACAGAGAGGTCCAGGAAGGTGTGAGAGGTGTTAGAGATGGTCCAGGTGAACTTAAGGTTGGGGTGGAAGGTGTTGGTGAAGTGGATGAACTGTTTGAGCTCCTCGTGGGAGCAGGAGGCGGCGCCGATACAGTCATCAATGTAACGGAGGAAGAGGTGGGGTTTCGGGCCAGTGTAGGTACAGAAGAGGGATTGTTCCACGTAAGCTATAAAGAGGCAGGCATAGCTTGGGCCCATGCAGGTACCCGTGGCCACCCCCTTTGTCTGTAGGAAGTGGGAGGAATTGAAAGAGAAGTTGTTGAGGGTGAGGACGAGTTTGGCTAAGCGGATGAAGGTGTCAGTGGAGGAGGAGTGGTCGGGCCTGCGGGACAGGAAGAAGCGGAGGGCCTTTAGGTCATCTGCATGAGGAATGTAGATGTATAGGGACTGGACGTCCATAGTAAAAATGAGGTGTTGGGGATTGGGGAATTGGAAGTTCTGGGGGAGGTGGAGCGGGTGGGTCGTGTCACCGATGTAGGTAGAGAGTTCCTGGACCAAAGGGGAGAAAATGGAGTCGAGATAGGTGGAGATAAGTTCGGTGGGGCAGGAGCAGGGGGAGACAATGGGTCGACCAGGGCAGTCAGGTTTGTGGATTTTGGGAAGGGGATAGAAGCGGGCGGTGCGGGGTTGGGGAACGATGAGGTTGGAGGCTGTGGGTGAGAGGTCCTCTGAGGTGATGAGGTTGTGGATGGTTTGGGAGATGATGGTTTGGTGCTGAGGGGTGGGGTCATGATCCAGGGGGCTGTAGGAGGAGGTGTCAGAGAGTTGGCGCCTGGCCTCAGCAATGTGGAAGTCAGTGCGCCATACTAGAACTGCACCTCCCTTGTCTGCGGGTTTTATGGTGAGGTTGGGATTGGAGCGGAAGGAGCGGAGGGCTGCACATTCTGTGGAGTAGAGGTTGGAGTGGGTGAGAGGGGTGGAGAGGTTGAGGAGATTGATGTCTAGATGGCAGTTGGAGATGAAGAGGTTGAGGGAGGGTAGGAGGCCTTGGGGTGGTGTCCAGGAGGAGGGCTTGTGTTGGAGGCATGAGAAGGGGTCAGTAGAGGGAGGGTTAGGCTCACGGTTGAAGAAGTAAGCGTGGAGGCGGAGGCCTCGGGGTGGCCACGGGTACCTGCATGGGCCCAGGCTATGCCTGCCTCTTTGTAGGTTACATGGAACAATCCCTCTTCCGTACTTACACTGACCCGAAACCCCACCTCTTCCTCCGTTACGTTGATGAGTGTATTGGCGCCACCTCCTGCTCCCACGAGGAGCTCAAACAGTTCATCCACTTCACCAACACCTTCTACCCCAACCTTAAGTTCACCTGGACCATCTCTAACACCTCTCACACCTTCCTGGACCTCTCTGTCTCCATCTCGGGTAACCACCTAGAAACCGATATCCATTTCAAGCCCACCGACTCCCACAGCTACCTAGAATACACCTCCTCCCACCCACCTTCCTGCAAAAATGCCATCCCCTATTCCCAACTTCTTCACCTCCGCCTCATCTGCTCCCAGGATGAGGTATTCCACTCCCGTACATCTCAGATGTCCTTGTTCTTCAAGGACCGCAACTTTCCCCCCGCAGTGGTCGAGAACGCCCTCGACAGTGTCTCCTGCATTTCCCGCAACTCATCCCTCACACCCCGTCCCCGCAATAACAACTAAAAAAGAATCACCCTCATCCTCACGTACCACCCCACCAAACACAGGATCCAACGCATCATCCTCTGACGCTTCCGCCATCTGCAATCTGACCACACCACCAAAGACAATTTTCCCTCCCCACCCTTGTCTGCTTTCCGGAGGGACCACTCTCTCAGTGACTCCCTTGTCCGCTCCACACTCCCCTCCAGCCCCACCACACCCGGCACTTTTCTCTGCAACTGCAGGAAGTGCTACACCTGCCATCACACCTCCTCCCTCACCCCCATCCCAGGCCCCAAGAAGACTTTCCACATCAAGCAGATGTTCACCTGCACATCTGCCGATGTGGTATACTGCATCCGCTATACCCGTTGTGGCCTCCTCTACATTGGGGAAACCAAGTGGAGGCTTGGGGACCGCTTTGCAGAACACCTGCGCTCGGTTCGTAATAAACAACTGCACCTCCCAGTCGCGAACCATTTCAACTCCCCCTCCCATTCCTCAGACGACATGTCCATCCTGGGCCTCCTGCAGTGCCACAACGATGCCACCCGAAGGCTGCAGGAACAGCAACTCATATTCAGCTTGGGAACCCTGCAGCCCAATCGTATCAATGTGGATTTCACAAACTTCAAAATCTCCCGTCCCTCTACCGCATCCCAAAACCAGCCTAGCTCGTCCCCGCCTCCCTAACCTGTTCTTCCTCTCACCTATCCCCTCCTCCCACCTCAAGCTGCACCTCTATTTCCTACCTACTAACCTCATCCCGCCCTCTTGACCTGTCCGTCCTCCCTGGACTGACCTATCTCCTCCCTACGTCCCCACCCACACTCACCTTTACTGCCTCCATCCCCGCCTCTTTGACTTGTCTGTCTCCTCTCCACCTATCTTCTCTTCTATCCATCTTCTATCTGCCTCACCCTCTCTCTCTATTTATTTCAGAAACGCCTTCCCCTCCCCCATTTCTGATGAAGGGTCTAGGCCCATAACGTCAAGCTTTCCTGCTCCAACATTTCGTTTAAGATGCATATTCATGGCCCTTTGTCAATTTTAAAGGGACAACTAGCTTCAGGTTTAAAAGCTAACACCTTAGAGGACTTTTTCTTTCCATAACTGGCAGTCTATTCCTGTTCATTCCAGATACTTTCGCCTTTCTAAACTTGTTACCTCTGTGTGTGTGTGTGTTTGTTTGGTATTGTACTTTTCTTGGGTTGACGCGGTTGTGATAGGCGGTGATACTGCTCAGGCATAGGAGAATTGTACTAGATACAAGAAATTTCAGCTCAGTACTGACTTCTTTAGTCATAGATTCATTATTAGTGTGTGTTCAATAGTGGATGCACCTCCGTAGTGAGGGAAACGGATTGGTTAAAATGTTTTCTAGGTTCTTTAAATAGCAAGGACTGAAGTAAGGTTAAGGAATTTGACAGTTGTACCTGCTTCAGGTTTGGCAATGACAATGCATTGAAATCATTATAAAGAATGGTGGATAATTCCTCTAAAACAACTGGGGTGAACAATTTTATCAGCACAGATGTAGCATCCAGTGTAGTTCCGGACTTTGAAAAAGGCTCAAATGAAACTATACATGACACACAAGGCAATTGTTCTTGGAAAGTCAGTAGATTTACCGTTTGCACAAGCTGGATACTATTTTAGTTGTTTAACAAGACCAAACTCCTTCCAAAATATTAAGCAGGTGGTATTGGCATCAAAAAATAGAAATTTAAAGGAAAATGCTAATAGTTTGAACATCCATCATTGTCTCACAAGTTTAAAATCCTACTACATGATGCATGTGTAAGGGACGATGTGTACATTAAACATAAAGAGATCAGCAATAAATGTGATATGCAAAACATTACAGGAGGACACCACTGCTGCCTCACAACACCAGGGACCCAGGTTCGATTCCACCCTCAGGAGTGGGGTCTGTGTGGAGTTTGCACATTCTTGCCATATCTGCGTGGGTTTCCTCCAGGTGCTCCGGTTTCCTCCACAGTCCAAATATATGCAGTCAGGGTGGTTTGGCCACGCGAAATTGCCCCATCGTGTCCAGGGATGTGCAGGCCAGGTGGATTCGCCATGGGATATGCAGGGTTAGAGAGATAGGGTGGGAGTGTAGCTCTGTTTGGATGCATTTCAGAGGCTTGGTGTGGACTCAATGGGTCCAATGGCCTGTTTAGAGACTGTGGGGATTCTATGATTCGACAATTCTATAATAGATCTCACATTAACAAGAGATAGCAACAATGTTTTACCAATGGACTTAAAGGTATGAACTTAAATGGGAAAGAAAGAATATTTTAACCTTTCATTTCTTAGACATGGCAACTAAATTTAGTCAGTTAACAATAACATAGAGAAAATAATAATAATGGATAAGGTCTTGGAGAAATGGATCGGAACTATACTGTCAGCAACAACTGAATTCCCAATGGACAAATGGGGGAGCATTTGCCAATAAAAACCAAACAAACTGTGAATGCTGTAAATCAGGAACAAAACCAAAGTTGCTGGAAAAGCTCAGCTGGTCTGGCAGCATCTGTGAAGGAGAAAACAGAGTTAACGTTTCGGGTCCAGTGACCCTTCCTCAGAACTGATGGTGGCTGGGAAAATGTCAGTTTATATGCAGAAAATAGGGAGGTGGGTGGTGTAGGGAGTAAATGATAGGATAGAGCCCAAAGAGAGAGAAAGACAGTTGGACACACAAAGGAGTTGCTAACGATCAGGCTGGGAGGGTGAATAGTTGTTAGTGGGGACTGTTAGTGAATAACGACGGGGGGTTTGTAATGGCAGGCTACGGGGTAACATGGCCTGGTGTGTGGGGTGGGGGGCTGGGACATGGGAGAGTTTAGGACCTAAAATTATTGAACTCAATATTGAGTCCGGAGGGCTGTAGGGTCCCCAAGCGGAAAATGAGGGTTTGTTCCTCCAGCTTGCATTGGGCTTCACTGGAACACTGTAGCAAGCCAGAGACAGAGATGTTGGCCAGGGAGCAGGGTGGTGCATTGAAGTGGCAGGCAACAGGTAGTTCAGGGTCTTTTTTGCGAGCAGAATATAGATGTTCTGCGAAGCAGTCACCAAGTCTATGCTTCGTTTCCCCAATGTAGAGGAGACCACATTGTGAGCAGCGAATGCAGTAGACTAGATTCTGGGAAGTGCAGGTGAAGTGTTGCTTCACCTGGAGGGTATGTTTGGAAGCCCAATGCAAGCTGGAGGAACAACACCTCATTTTCCACTTGGGGACCCTACAGCCCTCTGGACTCAATATTGAGTTCAATAACTTTAGGTCCTAAACTCTCCCATGTCCCAAGCCCCCATCCCACACACCAGGCCATGTTACCACATAGCCTGCCATTACACACCCCCTGCTGTTATTCACTAACAGTCCCCATTAACAACTATTCACCCTCCCAGCCTGATCGTTAGCAACTCCTTTGTGTGTCCAACTGTCTTTCTCTCTCTTTGGGATCTATCCTATCGTTTACTCCCTACCCCACCCACCTCCCTATTTTCTGCATATAAACTGACATCTTCCCAGCCACGATGTGTTCTGAGGAAGGGTCACCAGACCTGAAACATTAACTCTGTTTTCTCCTTCACAGATGCTGCCAGACCAGCTGAG
The DNA here is from genome assembly GCA_024137785.1 of Ginglymostoma cirratum. Lineage (NCBI taxonomy): Eukaryota > Metazoa > Chordata > Chondrichthyes > Orectolobiformes > Ginglymostomatidae > Ginglymostoma > Ginglymostoma cirratum. Next base: position 46,559,281 of record JAHRHZ010000016.1, on the reverse strand, counting down.
CTTTTGCAGCAACTTTGGTTGAGAATTTGCCAATGATGCATTTCAGAATATCTGGGAAAATGAATGTTGTGGTAATGAACACAGCACTGGAAAACCGTTATGTACAGTCTGTGAAGGAAATTGCATGGTAGTAAATCAGATGCTTCATGAAATATTAGTGCAACAACCAAATTGTAAATTAACAGCTGCCCTGGTATGGATAGTCCACATGAAGAACTCACTACAAATGATTAGGGCCTGTAGTCCGTATGACTTGGTTTTTGGGAGAAATCAAAAAAATTTCCTTTGGTAATGAGTGATTATTCCTCATCTTAAGAAGGCCGTACAATTGGCATCATTTTTTTTCTGAGCAGTTTAATGACATTCAGGCAATCAACAGCACATTCTGTTAGACTTAGGTTTCAGAGGAAACTCAAGCAAAACCTCTGGCATAGGAGAAGGTTGTCAGAAATAAATTTTAATCCAGGGACATTGTACATTACAAAACAAAGGCAGAAAGAGTGGAAAGGTCCAGGTAAGGTTGTTGGTGGTGATGGAAAAACAAATCATTTTACAGATGGCAACCAAACTGTTAGCATGCATATCTTGATGTTAATTGGCACTGATTATACAGACAGAACATGAAAAAGTCATAGAAAATGATAAGGTACCATGCATTTTGCATACACATGAAGGACAATTATCTACACCAAGGACTGCAGTGCTTCAAGAACTCAGCTCACCACTACCTTCTTGAGGACAATCAGGGATAGGCAACAAATGATAGCCTAGCCATTGATACCCACATCTGATTAATCAATTAATAAAAGGCCAACATGCCATTGACTTACCAAATTAATCGTAACTGCATGCTAACCTTCTGTATTTGGAGAAAGGCAATGGCATAAGTGGTAATGTCAGTAACTAGGAATCCAGAGCGTGAAGTTCAGAACAAAGAAGAGTGATATTAGGCTTGAGAAATTCTCTCTCTTTCTCCGCATTTGTTGTCAGATATGCTGAGGTTTTCCTGCACTTTGTTTGTATTTCAAATCTCCAATATTTGCAGTATTTTGCTTTTATTATAGTAACCCAGAGTCCCAGGCTAACATTCTGAGGATATGGAACAAAAAACAGGAATTGTTGGAGAAACTCAGCAGGATCAGCAGCATCTGTCAAAGAAAGGTCACTGGAACCAAAACATTAACCCTGTTTTTCTGTCTCCACAGATGCTGTCAGACCTGCTGAGTTTCTCCAGCAATTTCTGTTTTTGTTTCAGATCTCCAGCATCCACAGTTCTTTGTTTTATCCTGAGGTTTGTATCCCACCGTGACAAATGGTCAGTTTTGAATTTAATGAAATCTGCAATCAAAATCTGGCAGAATGGTGACCATTTTATTATAGTTCATTGGTTCACTAATGTTCGTACGTGAAGGAAATCTGTTGTTTTAATAAAACAAAAATCGGGGATTATGGTGGTCTGAAACAAAAACAGAAATTGCTGGAGAAACTCAGCAGGTCTGGTGGCATCTATGAGAAGAAAGCAGAGCTAATATTTGAATCCATCGGGTGACTGTTAATCAGAAGATAACGTGTGACTCCAGATTTACAGCAATGTGGTTGACTCATAACTGGCTGTCTAGACCATTTCAAAAAGTTCACAGGCAACACATACCTGCTTTGCCAGTGATGACCACATCTCACACAATAAAATAAAAACAATTCTTGTAGGAGCATGAGATAACAAACTGTTGAGCTGGAGGAACAGAGCAGGCCAGGCAGCATCAGAGGAACAGGAAAGTTGACATTTTGGGTCAGAAATTCTGTGTGAACACCAACATTTACAAGTTTAGCACCTTTGTAAAAGTATTCTGCTTTTCTATTGGGACAAATTGAATAAAATCTCACTTTCCCGCACTACACATAGTCTGCCACCTTGGACCCCACTCACTTAACCTGTCTAGAATGCTTTACCGCCTCTGTGTTATCCTCCTTATATCTTGCGCTCCCATCTAACTTTGTATTGTTAGCAAACTTAAGTATATTAATGACCTTGATGAGGAGACAACGTAATATAGATTGCAAATAGCTGAGGTCCCAGTCCATTAGTCAAAGACTTCTAGTGGCAGCTTCGTCTTGTAAGGTGATAAAGTTGATCACCATGACAAATACTATGTTAAGCATCTCTGGTGTGTTTCAGGAGTCCCATTCTGGCATGGCAGCATTTGCTGTAGATGGAAACAGTGGGCACAATCAGCTGGCCTTTGTTTTCTCTGCACTTTATTCTCAATCAACATTTCCTTCTTGCTAGTCACTTCTACTACGCTTCCAAACTGTCAGTCTCCAGCTGTTGTGGCAGTCAGTGACCATCTCCCTTATCACTAGATAATTCCAATGCCTGCCATCTTCATATCTCACCTGCACATGTCTTTAAAGCAAAGATATGAATGCCCAAGAGGTTGTAATCTAATAGCCAGGTAATTGTACATGGGGTCATTGGATATATGCTTGTCATTCATCAAATGAACAAAGCTGAGTCATTGCAGACATCTTTAGCTTGGTAACGGTAGTATGCTGATGGAATTAGCACTCTCTGCTTAGTGACTTTGTCCTGCCAAGAGATGCTGAGCATTCACGTAAAACAGCAATGATGCAAACCATTCAAACTTTTTTCCTGTCCTGGTCTTGCCACTGTGGACTCTTAGTTTGGTGTTCTCGGTCAGACTGCTGTTTTCAGACATTTTTACTCAGTTTGGACATCATAGCTACAATTTTTTTGCAATGCGTGTTATTTCAGTATCAAGTGACAGATTGTTGATGAATGTGGAGACTAGATATGTGAAGTGGTTAACTAATGCCAGCATCACATTGTCAATGTTGATGGCTGTTAATATGGCAACACTTCAGACCATGAAATTTGTCTTCCTGATCTTGATGGTCAAAGCGAATTCTCTACAGCTGAGAGTCTGTACATTCACTTTGGAAGGGTGACCTCAGTATGGAAAGCCTCTGCAGCACTGTCGGTATACAAGAATTATCTGAGGACTCGGCACAACTTTCTCTTGGAAATTTTTTTTATTCATTCATGGGATGAGGGCATTGCTGGCTAGGCTTGCATTTATTGCCCATCCCTAATTGACCAGAGGGCAGTTCAGAGTCAACCACATTGCTGTGGGTCTGGAGTCATATATAGGCCAGACAAGGTAAGGATGGCAGTTTCCCTCCCTATAGGACATTAGTGAACCAGATGGGTTTTTCCAACAATCGACAATGGATTCACAGTCATCATTAGATTCTTAATTCCAGATATTTATTGAATTCAAATTCCACCATCTGCTGTGGTGGGATTCAAACCCAAGTCCCCAGTACATTACCTGTGGCTCTGGCTTAACAGTCCAGCGATAATACCACTGGGCCATAGCTGAGGGGAAGGCAGAGTAAAGCTGGTATGTAAATAAAAACACACACAGTCTCAGTAGATGACCTGAAGACAATTAACAGCATTAAAGAGGGGAATTTATCAAAGTGATTCCAGAGATGAGGGGTCTATCTTTTCAAGAAAGATTAAGCAGTTTAGACCTATGGTTTCTGGAGGCTAAAAGAATAAGAAGAGATCAAATTGAGGCATAAAATACTAAAGGATATTGACAAAGTAAACATAGAAAGGATGTTTTCTCACGTGGGACGGTCTAGAATGAGAGTTCACAGTTTTAGATAATAGGTGGCCGATTTAAAACAGAAATAAGGAAAATTACTTCTCTTAAAGGATCATGAATCTGTGGAAGTCATTACTCCACAGTGTGGTGTATGCTGGGATGTTGAGTGAATTTAAGGAGGAGAGAGATTTTTAATTAGTAACGGGTAGAAGGATTATAGAGAACAGGCAGAAAGTGGAGTTGAAGCTGAGATTGTATTGAATGGTGGAGTAGGCTCGAGATGCTGAATGCCTACTCCTTCTCCTAGTTCTTGCATTCTTAAAGAGTATGCTGCCAGAACACAACCCTGTTTTCCCCAACTGCGGATCTCAAAGGTTTCTGATGTTGCACAGTCATAGCTGACCTTGCCCATCACGTTGTCATGGAAAGAGGAGATAATGAAGCAGCTTCAGCAGGCAGCCAGTTCTCTCAAGCAGCTTAAAAAGACTGCCTCAGCTTTCATGGACTATTGCCTTGGTGAGATCAATTAAGGCAGTATATAATAATCTCCTTTATTCATGGCATTGCTTTGGCATTTGCCGAATTGAGAATCATGTCAATTGTCAGTTGTCCAGTTCTGAAACCACACTGTGATTTGGAGATGTGTTCAGCCAAGACCTGCAGTCAATGAGTACAACTTGAGCAAGTACTGTTCCCATGATATTCAGCTGAAAGATGCTCAGTAGTTGCTAAGATCACTGTGTCGCTCCTGTTCTTATACAGGGTCACCATCTTTACTTCATCATATCCCAGGCTACTGGCCCCTTCACCTCCACAGACAGAGTTTTGTGCAGATGTAGCAGGAATGCCAGTTTCCTGTACTTGAGTTCAGATGGTGTTGCATAAGCACCTCAGGTTTTGTCTATGACAATGAGTGACTAGCTTCGTTAAGCTCCTCCAAAGTGGATTCAATATCCAGTTCTGCTATGACAGACAGGCTGGCTACATTGTGCAGAGCTTTCTCACGATAGTTCTCCCTGAAGTACAACTTAACGTAGTATCCTATCCCTTCCTTCAAATGTTTATTTCAATCAATAATAACCTCCCTTGCCATAATCTTTGCTAATGGGCCTGTTGCCTTTTTTTTGATCCCTTCATACAAGATCCTAGCATTGTGTGTGTCAAAGGGCAACTGGATATTCTTGGCAAAGTTGCCCTGGAGTAATTGTCACCTAGAAGTCCATTGGACTTTCAGAAGCTCTCAATGTGTTCAGAATCTTCTCACTCATGGGTGGCACAGTGGCTCCGTGGTTAGTACTGCTGCCTCACAGTGCCAGGAATCCAGGTTCGATTCCACCCTTGGGCAACTATCTGTGTGGAGTTTGTACATTCTCCGTGTGTCTGCATGTGTTTCCTCCCACAGTCCAAAGATGTGTAGGTTAGGTGGATTGGCCATGCTGAATTACCCATAGAGTCCAGGGATGTATAGGTTAAGGGTAGCCATTAGCCATTGGGTTTTGGGATAGAGTAGGGGAATGGGCCTGGGTGGGATGCACTTCAGAGGCTTGGCTTGGACTCATTGGGCCAAATGGCCTGTTTCCACACTGTAGGGATTCTGTTCAGCCTTCTTTGTAATTAGTGAAATCAGAGTGCTGGCTTCATAATAGTTTCCGTCACAGTGATATTCACCACAAATCAGTCAATACTTTTCCACTCTTGTTTCCCATAGGTTGAATGTGCCATAGTGTAGATTGTGTTTCCAAATTCCATTCATTTTGGCACTGTGCCAGACAGCTTTTGTTCAATCAAGTTAAGGAGCTGTTATTTTTTAATCTGGGTAGGCAGTGTGGATGACATTGATACTAGGATGACATTTCTGTTCTGAATTTAATAAAAAAACTTAGTGTTGCACCTTAAGTCTGCCGAACACCCTGTTCATCACAGTCAGCACGGTGGTGAGAATACTGTTCAGATTGACCAGATGATCAGGTTCAGCTGCTGCCAGTATCCTGATCTTGGAGCCATCGTGCCAGGGTTAGTTTTGAAAGCAGTTGTTAGTTAGAGACATTCAGGGTTGCAACAAAGCGAAAGTGGTCTTTCCATTCTCTTTCATCGTAGAATTTTTAATGAAGTGGACGAAGCAGCTGTTATGTCACCAAAATGCAAATAGCAAGATATCAAACAATAATGAAATAGATTGCCAATATCTTTTGAGTTTTAAAAGCCAAAAAACTGTTAGCCACTAACAGTCCCCATTAACAGTTATTCATCCTCTTAGGATGACTGCTATCCACTCCTCTGTCTGTCCGACTGTCCTTCTCTCCGTTTGGGCTCTATCTCCACCTTACCACCTTACGCCTTACCACCTCCCCCACATCCTATCTTCTGCATAAAAACTAACATTTTCCTAGCTACCATTAGTTCTCAGGAAGGGTCACTGGACCCAAAATTTTAACTCTGATTTCTCTTCACAGATGCTGCCACATCTGCTAAGCTTTTCCAGCAACTTCTGTTTTGGTTCTTTCAAGTTTTGGTTGACAGATACTGTTGGTCAGGACTTTTAAGAGCTCTGCTGCTCTTCATTAAATAGTGTTGTTCAATTATTTTTCATCCAACTGAGAGGTCATTTGTGAATTTGTTTAAGGTCTCATGTGAAAGTGAAACCTTAGAGTACAGCAATCCCTCAGCACTGCACAAAAGTGCCAGGCTAGATTACATGCTTCAGACTCTGAATTGACTTTGAATCCACAACCTTCTAACTCAGATGAGAGTGCTATCACTGAGCCAAGGCCAAAATGTAAAGTGTTGGAGGGCATCAGGGATCACGGATGTAAGTGGGTGGAGACTGGACACAGGAGAAAAGATGAAGGAAGTAAGTGCATTGAGAAAAGAGCAAGCTAAAGAGTTCTCTATTGTCCAGTCATGATTAATCTTGTCTTCCATTGCTGGTGAGCAATATCTAATATTAACTCTAGCCCCACTGCAGCTTAAGCAATGATCCTATCGTGAATAAAACAAATTTAGTGAACCAAAAAAACGTAAAAGCAGAGAACACTTAAAATGGTCAAATGGTCAGACAGTATCTGTGGAGAGAGTTGATGGTTCAGGTTGATATTCTTTAAATTGGAGCAATATTGCAATATGACAGGCTACAAAATCTCCTATTTTACTGGCATTGAAACACAACAATGTTCAGAAATTATAATATTTGTAATAGCATTTACCTTTCACTGAAAGACCATCTTCAGCATACAAATATTTATTAACATCTGCTCTTCTTTCCCCAAAACTTCCCATTTCCAATTATGAACCGTTTTGTTTTCTGGATTTAAGAATTCACTTAAGATCCAAGCAATTTCTTCATTTTTGATCTTTTCTCCTTTCCTTAATTAAAAAAAAATCCTGTGTCTTGGTAGAACCTAAGATGTGTTACTAATATTAAAGCAGAAGGGAGAAAAAGGAAAACAAAAGTACTTGCACAGATCTTGCATCACAAATATTAACAGATAAACACATTCTGGCAACCAGAAAGCTGCTTTGGGCAAGTGTCCAAGTCATTTCAAATGGTGACAACCTCCAAAAGAAATAACCTACAATACCAGAAGTAGGAGAAAACCAACAGGAGAGCGCTTTGCCAAAATATCACAACATTGGATTGTATTACTGAAGAAACAATGTATTTGAGGAGCTCACAACCAAGACATTCTGATCTTAAAACTAAAGTTGATTGCAGGTGGTGAAATCAGGAAGCACATCTTCATGGAAAAGGTAGTAGAATTTGGGAACTCTCTCCTCCAGAAAGAGATTGCAGCTAAGTCAGTTTAAATTTCTAAAAAGCAGATTATTAATTTTAAAGATATAATGTTTTACAAAACAAAGATGAATAAAAATAAATTAGCCATATCTAATTGACTGGTCAGGAAACTTAGAGAGACTGAACATCCTTCTGTGCTCCTAAAAACGTGTTCTGAAATCTGTCAGGTGTCAGATTTCTGCCTTTTCTGTATCAGCTGACTTACCAGTTCTTATTTCTGTTCGTAACTTCTGTTCCTTTTTTCTTTTAGTACTGGAGGTTAGTGATGGCAGTTTAGACTTTGGCATTTATTAGTTCAACACTATCCGTAGATCACTTGGAGCATCTGCCTCAAGGAAAGTTGTGCTCATTCACTTTGTGGTTGTAAGAACTAGGACACAGGAGTTACACATGTGTACAAACATTCCCATTAGGAGAAGTAAGCTCCTCACGCCTGCTCTGTCATTCAATAAGGTCATGGCTGATTTGCTTGTATTTTAAATGCCACATTCCATTTATCCCCAATAATCTTAGATTCTCATTAAGCAAGAAAATCAATCTACCTCTGCTTTATAAATATTGAATGACCCCATCTCAATGGGTCTTCTGAGACAGTCAGTTCCAAAGTCAAGAGCCTTCAAAAAAGAAAATCCCCTCAATTCTGCCCTAAAAGTGCAATGCAAAATTTTAAAACAGTATCCCCTAGTTTTGGACTAACCCAGAAGGAGAAACATCTTTTACATGTCCATCTTGTCAAGACCATTCAGGTTCTCTCATACTTCAATCAGTCACCCTTTGCTTTTCTGAACTCATGAAAACAAGCCCTTCCTGTCCAAACTATCCTCAAAACTGCTCATTCTAGATAATAGTCTAGTAAACCTCCTCTGAACTGCCTCCAATGCATTTTCATTTATCCTTAAATAGGGAGATCAAAGATTGTTGGGGATAAATGGAGTGTGGCATTTAGAATACAAACAAATCAGCCATGACCTTATTGAATGGCAGAGCAGGTTTGAGGACCTTACTTTTCCAAACTGGTATGTTTGTACATGTGGAACTCCTAGTTCTTACAACCTCAAAGTGAATGAGCATTTTGCAACTGAAACTTAACATCCATATTTCTAATGTTAAATTTCTCCCATTAGTCTTCTTTACTACACGCATACTTACATAATAACCTTATGACTCCTGCATGAGAACAGCTAGACCCTTCTGCTCTCAATTTAAAAATGCTCTGCTTTTAACTTGTCCCTCGTAAATGAACAACTTCACATTTCCCACATTATACTCCATCTGCTGGATTTTTGTCAACTCACCTAACCTATTGGGGTGGCACAATGGTGAGCACTGCTGCCTCACAGCACCAGGGACCCAGGTTCTATTCCAGCCTCGGGTGACTGTCTGTGTGAAGTTTGCACATTCTCCCCATGTCTGTGTGGGTTTCCTCCCACAATCCAAAGATATGCAGGTTAGGTGGATTGGCCATGCTAAAATTGCCCGTAGTGCTCAGGGAGGCAGAGGGTGTATTTTAGATGGGTCTGGGTGGGATGCTCTGAGGTTCAGTGTGGACTTGTTGGACCGAGGGCCTGTTTCCACACTGTAGGGTTTCTATGATGTGTTACAGTCTGCATTCTTGCTATATCATTTTCTCAACAAAGGAAACTACCTTTGTGACATCTTCAAACTTATCTACCATGCCATCAATCCCTACCATCTAAGTCACTGACATAAGATTTTAAAAGTTGAGGGCCAAGCACAGAGCACAGCAGGACACCGCCTGTCACATGCTGCCAGTCTGAGACAGATCCATTTATGCACACTCTGTTCTTTGCTATCTCTGGTAGCACATCATGAACTATTTTCTGTAATGTTTTACATGGAGTTTTGTCAAATACCTTCTAGAAATCCAAGTACATTGCATCAAAGGGCTTCCCTCAACCCACAACACACGTTAGAACAAAGAACAAAGAAAATTACAACACAGGAACAGGCCCTTCGGCCCTCCAAGCCTGTGCCCATCCAGCTCCTCTATCCAAACCTATCACCTATTTTCCAAGGATCTATATCCCTCTGCTCCCTGCCCATTCATGTATCTGTCTAGATACGTCTTAAATGATGCTATCGTGCCCCCCTCTTCCTCTGGCAATGTATTCCAGGCACCCACCACCCTGTGTAAAGAACCTTCCACGCGTATCTCCCTTCAACTTTTCCCCTCTCACCTTGAAATCATGACCCCTAGTAATTGCGTCCCCCACTCGAGGAGAAAGCTTCTTGCTATCCACCCTGTCTATACCTCTCATGATTTTGTAGACCTCATTCAGGTCCCCCCTCAACCTCTGTCTTTCTAATGTAAATAATCCTAATCTACTCAACCTCTCTTCATAGCTAGCGCCCTCCATACCAGGCAACATCCTGGTGAACCTCCTCTGCACCCTCTCCAAAGCATCCACATCCTTCTGGTAATGTGGCGACCAGAACTGTACGCCGTTATATTAGAATTCTCTGAAGGAGTAATGTTTAAACTGGATTTCCCTTGCACAAATCATGCTTACTCTTCCCCATTCTTTTGGATTTTACAAAGTGACCAGTTATTGTCTCCTTAATGATCAATTCTAACAGCTTCCCCAGAACAGCCATCAAGTTGACTGGTCTTAACTGGGTTAAGGATAATCAATAGTAGTCAGGACAATTCTACTGCTTTACTGAGGCTTATACTTAAACAGTTCACATACGTGTAAATTGGGTGTAAAATACTTCAAATATTTTCTCCAACCATTGCAGTGATGCTGTCCTCTCCCATCACTGTTGGAAAAACAGGACAGAATGAACTTTATTCATCGGCTTTAGATCATCAGTGAAATGTGTTGAATGTAAAGACTTAGTCAAAACAATCAATAGAGATAAATTGGGAATATAGAAAAGCCGAATGAGATTTTATTAATGTTAATATTTTAGAACTGTCAGAGTTCCTCAGGAGCTCAGTTAGTAAATACATTTTATGATGTGGACCACACTGGATTTGTGGAATTATCTTTTAGTGCATACAGATTATGAAACAGTAAAAGTGAACCAAGGTTCCAATTTAAGACCAGAAATCAGAGACACTTGTTGGGTGAAAATGGTGTCTGTTAAAGAAAGCAAGGAGATTGGTTTAGATCTCACATAAACACCAACAACCTGTCACCAGATGCAAGTTGCAACACGGGTAGCACAAAGTACTGCTTCCAGAACAGGAAGGAAACTGGGGCAAGAGAAAAGAATTTTTAATTTTCTGGAAAGACTTTTGGGATGATGCTGGCAGCTCGTTTCTGCTTTGCCCCCCAGCAATAACAAGCACTTGTTTTAAAAAGGAGTATACATCAACAGCAGTAGCTTTGCTTTAACTGTTCTCAAACCAAAAAGCATTTATAACACTAAAAACTGTCCCTTTAAACATGGAGAAATTGGTTTGGAATTCTGTGATGTTTACATCAGGACAGAAAATAGAGGAATAATATATTTCCACTGTACAAAAGGCACAGAGACACATTATTGTGAACATGCACACTTTGCTCCTTCAAAGCGCGGGATATTATTGTCTAACACTGGTTGTACAAGGACCTGCAGCAGGTGTTTTGTACACCATCTTCCATTAATGTTCTCACAGGAATCAAATAAGCATTTTCTCAGCACATATGAATACTCAGCAACAGTGGTTTAATTATATTCAGTCTGGTCCAAAGATTTAAATGTGCAGCAACTCAGTTTTTTGCTCAACCATTTTAGAGCAATAAATATAGAGTAATAGATGGATGGCAGTTAGGTACAAAACGATAACTCAACTGAGCAGTCATGATAATATCATAAACTGCAAAAGCAGTTTGCTGCCAGCTGTTCAAGAGAAAAAAATGATAATGACTTTCAATTGTAATGCAACAGGTACATTGTGCTAAGTCACTTAAATATTATCATCCATTTTTCAAATTACTACAAAATACGCTGAGTAGTAATTTGTGATTTAACAAGTGTTACTGTTGTGAGAATGTTAAAAGAAATGGCATTCAGCTGAAAGAAGATAGGAGCCAATTTGTACATATGACTACACTATGTAAAAACTGAGTGAATCTTCATACATAGCTGAGTTTGTACCTGGACAAAGAATTGAAATCAAAAGGGTCAGAAAGAGCTGTTGATCTGTGTTAACTATCATGCTTTTAGAGGGAGAGAGGTAGTGAAGAGTTGGTGAATGCCTCAAACACTTCCATATCAATGAGTGGAGAGCGAAGGCTTCCATTCTTGATAAGTTCCCGGTATCATCTGCTGGAACTATGTATTTGGGAAAACGGATGGGAGAGCAGATTTGGGGGGCTGTAGTACAACATAATTGCTCAACCTGGTAAAAATCAAGGATTGCAAATGAAGAATATCCATTTAGGCCAGGAATTACTTGGGTGCTAATTGCTTTTGGAAACCTAGTCTGAAGATAAATTAATGCCCTTTGAGGAAGCAGATTGGCTAGATGCAATAGAAAAGTAACAGAGAAGAGGGGTGGGGCATTAAAAGAATACGTTATTCATGGCATGTGGGTATCTGTGGCTGTGCTAGCATTTATTACCCATCGCTAGTTACCCTTGAGGAGGTGGTGATGAGCTGCTTTTTTGAACTGTTACAGAGCGTTTACAATGCTGCTAGGGAGGAAGTTTTAGAATGTTGACCCAGCAACACAGGGGAGACAATGGCCTAGTGGTATTATCGCTGGACTGTTAATCCAGAGACCCAGGTAATGTTCTCAGGACCCGGGTTAAAATCCCACCATGGCAGATGGTGGAGTTTGAATTCAATAAATATCTGGAATTAAGAGTCTAACGATGACTGTGAATCCATTGCCGGATGTCAGGAAAAATCCATCTGGTTCACTAATGTCCTTTAAGGAAGGAAACTGCCATCCTTACCTGGTCTGGTCATGTGACTCCAGACCCAATGTTGTTGATCTATAACTGCTCTCTGAGCAATTAGGTATGGGCAAGAAATGCTGGCCTATCCAGCGACACCCTCATCCTGTGAATGAATAAAGGAAACTGAGGATATACTTCCAAGTCAGCATGGTGAGTGGCTTGGAAAAGAACTTGCAGGTGTGGTTTTCCCACGTTTCTGCTGCCCTTTGGCTTTCTCAATTCCAGTGGTCCTGAATTGGACAGTGCTGCCTAAGGGGCCTTTCTGAATTTCTGCAGTGCATCTTGTAGATGGTAACAGAGCTAATGTTGAGTGTAGGTGCTGGAGGGACTGAATGTTTGTGGATGGGGTGCTGATCAAGTGGACTGTTTTGTTCTGGGTGGTTCAAGCTTCTTGAAAGTTTTTGAAACTGCACTCACCCAGGCAAGTGCAAAATATTCCATTACACTCCTGACTTGTGCTTCATAGATGGTATGCAGACTTTAGGGAATCAAGAGGTGAATTACATGCTGCAGGATTCCTAGCCTCTGACCTACTCTTGTAGCTACAGTATTTAGATGGCTAATTTACTTCAGTTTGTGATCCATGAAACCTCCCTGCCTCCCCAGAATGTTGATAGTGGGGGGATTCAATGATGTTAATGCCATTAAATTCAGTGCTAACGTGGCATATGTTTAAGCCTAATCTGAAAAGCAGCTGCTTTCACACCTGTCAGAACTTCAAATTGGTTTTACAAACTTGATATGATTCTACCAACTGAACAAAATCAACAGCATGTCATTTTATCACCTATAAGACTCTGAGCAAACATTTTCTGATATGGCATAATTTGAAAAAGAAAAATCACACGGCAAAATGACAACAGGAAGGACAGATGCTTGCTTATAATTTAAATGTGTAAACTTTTGTTAATGTACCTGTAATTACCTTTGCCTTACCCCCACAGCTTCAATATTAATTGCTGTAGGGTTGACTCAGTTCTTGGTCCCTTTGGTGTACATTCAATTAATTTGGCTAAAAACACAACAACTGAATGATTTGAATTGTTAGACTTAGGGATCTGTTGGAAAGTTTTTTTTTAAATAAATGCCTGCTCAGATTGCTTATCAGATTAAACAGATGGAATCATACTATATGCAAATAGACAGACGGGCAATATGTGTTTTAGTTTTGCCTGATCAAAAATGGACGTAAACCAAGCATGGTCAATGGTGAATGTGTGTGTTACCAAATGCATGTAAATAATCCATAAGGAAACAGTATTCTATCTGCAAATAAGAGAGAGTTACATATCAAGATATTTTAATTGGATACATGGATTCAGAGGGCATAGATGAGGGAGGATAAAATTTTATGATTTTAAGTCTAGCTAGACTATATCTCAGCATTGTTGCTGAGGTTGTAGACATGTTCACTGAGCCAGTGGGTTTGGGTGCATTCCAAATGTGGTTGAACCAAAGTCCGATACAACTGTAACATGACCTGCCAACACTTGTACTCAATACCCCGTCTGATGAATGAAAGCATGCCGTATGCCTTCTTGACCACTCTATCGACCTGCATTGCCACCTTCAGGGTACAATGGACCTGAACAGCCAGATCTCTCTGTGCATCAATTTTCCCCAGGGCATTTTCCATTTACTGTATAGTTCGCTCTTGAATTGGATCTTCCAAAATGCATCACCTCACATTTGCCTGGATTGAATTCCAACTGCCATTTCTCCACCCAACTCTCCAATCTATCTATATTCTGCTGCATTCTCCGACAGTCCCCTTCACTATCTGCTACTCCACCAATCTTAGTGTCATCTGCAAACTTGCTAATCAGACCATCTATACCTTCCTCCAGATCATTTATGTATATCCCAAACAAGAGTGGTCCCAACACGGATCCCTGTGGAACACCACTGGTCACAGTTCTCCATTTTGAGAAACTTGCTTCCACTACAACTCTGTCTCTTGTTGCCCAGCCAGTTCTCTATCCATCTAGCTAGTACACCCTGGACCCCATGCGACTTCACTTTCTCCATCAGCCTACCATGGGGAACCTTATCAAACGCCTTACTGAAGTCCATGTATATGACATCTACAGCCCTTCCCTCATCTATCAACTTTGTCACTTCATAGAACATAGAACATAGAACATAGAACATAGAACAATACAGCGCAGAACAGGCCCTTCGGCCCTCGATGTTGCGCCGACCTGTGAACTAATCTAAGCCCACCCCCTACACTATCCCATCATCATCCATATGCTTATCCAAAGACTGTTTAAATGCCCCTAATGTGGCTGAGTTAACTACATTGGCAGGCCGGGCATTCCACGCTCTGAGTAAAGAACCTGCCTCTGACATCTGTCTTAAATCTATCACCCCTCAATTTGCAGCTGTGCCCCCTCGTACTAGCCGATGTCATCATCCTAGGAAAAAGACTCTCACTGTCCACCCTATCTAATCCTCTGATCATTTTGTATGTCTCTATTAAATCCCTTCTTAGCCTTCTTCTCTCCAATGAGAACAGACCCAAGTCCCTCAGCCTTTCCTCATAAGACCTTCGCTCCAGACCAGGCAACATCCTGGTAAATCTCCTCTGCACCTTTTCCAATGCTTCTACATCCTTCCTGTAATGGGGCGACCAGAACTGTACGCAATATTCCAAGTGAGGCCGCACTAGCATTTTGTACATTTGCAGCATGACATCATGGCTCTGGAACTCAATCCCTCTACCAATGAAACCTAACACACCGTATGCCTTCTTAACAGCACTTTCAACCTGGGTGGCAACTTTCAGGGATCTATGTACCTGGACACCAAGATCCCTCTGCACATCCACACTACCAAGAATCTTTCCATTGACCCAGTATTCTGCCTTCCTATTATTCTTCCCAAAGTGCATCATCTCACATTTATCTGCATTGAACTCCATTTGCCACCTTTCAGTCCAATTCTGCAGTTTATCCAAGTCTCCCTGCAAGCTGCAACATTCTTCCACACTGTCCACCACTCCACTGACTTTAGTGTCATCTGCAAACTTACTAACCCATCCACCTATGTCTGCGTCCAAGTCATTTATAAAAATGACAAACAGCAGTGGTCCCAAAACAGATCCTTGTGGCACACCACTAGCAACCGGACTCCAGGCTGAATATTTTCCATCAATCACCACTCTTTGCCTTCTTTCAGAAAGCCAGTTTCTAATCCAAACTGCTAAATCTCCCTCAATCCCATGCCTCCGCATTTTCTCCGATAGCCTACCATGTGGAACGTTATCAAAGGCTTTACTGAAGTCCATGTACACCACGTCAACTGCCCTACCCTCATCCAAGTGCTTGGTCACTTTCTCAAAAAACTCAATGAGGTTTGTGAGACATGACCTGCCCTTGAAGAATCCATGTTGACTATCTCCAATCAAATTGTTGCTTGCTAGATGATTATAAATCCTATCTCTTATAATCCTTTCCAAAACTTTTCCTACAACAGATGTCAGGCTCACTGGTCTATAATTACCTGGGTCATCTCTACTGCCCTTCTTGAACAAGGGCACAACATTTGCAATCCTCCAGTCCTCTGGTACTAAACCTGTAGACAATGATGACTCAAAGATCAAGGCCAAAGGCTCCGCCATCTCCTCCTTAGCTTCCCAGAGAATCCTTGGGAAAATCCCATCCGGCCCAGGGGATTTATCTACCTTCACACCTTCTAGGATTGATAACACCTCCTCCTTATGAACCTCAATCCTTTTAAGTCGAATAGCCCGTATCTCAGTCTTCTCCTCTACAATATTCTCCTTTTCCCGAGTGAAAACAGATGAGAAATATTTGGTTAGCACCTCTCCGATCTCCACAGGGTCCACACACAACTTCCCACTTCTGTCTTTGACTGGCCCTATTCTTACCCTAGTCATCCTTTTATTCCCCACATACCCATAGAAAGCTTTAGGGTTCTCCTTACTTCTACCTGCTAATGACTGCTCATGTCCCCTCCTTGCTCTTCTTAACTCTCTCTTTAAATCCTTCCTAGCTAATCTGTAACTCTCCATCGCCTCATCTGAACCATCTCGTCTCAATGTCACATAAGCCTCCCTCTTCCGCTTAACAAGAGATACAATTTCTTTTGTAAACCAAGGTTCCCTTACCTTATCACTTCCTCCCCGCCTGACAGGGACATACCTATCAAGGACATGCAATATCTGTTCCTTAAACCAGCTCCACATTTCGATTGTCCCCATCCCCTGGATTTTGCTACCCCATTCTATCCCTCCTAAGTCTTGCCTAATCGCATTATAATTGCCCTTCCCCCATCTATAACTCTTGCCCAGTGGCATGTTCCTATCCCTTTCCATCGCTAAACTAAACATAACTGAATTATGGTCACTCTCTCCAAAGTGCTCACCTATCACTAAATCAAACACCTGGCCTGGCTCATTACCAAGTACCAGATCCAGTGTGGCCTCCCCTCTTGTCGGCCCTTCGACATACTGTATCAGGAAACCCTCCTGCACACGTTGGACAAAAACCGATCCATCCAACGTACTAGAGTTATAGCATTTCCAGTCAATGTTGGGGAAGTTAAAGCCTCTCATAATGACCACCCTGTTCCTTTCACTCCTGCCCAGAATCGTTTTGCCGATCCTCTCCTCCACATCCCTGGAACTTTGCGGAGGCCTATAAAAAACTCCCAGCAGTGTGACCTCTCTTCTCCTGTTTCTGACCTCAGCCCGTACCACCTCAGTAGACGAGTCCTCGTCAAAAGTTCTTTCAGCCACCGTTATACTGTCCTTGACTAACAAAGCCACACCTCCCCCTCTTTTACCACCTTCCCTGATCTTTATGAAAGATCTAAACCCTGGAACCTGCAACATCCATTCCTGACCCTGCTCTATCCACATCTCCGAAATGGCCACAACATCGAAGTCCCAGGTACCTATCCATGCTGCAAGCTCACCTACCTTATTCCAGATACTCCTGGCGTTGAAGTAGACACACTTCAAACCAGCTTGCTGTCTGCCAGCACACTCCTGTGATGGTGAAATCCTGTCCATGTCCTCCCTACTCTCATCCTCCTGTGTGCTGGAACTACACCACAGGTTCCCATGCCCCTGCTGAGCTAGTTTAAATCCACCCAAATAGCACTAGCAAATTTCCCACCCAGGATATTCGTACCCCTCTGGTTCAAATGAAGACCGTCCTGTTTGTACAGGTCCCACCTTCCCCAGAATGAGCCCCAGCTATCCATATACCTGAAACCCTCCCTCCTGCACCATCCCTGCAGCCGCGTGTTCAGCTGATATCTCTCCCTGTTCTTTGCCTCGCTATCACGTGGCACGGGTAACAAACCAGAGATAACAACTCTTTGTTCTAGCTCTCAGCTTTCACCCTAGCTCCCTGAAATCCTGCCTTATATCCCTATCCCTCTTTCTACCTATGTCATTGGTACCTATGTGGACCACGACTTGGGGCTGGTCACCCGCTCCCTTCAGGACCCCAAAGACACTATCCGAGACATCACGGACCCTGGCACCTGGGAGGCAACACACCAACCGTGAGTCTCTCTCGTTCCCGCAGAATCTCCTATCTGTCCCCCTAACTATGGAGTCCCCAGTGACTAATGCTCTCCTCCTCTTCCCCCTTCCCTTCTGAGCAACAGGGACAGACTCTGTGCCAGAGACCTGTACCCCATGGCTTACCACTGGTAAGTCGTCCCACTCAACAGAATCCAATACGGTATACCTGTTACTGAGGGGAATGGCCGCAGGGGATCCCCGCACTGTCTGCCTGTTCCCTTTCCGTCCCCTGACTGTAATCCATCTACTTTTTTCCTGTACCTGAGGTGTGACTACCTCCCTGTAACTCCTCTCAATCACCCCCTCAGCCTCCCGAATGATCCAAAGTTCATCCAGCTCCAGCTCTAGTTCCCTAACGCGGTTTCCAAGGAGCTGGAATTGGGTGCACTTCTCGCAGATGAAGTCAGCAGGAACACTAGTGATGACCCTTTCCTCCCACATCCTACAGGAGGAGCATGCAACTGCCCTAACATCCATTCCCATTGTTCTGAATTCCAAAAAACAGACTATTGGAAAAAAAACACTAGTAACTTACCAAATCGACGCTCAGAACCTTTTTGATTAGAAGAGGAGGATGGGTGGGAGACACTACCTTAGTCGTGTTTTGGGTAAAGCAACCGCCCAAATATATTACCTCACTTACTCAACTGTCCCGTGTCTGCTCCTGCTCGACGCGCACTCCGCCTATTCACGAGGTAAGTTTTTAAAGGAGAAGCTTACCTTCCCAAGCTGCCCTCGCACCTCCTTCCGGACTCCCGCCGCTGAAACGACTGAAAGGCCGCTGTCACGCGAGGTAAGACCTTTATACTCCTGAAGCTTACCTTCCCAGGCTGCCCTTGTGCCACCTTTCGGACTCTCACTGCTGAAACGACTGAAAGGTCGTTCCTCAAAGAATTCTATCAAGTTGGTAAGACATGACCTTCCCTGCACAAAACCATGCTGCCTATCACTAATAAGCCCATTTTCTTCCAAATGTAAATAGATCCTATCCCTCAGTATCTTCTCCAGCAGCTTCCCCACCACTGACGTCAGGCTCACCGGCCTACAATTACCTGGATTATCCTTGCTACCCTTCTTAAGCATGGGGACAACATTAGCAATTCTCCAGTCCTCCGGGACCTCACCCATGCTCAAGGATGCTGCAAAGATATCTGTTAAGGCCCCAGCTATTTCCTGTCTTGCTCCCTCAGCAACCTGGGATAGATCCCATCTGGACCTGGGGACTTGTCCACCCTAATGCCTTTTAGAATACCCAACACTTGCCCCCTCCTTATGCTGACTTGACCTAGAGTAATCAAACACCTATCCCTAACCTCGACAGCCGTCATGTCCCTCTCCTCAGTGAATACAGACACAAAGTACTCATTAAGAATCTCACTCATTTTCTCTGACTCCTCGCGTAACTTCCCTCCTTTGTCCTTGAGTGGGCTAACCCTTTCTTTGGTTACCCTCTTGCTCCTTATGTATGCATAAAAGGCTTTGGGATTTTCCTTCACCCTGTTTGCTAAAGATATTTCATGACCCCTTTTAGCCCTCTTAATTCCTTGTTTCAGATTGGTCCTACTTTCCCGATATTCTTCCAAAGCTTTGTCTGTTTCCAGTCGCCTAGACCTTATGTATGCTTCCTTTTTCCTCTTTGCTCATGTCACAATTTCACCTGTCATCCATGGTTCCCTAATCTTGCCCTCTCTATCCCTCATTTTCACAGGGACATGTCTGTCCTGCATTCTAATCAACCTCTCTTTAAAAGCCTCTCACATATCAAATGTGGATTTACCCTCAAATAGCTGCTCCCAATCCAAATTCCTGAGCTCCTGCCAAATTTTGCTGTAGTTGGCCTTCCCCCAATTTAGCACTCTTCCTTTAGGACCACTCTCGTCTTTGTCCATGAGTATTGTAAAACTTATGGAATTATGATCACTGTTCCCAAAGTAATCCCCTACTGAAACTTCAACCACCTGGCCGGGCTCATTCCCCAATACCAGGTCCAGTATGGCCCGTTCCCGAGTTGGACTATTTACATACTGCTCTAGAAAACCCTCCTGGATGCTCCTTACAAATTCTGCTCCATCTAAACTAAAGTGAATCCCAGTCAATGTTGGGAAAATTAAAATCTCCCATCACCACCACCCTGTCGCTCCTACATCTTTCCATAATCTGTCTACATATTTGTGCCTCTATCTCACAATCGCTGTTGGGAGGCCTGTAGTACAGCCCCAACATTGTTACTGCACCCTTCCTATTTCTAAGCTCTGCCCATATTGCCTCACTGCTTGAGTCCTCCATAGTGCCCTCCTTCAGCACAGCTGTGATATCCTCTTTGACCAGTAATGCAACTCCTCCACCCCTTTTACCTCCCTCTCTATCCCGCCTGAAGCATCTATATCCTGGGATATTTAGTTGCCAACCTTGGTCTTCCCTCAACCAAGTCTCAGTAATAGCAATAACATCATACTCCCAGGTACTAATCCAAGCCCTAAGTTCATCTGCCTTACCTACTACACTTCTCGCATTCAAACAAATGCACCTCAGACCACCTGTCCCTTTGCGTTCATCATCTGCTCTCTGCCTACTCTTCCCCTTAGTCACACTGACTTCATTATCTAGTTCCTTACAGACTTTAGTTACTACCTCCTTACTGTCCACTAACCTCCTCATTTGGTTCCCATTCCCCTGCCACATTAGTTTAAACCCTCCTTAACAGCATTAGCAAAAGCACCCCCCTTGGACACTGGTTCCAGTCCTGCCCAGGACCGTCTGATTTGTAATAGTCCCACCTCCCCCAGAACCGGTCCCAATGTCCCAAAAATCTGAACCCCTCCCTCCTGCACCATCTCTCAAGCCACTCATTTATCCCGCCTATTCTTTCATTTCTACTCTGACTAGCACGTGGCACTGGTAGCAATCGTGAGATTAGTACCTCTGAGGTCCCTCTTTTTAACTTGGCTCCTAATTCCCTAAATTCTGTTTGTAGGACCTCATCCCATTTTTTACCTATATCATTGGTGCCTATATGCACCACGACAGCTGGCTGTTCACCCTCCCCCTTCAGAATGTCCTTCAGTTGATCTGAGACATCCCTGACCCGTGCACCTGGGAGGCAACATACTATTCGGGAGTCTTGTTTTTGACCACAGAACTGCCTATCTACACCCCTTACAATCGAATCGCCTATGACTATAGCCCTTCCACTCTTTCCCACCCTTCTGTACAGCAGAGCCAGCTACGGTGCCATGAACCTAGCTACTGCTGCCTTCCCCTGGTGTGCCATCTCCCCCAACAGTATCCAAAACTGTATACCTGTTTTGGAGGGGGATGACCGCAGGGGACACCTGCACTGCCTTCCTGCTTTTTCTCTGCCTTTTTGTCACCCATTCCCTTTCTCCCTCAGCAATCCTAATCTGCGGTGTGACCAACTTGCTGAACGTGCTACCAACGACTTACTCAGCATCACGGATGCTCCAAAGTGAGTCCATCCGCAGCTCCAGAGCCGTCATGCGGTCTAACAAGAGCTGCAGCTGGACACACTTTTTGCACGTGTAGGAGTCAGGGACATCAGCCGCGTCCCTGAGCTCCCACATTGAGCAAGAGGAGCATAACATGGGTCTGGGATCGCCTGCCATTTCTACTCTTAAGCTTAGCTTAGTCCTACTGTAATATCAAATAATAGATAAATGAAATAATTTTTACCAATCACTCTACTTACCAGCACACGATAAAAAAAAGTAAAAGAAAAACCTTACCTTATCAACACACCACAAAAAGTCTTTTTTTTCGTTAGAGGAGGAGAGCGGGTGGGAGACACTACATGTGTAGTGTCTTGGGTTTAGCCACTGCCCAATTAGATCGGTTCTCTCACGTTCTGAGCGTGCAATTCAACTGCTCCCATTCAGCTCCACTGCCGAAATGAAGAACTTACCTTCCCGGCAGCCCCCTGGTCCTCGCTCTCACCGCTCCCCCTGCTGCTGCAAAAATGGATGGCAGGCACCCCAGGATACCAACATCATCAATAAGGACACCGCCATGAAACTACTAGATCTGTGCCTCACAACCCACTACACCTTCAATGACATCATATACAAACAAACCAATGGGATCCCCAATATCAGGACAGATTGTAGAAGCAGTAATGTAAAGGTTAGAACGAACAGTGCTCCACACTATACAACACAAACTCTGGGTCTGCTATGTAGATGACACCTTCATGATTATTAAACATACAAAACTAGAAGAAACCCATCAACACATAAACAACATCTTTACAGGAATAAAATTCACAAAAGAAGAGAACAACCACCGACTACCATTCCTGGACATAATGGTAGAATGCAAAAACAATGGGGAACTCCAGACTAGTGTATATAGAAAGACCACACATACAGACCAGACACTTGATTACACTAGCAACCACCCCAACGCCCACAAATGGAGCTGCATCAGGACACTATTTAAACGAGCCACAACACACTGCAGCAACATGGAACTACACAAAGTAGAACAGCAGCATCCGTACGGAGTCTTCAAAAGGAATGGATACCTGAAAAGCACAATTCTCCATTACCTCCGAGACAGACCACAACAGGAAGACACAACACGACCAGACTCACTAATCACCCTACCATACATCAAGGACATTTCAGAGATGACCACAAGACTACTCAGATCCCTAGGTATCAGAGTAGCCACAAACCAACAACCACCCTATGACAGCTATTGATGAATGTAAAGGATCCCAAACCCAAAGCCAGTGTAAAATATAAGATATCATGCAAGGTCTCTGAGAAACACTACATAGGCCAAAACGGGAAAAAACTGACAATATGGATACACGAACACCAACTAGCCACAAAGAGACATGACCAATTCTCACCTGTTTCACTACACATGGACAAGGGACATGAACTCGACTGCGACAACACATCCACAATTGCACGAGCCAAACAAAGACACGCCAGGGAATTCCTGGAGGCCTGGTATTCTAGCCAGAACTCTGTCAACAAATGCATTGAATTAGACTCTGTGTACAAACCACTGAGAAACAGAACCGGAAGTGGTAACAAACACCCTAACAAACTGAGGCACCGGAGGCGCACTGACGATATTACCTAGCAGGGTAAAATGTTTGCAACCAAACCCACCGGCTCAGCGAGTATGTCTACAACCTCATCCACAACCTGAGCTACAAAGATTCTCAAAAAAAATCAGAGTTGTCACATTTAAACCTCCAAATTATGTAATTTTAAATGTTTAAGACTTCATTAAATATTTTAAATATCTTCTGTAAAAGTTCTGTTTAAATGATGCTGTACAGTATATATGGTTGTGTGAAGATAGAGAAAAAAAATTAGTGTTTTCCTAAAAAGTGTCTATAAAACAGTGTTTTAGGATTATGTACAATATAGTGTTAGTTACATTTGGATTATTGCAATTAGCTGACTCAGCATAAAATACATATTCAGTATTATGTTGGTTTTGAGAGAACAGCTTGGCCTATCCTAACCATATAGCTGATAATACCAAGTGGCAACATGGACCAGGTGGGAGAACCATAACAGTTAAGGAATGGGAAACAACCAAGTTTTTTGCAGCATGTGATCTCTTCCTTCTTTCTGTTTGCTTGGACCGCTTCCTAATGTTAGACCCTGGAGGCAAAACTATATTTCCGCACTTTCCTAGAGTGTAGGTAGTAACCCTTAGTTTACTGCATTAGCCGAAATGAGAAAGAAAATACATACAAGCCTGCTCTATTGAAAGATCAAATCAGTTGGATGGTTACCTAATCATTAAAAAAAAAATCACAGGGCCATTTCTTACCATTTTCTGTGCTTTCTGAAGGGCAATGCATGTTTTAAATCCAAAGTGTATAATTCAGTAGGGTAACAGTGTATGTCTGGCTAAAGTTCTGACTTAAAACAAATGCAGTGCACTAAATGTGTGATGTACCATTTGTTGGCAAAATAAGTTGTGTCTGACCATGGGGTCATGCTGTGTAATTATGGTTGACTCGGCAACACCAAAGCTGCAGCAGCTGACAGCAGGCTGTCTGA
Source organism: Ginglymostoma cirratum (assembly GCA_024137785.1). Lineage (NCBI taxonomy): Eukaryota > Metazoa > Chordata > Chondrichthyes > Orectolobiformes > Ginglymostomatidae > Ginglymostoma > Ginglymostoma cirratum. The sequence continues at coordinate 46,535,336 of JAHRHZ010000016.1, read as the reverse complement.
GGTCAATATTCATTAAAACTGAGAGATAAGCCTCTTTCCAGAGAAAGCAAGGAAATGTCGCAATGACGGAAAGATCCACCAACCTTGGTAGATGACACATTTTTGATGCTTGCCAGTGGTCAAATTGACTGACAACTGATGAGTGGATGATGTCAAGGTTTGATCACACAGGCTGCTTGTAGGGGAAGGTCAGAACAATAGCTAGCTAACAAGCTCAAGGACAGGAGCTGCCTGATCAACAACCAGAGGTCAAGATGGAGCAGGCTGATTACCTGTTTTGGTCTGATCCTTAGACAAATACACATACGCCAGGTCACTTCTGACTGTAAACTCATGACATATTACTACATTGCAGTATTTTTGTATGTATATTGCTCCAATAAATGACAACTAGGTATAGTCTGTTGTTGGGGCTGCCTTTGTTATTGATATCTAGGGTAAAACAAGCATACCAGGGAAGGTGAGAATAAAACCCTACAAAAGTCAGCATCTTCAGTCTAACAGACAGAGTCGAACTTGCCATTGACATGCAAATTATTAAAAACACAGTATTTTACTTTTGCTTCTTTGGAAATGCTGGTGCATCAAAACCTAATATTTTTATTTGTCATATCCTAACTGAGCATATTTATTATTAATTCCCTTTTCTAAAAAAGACTGGAAGAATATCTCTGCTATGTCAGTGTTAATATTGAAATTTCTATCATTGATGGTATCAGATGGAAAAATCGATGCCAAGTGCAAATGGAAAGTAGGAGACTGAAGGCACAGATTCCTTTTATTCAGATGGATTGAATTCTATAATATAAGGAATATACCAGAGGTTGAATGGTCTCAGACAATCTGTTTTTAGATGTTCATTAGCATGTTGTGTAATCATTATGGTTACATTTTGATGGCATGATTTAAGCAATTGCTTTTGAGAAGCTTTCAAAGAAACTTCCAAAATATGACTTTTTCTCCCCCCACCCAGAGCTCAGCATTTCTGACAAGGATGTATCGAATTCTTTTGATCCTTGAGGGTCATGTATTGGAGCAGCATTGTGACATCCTCAGAAATACCCATTGCAGAACGTGTTTCTAGTTACCAGAAATAACAGGCACCTAACTAATAGTGGCCTATTAACCATGAGTGCATTTCAAATGCATTACGTGTGAAGGTAATAGTATCTCAATGACATAACTTGTGCTGGTAAAGTAGAAGATCTTACTTTCCCCTTTTAATCTTCATCCATATCGGATGAATCAAATTCACAAAAAAGTAGCCTGAAAGATGAATTCATTGTGTGTGTTTTAAAACATTTCTTAGACCAATGTGTTTGGGAACAATGTAGGGAACAAACTACTTTAGACCTAGTAATATGTGATGAGAAAGGGTTCATGAATGACCTCTGTAAAGGATAGTTTAGGCAAGAGTGATCATAACATGTTAGAATTTCTCATTATGTTGGGGTGAAAAAATATGATCTGAATCTCCTGCCTTAAACAAAAAAAAAATACAAGGGTATGAAGATAGTCTGATTAGAGTGGAAAAACAGGTTAAAAGATATGATGATACAGAAGTTGTGATGGACTTTTAAAGAATATTTTATAACTCTCAAAGGTATACTCTATTGAGAAAGCAAGGTGTTACATAAAGATGCATGAACCATGGCTAACTAAGGAAGATGTGGTTAGTACTGAAGTGAAAGAAGAAACACACAATGCTTCAAAGATAAGTGGCAGTCCAAATGTTCGGTTTCTCCATTTTTCTCAAAGGACAATTAAACAAAATGAGGCATACAATAGATAGAAAGAGCCTCTACACGCATATAAAAATGGAAGACAGTAGCTAAAGTGAACATTGGTCTGAGTCAAAATCCCAGGACATTTCTACAGTGGATCCTCAGGGTAGATTACCTTTGCTATTTCATCAGTGACTTTCCTCCAACGCGAGATCAAATATGGGCATGCTTACAGACAATTGTGTAGCAATTAGTATCATCTGCAAACTCCTCATATACTGAAGCAGTTCATGCCCACAAATCAACAAGACCTTGAGAATATTCAGACTTGAATTGATAAGTTAAAGTAACATTCATGCCACAAGTGCTAGGCAATGGCCATCAGCAGTGAAAAAAATCTAACCATTGATATTATCATTGCTGAATCCTCAATCCAGAACAATCAACATCCTGAACAGGTATTACCTTATCATTGACCAGAACAGAACTGGATAAGCCAAGAACTTTTTGGTAACTAACTTGCCCCACTATCTATAAGGCACAAGTCAGAAACATGATGGACACTACCCATTTGTCTGGATGACTGCAGCTGTAACATTCAGGGTCATTCAATGTTCAAAAAAGGCTACTTGATTGACTTTATACCCACCACAATTGCATAGTGGCTGCATTGTGACCAGGTCAACGTCCAGGAATTCATGACCAACTGTGTCTTTACTTGAAAAAAATGTACTGTAGAAGTTCAAGAGGGCACCATCAGTTTCTCAAAGGCAATAAGGGATCAATAATGAGTGTTTCCCTTGACAGTAACGGTCATCAAATGGAAGTAGTAAAATAGCAGAAATACAAAACATAAAAATGAAATATCTGAGTTGAAGTTATGAGGAGGAAGATGGAAGCAAAGAAGAAAACAACAGAATTCAGGTAACGAGTAATTACATGTTGTTTGACTATAATGTGAATATCTGCCAATACATATCTTAGGGTTTTATAATGTCACAGAACACTTTTCTTGGAAAAAGATAATCTTTGTTCTAACCAACATGTATTTTTGTAACATTCATCACATCTCAGAAAACCAGTGTTTCACATATATTGAATTGCTTTGAGATTGTAATTGCTGTTATACAGATGAATTTCTACCTTAATTTACATTTAATGTTAGTTTTACCCGAGAATTTTCTCTTCTTTTTTGTTTGACAAGCAGCATTAAACAAACAAAATTTACTTACATCATTCTCCTGATGTCAATTATAAGCCGTGGTGAAGTACAACAATCTAAAGAGACAGATTTTTCTCCTCACTTCTAATAACCAATTAGTAGTGGGTCTAAATAAGGACTGGAATTGGCACAGCTTGAGGGCCTGTTCGTGTGCTATATTGTATAACCTCTTTGCTTGATGCCTCCCCCAGTTACATCCATGATCCAGGAATTTGTTCCTTGGGTAAAACTGTATCTTTACCACTTCACAGCACAATCCATTAAGAGTATAATTACTTCAAATGAGCAATAAAATGCAGTAAAAAAAAATTTCTTTTCTCATATGGTACAGCCATTATTGGGAGTTTTCTGAAACGGTTCCTTAGATTTGTACTGCTTTGAGTTAGGTAATCAGGATTCAAATACACAGATCAGCATTCAGTCTGCTTACTTACAAAATCACAGATTTGTTAATAGTGCCAGTCATTCGACCCATCATGTCTGCCCCAGCTCTCAAAGAGTATTGTGACTTAGTGGCATTCACATCCATTTCCTTATAACTCTGAAAATTGTTTCTATTAGAACAGCCATCTAATGCTGCCTTGAATGTGCCATTGAAACCTGCTCCATCAACAATGTAGAAACATGTAATATAGGAGGCCATGTGACCCTTCAGGCTTGCTCTGCCATTCAATATGATCATGGCTGATCATCCAACTCAGACCCCTGTTTTTTCCCCCGACACCCTTTAATCCCTTTAGCCTTAAGGACTATATCTAACTCCTTCTTGAAAAGATTCAACGTTTTGACCTTAACTACCTTCTTTGGCAGAGAATTCTACAGGCTTACCAATCGCTGAGCGAAGAAATTTCTCATCTCAGTCCTAAATAGCCAATCCCATATCTTTAAACAGTAACCCCCTGATTCCAGACGTCCTGTCATCAAGATCTTTCCTGTGTTTACCTTGTATGGACATGCTAGAATTTTATAGGCTTCTATGTGATCACTCCTCATTCTTGTGCATTTCAGTGAATATAGTCTTAACCAATTCAAACTCTCTTCATAAGTCTGCCCTCCCATCCAAGGAATCAATCTGGTAAACCTTTATTGCACTCCCTACATAGCCTAGACATCTTTCCTAAAACACAGAGACCAGAACAGGGCACAATACTCCTGGTGTGATCTCACCGGTGTGGTCCTGTACAATTGCAGCAAGACATCACCGTTCCTGAACTCAAATCCTCTTGCTATGAAGGGTCACATACCATTTGCATTCTTTACCACCTCCCGTATCTGCATGCTTACTTTCAGAGACTGGTGTACAAGAACATCCAGGTCTTAATGCACTTTCACCTTTCCCAAACAGTCATTCAGCTAATAAACGACCTGTTTTTGCTAAAGTGGATAATGACCTCATTTATCCACAGTTTCCAGTTCAGTTTGTCCGAATCACAATGAAGCATCTCTGCATTCTCCTCACAGCTCACCCTGTGACCCTAAGATTAAAGGCTGAAAATGATGGAAATACTCAGGTCAGGTGGCTTCTCCGAAGGAAATAGATTTAATAGTTCATGTTGATGACTTTTTATAGAACTAGAAAAAGTTATACACGTTATAGATTTTCAGTGAGAGGGGACAGGCTAGGAAAAAAAAAAGTCTTATTTAGTAGAATATAGGATGGCTTAAGGGAGTTGGCAGAATTAGACTAATGGGAAAAGTAAAGGCATTAAAGTTGGACAGAAGTGGTGCAGGTTTTGGTTTTACTTTCCTATTTCTTGTTTTTGTTTTCAGATTTCATACTGCCACACACATTTAAAATGTAATTGAGGTCTTAAAGCTTATTTCAAGACTTTACTTAGATTGATGAAACTGCAAGTTCGTCAGCAAATAACAGACCTTGGTGGCAATTATCGAGACCAAGAATTATTTATTTCTTTCTTGCATTAAATTGATAATGAAAAATTTAATGCAAGTATTTTAAATCATTAAAATACAATGAAAAATGCATTTCATGCACAATAATGAATCCAATTTGGAATTGCATTTTTTTTCAGATACAGTGGGGTCTCTGAAGTCCTACATCACTTATCAATCACATTTCTTTCGGATCCTGAAGATAACTTTAGATTTTCCTGGGGTTGGCGGTGGTAGTGTAGCATCTTCAATACAAACATGCAGCTTGCCAAGTCGTTTCAGCGAATAGCTGTGGGACAATCACAATGCTGTAGGTCTAAAGTCACACATGTATCAGACCAAGTAAGGATCTTCCCCTAAAAGAAAATTACTGAATGAGAAGGGTTTCCATGACAATTTAGAGGTTTCATAGTTAGCATAATTGTTACAGCATTGCATTCCAGACTTAAGAGTCATACAGAAACCATCCCTAATCAATCCTTGCCTTTCCAAATGCACATAGATCCTGTACCTCTGAATTCCCTCCAACAACTTACCCACTACTGACTTTAGGCTCACCAGTCTGTAGTTCCCTGCAGCCTTTCTTAAATAACGGCACAACTTTAGCCATCATCCAGTCTTCTGGCACCTCACCCACGGCTGGCAATGATACAAATATCTCTGCAAGTGGCCACACAATTTCTTCCCTAGCTTCCCAAAATGTTCTAGGAGATACTTGATGAGATCCTGAGGATTCATCTATCTTTATGCGTTTTAACACCTCCAGCACCACTTCTTCTGTAATGTGGACTCTTTTCAAGATATTACTATTTATTTGCGGATTGTGTTCTCTAGCTTCCATGTCTTTCTCCACAGTAAATACTGACATGAAATAGTTATTTAGGATCTCCCCCATCTTCTGCGATTCCACAAATATTTGTTGATCTTTAAGGTGCCCTAGTCTCTCCCTAGTTACTCTTTTGCCCGTAGTATATTTGTAGAATCTTTTTGGATTCTCCTTTACCCTTTCTGCCAAAGCTATCTCGTGTCCCCTTTCTGCCCTTCTGACTTCCCTGTGAAGTGTACTCTTACATTCCCTACACTCAAGGGATTTGCTTGATCCCAGCTGTCTATACCTGACATATGCCTCAGTTTTTTCTTGATCAGAGCCTCAATATTTCTTGTAAGCCAGTGTTCTCTATTCCCACCAGCCTTGCCTTTTACACCAACAGGAACACGCTGACCCTGAACTCTTGTTATCGCGCTTTTGAAAGCCTCCCACTCACCAAATGTCCCTTTAATTGTGAACAGCCTCTCCCAATCAACCGTTGAGAGTTTTATACAGTAATATTGCTCCCACAGTAAAGAACTGAACCACAAAGTGACTTATAAGCCTTGCCCTAATTTAGAATTTTTAGCTTGTGGACCAGCTGTATCGTTTTGCATAACTATTTTAAAACCAACAGAATCAAGGTCACTGATCCCAAAGTGCTCACCACTGACACCTCAGTCACTTGCCCTGCCTTACTTCCCAAGAGGAGGTCAAGTTCTGCCCCTTGTTCACTACAGCCATCTAAATGTTGGTTAAAAGTTTTCTTGAACACACTTCCAAGCCCTTAAGAGTATGTCAGTCCCAATTCATGTTTCCACTCAAGAAAGTTAAAATCCCCTGCTTTTACAACCTTATTATTCTTACAGCTAGCTGCAATCTCCCTGCATATTTGCTGCTCAGTTTTCCATTAACTAATGGGGGGCTTATCGTACAATTGCATCAAAGTGATCACCCCTTCTTATTTCTCAGTTTCATCAATATAGCTACACTGGACGATCCCTCAGGAAAATCTCTAAATGTTGCCTTGATATTTTCCCTTATCAAAAATGCCACTCATCTTCGTCTCCTACCCCCCTTCTATCCTTCCCAGAACATCTGTACCACGTAACATTGAGCTGCCAGTCCTGATTCTCCCTCAGCCATGTTTCTGTAATAGCTATGATGTCCCAGTCCCATGTTCCCATCCATGCCCCGGGTTCACCTGCCTCACCTGTCAGGCCTCTTGCATTGAAATAAATGCAGTTTAATTAATCAGTCTTTCCTCATTTGTTACTGTGTTCTTGCCTATGAAACTTGCTCTCTTCAACTTCTGTACCAGCCTAAACCTTCTCTCATCTCACTACTGCTTAGGGTCCTACCCTTCTCTCAGGAGTAGTTTAAAATCTCCCAAGTAGCTCAAGCAAATCCCCCTGCCGGGATATTGTTTCCTTCCAGTTCAGGGCAACCCATCCCTCTTGTCCAGGTCACTCCTGCCCAGAAGAGATCCCAATGATTAAAATTCTGAATCCCTGCTCCCACATCAGTTCCTCAGCCACACGTTTATCTGCCCTACCCTCTTACTCCTACGTTCACTAGCATGAGGCACCAGAAGTCCAGAGATTACTCCCCTTTGAGGTCCTACTTTTTAAACCTCCAGGCTAACTCCCTATATTCTCAGGACGTCATCCCTTTTTCTAACGATGTCATCCGTACCGATATGTACAATGACCTCTGGCTACTCATGCTCCCTTTTGAGAATACGCTGCGCATGCTCCAAGACGTCCTTAACCCTGGCACCAGGAAGGCGACACACCATCCTGGAGTCTCCATAAGACACAGGAGTGGAAGTAAGGCCATTCGGCCCATCGAGTCCACTCTGCCATTTAATCATGGCTGATGGGCATTTCAACTCCACTTACCTGCACTCTCCCCGTAGCCCTTGATTCCTTGCAAGATCAAGAATTTATCAATCTCACTCACGGCTGCAGAAATGCCTGCACGTGTCTTTATCACAATTGCTCCCTTAGACTTTGCCATACCATGCTTTACAGCAGAGCCAGTCATGGTGCCAAAGACCTAGCTGCTGCTGCTATTTTTCCCTGATAGGTTTTCCCCCACTGCCCTCAGTAACAGTATTCAAAATAGTATACTTGTTTGAGAAGGGGATAGCTACAGGAGACTCTTGAACTGCCTGTCTACCACTCCGGACGGTCAACCACCTCCCTGAAGCTACTATCTATTACACACACTGCCTCCTGTCTGCTCATCAGTGCTTCCAACTGCCGCTCCAAACAATCCATGTGATTTAAGAGGAGCAGCCAGGCACAATCCTGCAGACATAATCATCAGAGATACTCAACTGCTCCCTGATCTCCCACATCTGACAGGAGAAGTGTACCACTCCACTGGCTGCCATCTCTGCCGATTTAATGACTAGCAGACTTAAGGGGAAAAAGGTCTTACCTTGTTGCTGCTGGCCTTCCTCAACAAGACCTGGTGTTCACCAAGGCCCGCTCTCAGATCTAACCTGCAGCAACTCAACCACAAAGTAGCCTCTCGGAAAAATAGCCAAACAAGACGCAGAAACGCCTCCCCCGCCCCAGCTCACTTGCCTAAATTCTCACACTTAGCTCAACTTCCAGCATTTTCACTCTCTTGCAATTTGCACTTCATGCTGGGAGCACTTTAGGCCTTGCTTTTATGCTATACGGCCTGCCCTGCTACAAGAACTAGATTTAACTAGTTTAAATAATAGCTTAATTAGCTACAGCACTGGGACAGCTTGTTTAAACTTTCCTTAGGCCTGAAAGAAAAAAATTACCCTTAAATGTCTACCTTTCCCTTATGCACGGTTTTAGATTTTAAGGTGGCAAAAGATTAAATTTCATACTCTTAAACTCCCACACTTAGCTCAACTCCCAGCATTTTCATTCTTCTGCAGCTTGCACTCTGACTTAATTAACTTAGTTAATTTCATTTAAATTCTCCAGCTGATATGCTGGGATTTGAACTATTGCCTTGGAATCATGAGCCCAGGATTAATGGCCCATTAATAGAATCCAGTGTTACCATATTCATATTAAACAGGATCTGTCTGACTATCTTTGAGGTAACAGAAGTATCGCTACCAACTGAGAAAAAGGTTAAAGTTATTGCACATAGTTTGCAGTTTAAAGTATGATAAGCAAGGTTTGAAAATAATTCCAATCAACATGTTCCCTCCCTCTTGATTTGTGTAACATACATCAAAACACGTAACAAAGCAAAAATACAGTAGTATATGGTAATATTGCCCCACAAAGAACTAAGCCACAAAGTGACTTATAGCTAGCCTCAAACAGAACAATCTTATTAAGCTACTCCATTAATTCTTAAAAATTACGTATGACTATTTTAAAATTGATTTATTAAGTAAAACATGATACTACTGTTGCTTCAATTTTTTTAAAAAGAGAGCAATCTCTTGTGTATACAGTTTCACATCTAATTGAAAACTTTCATGTTTGCTTTGGAAAACTTCGTAGAGTTCATTATAAAAGGAGGGACAATTGTAAAGTTAGAAGAGGTATAAACACAATAAACACAAATATAGTCAAAATTTTATTGGGGCCGACCAATTCTGTAAATACACACCAATTTTATATGTAAAATGGACTTTGAAAACAAAGCAGTTACTGACTAAAACCTTAAACAACATTCAGGCTTTGACTAAGAATAGTTGACACATCTTTAAATGGTTCACAAATAAAGAATGCTAAACTTTTCATCACTTTCATCAAGTGATAATGGAATCCACCACACATGTAATTACTTCCTTCAGTTTCTGGTTCTATTTTCATCTCAGGAAGTAGAATGGAGACTAATGGTGTGCACTAGGAATAAAAGCATTTGTATTTTGTATTTATCCAGTTATAACAGTATTCTGTCATTGGCTCTGCACCACTCCTAGAAGCACATTTTATGAACATAAACATATTTAAAGATTAATACATTGGGTCAAGTTTGATAATGTAAAGGAATAAGCATGGTACATGTGTATCTGTAGCAGTCTTAAGTTAATCCATTCACAAAATCCAAAAGTACAAAGAAATACAAAGGTTTACCACACATCTACAAGGCTGGTGTTTCAGTTACCATAAGTGAAGAAACCAAATGGCTCTCAAATAAAAGGCATAAGAACAAGGTAGACATAAAAGTGGAACTAAAGTCCACAGTTACGTAACCTCAAAAAGTACTTAGTTTCAAAGGGGCACGAGTGCTATTAATCTAAATGTTTAAAACTTCTTTAGAACAGATAAATGGTAAATCTGACCACGTAAGGGTGGAAATAAAAATATTATCAGTGAAAATCTGCTCGTGTTCTCAAGTGAAAGCAAGGATTTCAAAACACCACTGCTTTATATCAATTCTGGAGTAATAACAATTTTTTAAAAAAATCTTCATGACTGTCTTCAACAACTAAGAGCTGCTGACTGCATCTAAAGCACTCTACTATCAGTTTATAGGTTTGGTTACTAAACAGTTGAAAGGGCCAAGTCAATGTTCATTAGCATTGATATTGGGGGAAGCTGATTTCAATCTCAATATTTATCAGTATGGCTGATTTTAAAAAAAATCAAATTGCAAGGAGAACAAGTGTAATTGTTTTGCTGATTAAAAGAGAATCAGTCATAGGCAAAGAAATAAATGAGTGAAAAGTTAGGCATTCTTGAATCTTGCAGCTCTTACAAAAATAATCTTGTACTAAATACACAGAATTTAAATATACTCTCCACACAACAATTCCAAGCTATACCTTGCAGAGGTGTGGCTCAATACATTAACTCCTAAGTACACTACTCAGATGCAAACTACTACAGTACAATGGTCTGAGCAGTGATCTGGATAAAATAACATAGCCGTATACATCACAAAAGAAAAACAACAAAGGTACAAATCAAAACAGCAGCTATTCTGAATCAACATTGGACACTGTGCTGAGAAAGGAAAATAAACCATTAAAATTACAGGCACACTGCAATTTAATATTCCTAGCTGTATGTTTACCAGATTAAATCCACTATTCGCATTTATTATAGCAAATTTTAAAAAATGTGTCTCAATGAAGGAAGAACAAAAAGGCTGTGCAATACCTTGTAGAAACTGAAAAATGAAAAATCTCAACATTAGTTTCAGAACTGGTTGCTGAGGTTTGATTCTTACAGATTAACACAATGAGTTCTCAGTACATTCAAACTTCTCCAGAAAAAAAATTAATTCCAGGCTGGAAATAAATCCACAAAATCAGACTATAAATGATCACAAAATACATTTTTTTTAAATCATAACCATAATTTTAAAGGTAGTTGGTAACTGTCTTGCACAGAACAGATTAGTTCCAAGGTGTACTATAACCACACAGTGCTAAACCTCCAGGTAATGTTAAGGTTCTTCATGTTCCCAATTCAGCATATCTCTGACATGGAATGCACAGGGTAAATTATTAGAGATAAATCCTTCTCTGGGACACACAAAAGTGAGGGAAAACGAAATCTCAGATAATAGCCTCATCCCCAATTTCATATCTTAACAGACAAGTTGTTTGTTTATTCCAAATGAAGGTGACACAAAGATTTAATGTGAAGGATATCAGAAAGTACTGCTGGATAATCAGAAAAACTATATAAGTAAGCATAGTGAATTAACAGAATGGCAAATACTTCTTGGCAATGTGGTTGAACAGTTAAACCATAACAAGATAGACGTCTTCACAGCCTTTTCACTACAGATGACAGAACATTGCTATGCTATCTCAAATTAGTAATTAAGAAATTAGCAAACCTCAGTTAAATCATTTGAGGTATCATAAATGGGCAGTGGACAAAGTTCAAAATGTGCATTATTGGTAAATGTTTCAGAGACACAAGTGTCCATCATTGCTTCATCCCTATGTCTTGTATACCAAGTATTGTCGCAGTTAGAAACCATCGTAAGGTAATATAGCCTTCAATCCAGTACCCATCTTTCAGTATTTACTGAATATACCCCTGTAAAGATTACAATAATTTCACTGATCTCTCCACATCTTAATAATTGAAGCAAGCACTGGTTTAGCTTCTCATTGCAATTTCTGTTACTTGGTCCATGCTAATACTGATACAGTATCGTTAACAACTACATTGCTGTAATTCACAAGTAATGCACATCTGCCTCAAATTATTTAGAAAAATGAATGGCTGCTACCCACAACGGAACAATTTACTTCATCCGTTTTTAAATTACTTCTGATTTGCTGTTCCATGAAAGTTCTTCTAGCATATTAGGGATACGAAAAATATTTGACCATTTTGTAATAAAAATAAAATCCTTCCCTAAAAAGAGTAGTTTCGACTTTCCCAGTCAAAACGGTCTATTTGTACATCGTTACCTAATGATACTTCCAGTGCAAATTGCCAGTGTAGTTTAATGTCCAGTATAAAAACAGTTTTAACAAGAGCAGTTTCCACAACCTTTTACACTGTTCAAAATCTCTTCTGATAATTTTCGCCTTTCCTCTTCCTTGGATGACATTATTTTCACCCCCTTTTGATCATGGGAATTTGTGTTGTTGAACACTCTACTGTTTTGTGCTCGCCACAGCTCAGAGTAAAGGCTGTCGGGTTTGTTCAGGAGAGTTTGATGGGTTCCACGCTCTGCTATCTTACCCTGCAACAAATTGTAAAGAGCAAGTCAATGACTTTAGATGAACATCGTCTCGTCAGATATGACTAAAGATCCACTGGCATTAGTCTGTAATGCATAGTTTTTAAAAACCATTCCAATAGATTCATATTTGTTTGAATAAAGCCATAAATGACAGGAATAAGTCTACAGTAAAATATGTACCAATGTATTTAGCAGGTTTGAAATGCTAATTTCCTTGTTTGAAGTTAATCCATTAGACTTACAGCTTGTATCAGAATGTCAGTAAACTATCACAAGAAGCTTTCTCCATGACCAAGATCAACTTCAGGTGAATCCAGGAGACTATGCGGCAGTGAAGTACGGTAATCTTTAACATGAGACCTTTTTTTTTGCCAAGTCATGTTATTCTACCCAGATATTTTTAAAACAAAAAACCTTCTTAACCCTTCCAGCTGTAGGTTTATCACAACCATAAAACTTCACTTCGCACTGAAGCATTAGCAAATTTGCAAAGGGCCAAGGCAAACATGCAGTCCTATCTTTTTCTCTTCACTCTGTACATGATATAATGCTGTATACTTATTGCAAAAGTATCTATTACATTCATTAATTTTGGTGCAGAGTTTTAGATATGCATTACATATAGTCATTGCAGTGGTCAAACTATTGCCTTAACAAAAATTAAGACATCATTGAAATACAGCTATGTGTCAACTACAAAAGCCTCCAGGCTGAATTTTATGTTAATTGACAAGGAGATGAGTGCTATGTTGAAAAATAAGCTAAAAGTCAGCCATTGTTATTTAGAACATTTTCGCATACTCAAAAAACTATGGGACCGCACAATTGAATTGTACAACATGCAAATGGACACATTAGTCTGTGATATTCTGAAAATTATTTAGAAATGTGACCATAATCAACAAAATGATCTACACAGACAGAGGTGGTGGACAGCCTACTTAAAAATAATGCAAGAAATGACACCAGTATATTTTGACACAATTTTGTAAATACAGTAGGACAACAGCACTCAGACAGTAGCCACAAGAATTCACATTCAGTCTGCATCCTTCATTGCTTGATAGATCTACAATCCATAGCCTGCAAACTGTGGTGTCATGAGAGCTTGAATTCAATGGGAGACAGAGTAAGGGAAGCAAGAATATCCAAGCAATTAAACAGGTGTTAAAAAGCTCTATTAAAAATGTAGGTTCAATGGTTTTAATGGACCTCTATCATTCCTGCAGCTGTATCCTTTTGCCTTCCTCTGGGTGGTCTCTTCGACACTTTCAATCATTGTTGGCAATCATACAGGTTGGTATAATGTCCTTCAGCAAATGTGAGTGTGCAGCTCTACTGAAGTAACCTAGTTATGGAAATATTCAAAAACAGTGGTTTTCCTACCTTATCCAGAACTAGAATTTCGTCTGCATCAACAATTGTAGTGAGTCGATGAGCTATAAACATAGATGTGCGTTGGTGCACCAAGTCTCTCATTGAACTGAGAATATTCTGTGGAGAGCAGAGTAGAAATTGATCCCTTTAATGCTGAAAAGAAAGATGGAAAACAAAATCTTGCAAATCCATACATTCCTGAAAGTGACAACACAAAGGGATAAGGGATAAAGAAGGCGTACGGCATGCTTGCCTTTATTGCTCAGGGCATTGAGAATAGAAGTTGGCAAGTCACGTTGCAGCTGTATAAAACTTTAGTTAGGCACAGTTGGAGTACTGTGTGCAGTTTGATTGCCACACCACAGAAAGAATGTGGAGGCTTTGAAGAGGATACAAAAGAGACTTTTGTTGTCTGTATTAGCTGTGAGGAGAGGTTGAACAAATTTGGAGATAAAAGGTACTGCAGATGCTGGAGAATCAGAGATAACAAGGTGTGGGGCTGGATGAACACAGCAGGCCAAGCAACATCATAGGAGCAGGAAAGCTTGACGTTTCGGGCCTAGACCCTTTTCTGATGAAGGGTCTAGG
>JAHRHZ010000016.1:46445234-46520658 GCA_024137785.1 Ginglymostoma cirratum | reverse complement strand
CCACACCTTGTTATCTTGAACAAATTTGGATTGCTTTTGCTAAAGTGTCATCAGCTAAGACGCAACCTGATTGAAGTATATAAAATTATGAGAGGCACGAATAGGGTGGACAGTTGGAGTCTTTGTCCCCGTGTAGAAATATCAAATACTAGAGGGTATATAGGTTTAAGCTGAGAGGCTGAAAGTTTTACGGAGATGTATGAGGCATGTTTTTTCCTACAGAGAGGATGGTAGGTATCTGGAATGTACTGCCAGGGGAGGTGGTAGAAGCAAATATGACAGCAACATTTAAAGGGCATTTAGACAATCACATGCACAGGCAGGGAACAGAGGGATCCAAAGCATGTGCAGGTAGATGGGATTAGTTTAGAATGGTAACATGGTCGGCGTAAACATGGTGTGTGTTAAAGGGCCAGGTTCCGTGCCGTACTGTTCTATGATCTTCACCTTGATGCCATTTTCCCGATTCATCTCCAAGAGAATGGGGAAGGTCAAATTCACTTGCAAGTAAATAGTTTAAAAATTGCCATTTACTTCCAAGGCGGCATTACCTTGATTTACAAAAAGGACATTTGATTTGTGTGCTGTGAAGGAGAAATTGCTATAATTGTGTGGGAGGGAACACAAAAGAAGTGATATTTGACCAGAAACATCAATGGCATACCTCTTCAGTGATGGAATCCAAAGATGATGTAGCTTCATCATACAAGATAATGTGGGGCTTTTTTAGAATTGCTCGAGCAATTGCAACTCTCTGCTTTTCTCCTCCTGAAAGAGACATCAGTTTACATTGACCTCAGGCTATGAATGACAAAAGGTCCATTTAAAATGCTTCAGTTCTTCTACAAACATAGTACTTAAGGTTAAAAGGGAAAAGAAAAAAATGACTAAAAAGTTAAAAAGACTATGAAATGTCATTATATTCCCCATTGGTTTCATATAATGCCACATTTTAATGTGAAGGTTAAAGTATTTCGCAAAATAATTTACTATTTGGATCAGTTACAATCAACATGGTTTTATGCCACATAGGGGATTCTGTGACATTCCTCACCGAGACTGGAGTTAGAAAGTAATTAGGAGGATGTAGTGTTTTCTAAGAGCAGCAATCTCTTGCATATTACAGAAAAAACAGCATTTTGCGTCAGGCAGCTTTACAGTGTAAATAGCTAGAGCTTCAAATGTAGTGTGCTCCTCCATTAAAATGACAGATTATGAATACACCATCTGAAAGAACCAGGCAAGTTACTGATCACAAATCATGCCAATAGACAATTCAACAATCTGAAACGTTAAGTGTGTTTCTCTCTCCACAGATCCTGCCAGAGATGCTGAAAATTTAGAGCATTTACTTTTTATTTCAGTTTGTAGCATCCATACTATTTTGCTTTTGAATAAAGGTTACTCTTCAGTGGTTAGATGCAAGTCCAAATGCTGAATTAAGCAAACAAAACACGAATCCCTATTATTTTCAAGTGAGAGTGATGCTTTGTGAAAATATGGAATGTTCAGGGGGAGGAAATATCAAGCAATAAAAAAAACAAGGGAGGCTGGAGGAAAATATCTTCCTTTCCTTGTTGCTGGTTTTAAAATTTTATAATATGATCTAATATCTGGGAATTGATACCCCAGATGAATTATATAATTCAAGGAAAAATGTTCAACTCAAGACTGCATTCAAATACCAAGGAACATGAAATGATTGATCAATCAGAAGTGTTTTTAGAGATAAAGACAGACAAAAATTGCATTTTCAATACTCTCTACCTGGGCTCAATGTGCTCTAGCAAGCAGAGTAATGCCATTGCAATTAACAGTTATTTTAGGGCCTTGCTGCATCAGTGTAACAGAAAATAAAGGAACAGCCTCCAGTTTTTAAACAGACAAGCAAATACAGATGGAAAAACACCACATTTATCCCTTATTGTGTTTACTTCTGCCTAACAATTGTAAATGCAAGGTGCATAATTTATCTACATTTTAATACCATTTATTTTAGAGGTTGGATGTGAGCCAGTGTCATGAGGGGTTTAGTGTGTGTTTGAAGGGGTTTAAGGATGAACTTGTAGGTGTTGTTGTAGCCATGGTGATTTCATAACATTAGTCCTAAATCAACCTTTTCCCTTGAAGGTGAGAAGTAATTTGATTGCATTGAAAAAAGTTTTTACAAGCAAACGAAGTAAACAATTGTGCATTAATTTGGAAGGTCAGAGATTGCTTTTGTCCTCCTTTCAGTTAGGGGGAAACATGCATGTCTTGCAAAAGAAAGTTTTTAGGTTTCAGTTGGGCAGTTTGCAGAATTCTCAGCTGAAGCTGGACGGATGGGTAAAGGGAAAGAGACAGTTTAGTTTGGACATGTAGCAAAATAAGTTCTATCAGTGTAACGAGTTCAGTTTTAAAGTTCCAGATTGGAAGTGTTTGGTTAAAACCCTAATCGGTTATTTAAAGCTGAGAAATTCTAAACTCAATTGTACGGAGGCTCAAAACAGGGGTCATCATATTCTTAAGACTGAGAATTGAAGCCACAATTAAACTAAGCCCAAAAGATCAAATAGAATAGTGAATTCTCTCTAGTGTGCACGCTGTAAAGGAGTGCTTTTGAGATTATTGTGATTATATTAAAATATGGGTTTCAAATATGCCATATATACTTTAAATTTATCACATCTTCATTTCTTTTGCATAGTAAACTAGTTTTATTGTCAATTTGTAGCATTGTATACATGTTTCAGTGAAAGATCACCTCACAAACAAAAATAAAATGATCTATCAAGCCACATTTCACTTTGGTATATGACTTGTCTCTAAACACACCAACTGGGATCATAACATTGCTCATCACAGAACTCTCCAACCTACTCAATTTCTACTTTTTGTACGGTTTTCACTAGTTACATAGAAACATGGAAATGGAGTCAAGTTTCTAGTACTCAAGTACAAAGCTTAAAAAAAGTAGCGTTTAAGGTAAAATAGTGATTTGTTTTAGATACACATACACAAAAATACTTGAGCCAGTATTGCTGAAAAAAGCTATTTTGTCAACGTTGTTCATCTTGTATTCATCAGGACAATTTGCAAAAACGCTAATGTAAAGGGAAAGCAACATTTATTGTGTATAAGAGACCGATTGATTATTAGTTGGCAAGTGGATTTTGATTGGTAAAGGCATTACCATGGAGAATGCATCAGTTAATGCCTCAAATTTAAACTAGACATGTCGAAGCTGGCTGACCAAAGTATTAGTCTGCGATGAGAACCAGAGAATGGCAGTACCCTATTCTGCTGAGTGCATATCTGTTATTTGTGTTTGCAAAGATCAGGGACCTATGCATTAATATATACTGTGTCCATTATACGGACTTGTGCCACACTGCACGCTGAAATGAGAACCCCAAAGTGATGGGTCGCGTAATCTCTCTCACATACACACACGATTATCCAGCAAGTGTTGCCAATCACAGAATCACATCCAAGTTAACACTCATTGCTTAGAAACTTCCAAGCATGGGCTGGTTAGGTATAATCCATATCTTACTCATTACAAACAGAAAGTAACAGGTGATTGGATACAATATACCAGTCATTGGAGCATACAGCCTACATACGGAGTATTACGCCAGCATTGAAATTCCTGTACCACATTATTTCATTTGTTTAACAAACAAAGGTCTTTCTGGTTTGACGGCAGCATCCTGTTTGTGGTCAATATCACTTTAGGATGGTTGGTTGGACTCAATAGTATGACAACCTTCTGTGTACTGGAAACTACATATATTAATACATAGGGTTCTGTTCTTTGTTTCAAATCTCATATGGTCAGCACTCCAAGGAGGACAAAGAAAATGCCTCAAAGACAGTCTGAAAATCTCCTTGAATCAGAGCGGCATTGACTGTAATGGCTGAGAGGAATTTGCTCTCAATCGCTCATAATGATGACAAATTGCAATTCAAAGCATGATTTAGCTTGATGGACAAAGTCTTAATGATGGAAGCAGAGCAACAGCAGAGATGGAAACGAAAGCCAAAGACGATAGCTTTAGATTTGGCCTGTTCAATCACAAAGATGCCTGGCAAAATCTCTTTACCCTGGCTGGTTATCGTCAGATCAAGGGGCAGTTGCATTGCAGAATAAAAATTGGCATGGCCCTGATGGAAGGTGTGTCAGAATTCAAACCCCACTACTCCACGAACCATCCCAATGTGAAATATAATTAATTTAATCACTACGATGGTTAATCCCCAACTGTTATCCAGTATCAAAGATAAAAGAAGCTTGTACCAGCTTTCATCACTAAAAAAAATTGTAAAAATCTTATCATTTAACATGTGACAAAAATGGATAACTAATATGCAAACAAACTATACCCCCATTAAATCCAAACTCATTCACAAAAAGACCAGAAAGGATAAATAGCTCTCTTCAGGAATGTTATTGATAAAAAAGTCCCAAAACGGTTGACTTTGTCAAGATTTTGACGATGATAATCATATTGTTACTGACCACAGCAATAGTCAATTCGATAGCTGGTCATTCACACTTACGTCTTGGTTTGAGCTAAAAGATTTTGTACTTTACAAAATCTTTGATTGTTATATCTTGTCCACTCAGAGGGTTCATGAGATTCGGTGAAGGAACAGGCAAGCAACCGCGAGTTTTCAATCTAAAAGCACCTAGCACCAAGTAATCTCTCAAAAGTATCAAATCCACCTTTCAAAAAAATTTACATGCTCTCTTGAGACTAATAAGTAACCACAGTCCAACTTTTCCTTCACGTTGTAATAAAAACAAAATAACTGATCCTTTTAACTTTGGCTGCTGGTAAGATTTTTAAGAGTCCATTATTAAGGATGAGTGCGCAAAATACTTGGAAGTGCACGATAAAACAGGACCGAGTCAGCATGACTTCACCAAGGGGAGGTCATGCCTAACAAATCTGCTCGGATTCTTTGAGGAGGTAACAAACAAGTTAGACAAAGGACAGAGTGTAGACGTGATCTATTTGGATTTTCAGAAGACCTTGGAGAAGGAGCCACATAGGAAACTGCTGATTAAGAGCCTGTGATATGAGGGGCAAGATACTGTCATGGATTGAGGATTGGCTAACAGAGTGGAGATAAAGGGGTCTTTTTCAGGGTGGCAGCCTGTTAACCAGAAATTCTGCAGGAGGCAGTATTAGCACCACAGCCGTTCATGCTATACATTAATGATCTGGAGGAAGGAATGGAGGGCATCGTTGTAAAGTTTGCAGATAACAAAAGATTGTCGGAGGGACAGGAAGTGTTGAGGAAGCAGAAAGACTTGGACAGGCTAGGAGAGTGGGAAGTAGCAAATGGAATGTGGGAAAGTGAGAGGTTATGCACTTTGGTGGGAAGAATAGAAGCGTAGACTATTTTCTAAACGTGGAAGGCTTTGGAAGTCTGGGGCAGAAAGGGACTCAGGAGTCTCGGCTCAGGATTATTATGAGAATTAACATACAGGCTCAGTCGGCAGTTAGGAATGCAAATGCAATGTTCAGGTGAGCTGTGGAAGGGGTCCAGAGGAGATTTAAAAGAATGATCCTTCAGGAATGAAACGTATGTCAAACGAGGAGTGATTGAAGACTCGGGGTCTATACTTGGAGTTCAGAAGGATGAGGGGGGATTCGATTGAAACTTACAAAATACTGAGAGGCCTGGATAGACAGGATGTGGAGAAGATATTTCCACTCGTAGGAGAGACTAGGACCCAAGGGCACTGCGTCAACATGAAGGGATGACCCTTTAGAACCGAGATGAGAGAAAATGTCTTCAGCCAAAGGGTGGTGAATCCGTGGAATTCCATGTCGCAGAAGACTGGGAAGGCCAAGACATTAAATCTATAGAAATAGATGGGTTATTGATTGGTAAGGGCATCAAGGATTATGGGGAGAAGGCAGCAGAATGGGGCTGAGAAACATATCAGCCATGATCAAAAAGTGGAGGAGATTCGATGGGCTGAATGGCCTTTATTCTGGTACCATATGATCTTATGGTTTTTTTTTGCTGAGAAACATATTTTCAAGTTTATATACCAAGTAAATACCCATAATCCTTACAAAAGAACAGTACATCATTCTACATTTGATAGTGAGAGGATGTGCAGAACTGCACTTTCCCTGCTTTCTTCTAAAGCATTCTCAAAAAAAGCAAAAGATAGTAATCACATTTTCACTGAGTTTATTTAAAACACTATATGACTGACTACCAGTTATTTAAACCGAAATATATTGTTCGAGTCTACCACTGAACAGCAATTTACACTGATGCAGTTAATAATTAAGCTTAACTTAATTTATTTGAGCAAATTACCCACTACTCCTCCTATGTTAAATGGTACGTCACTACTTTCATTATTTTTCGGTCCCTTCAATATCTCTATCCTGATAGGATACTTTAGATTCAGACATTATTCCAAGGCAAGTGTCAATTTCATACATTTTGAATGTGTGTTTTGTTTTAGGGCTACATATGTTTATTCAGTACAACATACAAACAACAACCAAATTTATTGTTGGTGACAGGTTTATTTATAGATGTTTGGACAGGAATGCTTCTTAAACAGTTATGGATCTTCTGTGTGAAGAAACCACTGCCTGTTTTGACAGTAGAAACATGTATCCCAATTGACTAAGTTTCTTAACCACTTGATGTTATAGGCAAAATTTAGGAATTGCTTGAGTAAGCTTTGCAAAGTTACTGAAATGATTGACCGAATTTCAAAACAAAGTCAAGTTAGTAAATTGTATTTTTATTTCCGGTTAGAATGGAACGTGTGTTACATTAGACACTAATATACTAAGTACAAAAGATACCCACAATTAAAAAAAGCTTAACAAGTGTAGCTACAAGTTCAGCAAATATTGAAATTAGTTTATAAAATATAAAAACAAAACAATCTTGAATTCTGAAACCGCCAAATTACCAAAAACATATTTGTATCTCCTCCCCTGCAAAAATTCTGTGTCTTTATAAGTTAAAAGCTTGCTGATTTTGATGGATTGAATGAGTTTATTAACAATTTCCACAGTACAGTTTATCTAAAATGTTAAGATAAAAACATACGCAATTTGGCATTACCACATATTACTTACTCTGGGTTTGGGAAGGGTAGAAAGAATTAGAAAGAGTCAGAAAAGTAGAGGAGGAAACAGTGAAAAAAGTCTAAGTTCCTTCTAATTCATCAGTCATGATATAGCTTCCCAAAATATTTGTTTCATTACTAAATGGCACATTTCTTAACCTATTAAATAATTTCACTTACAAACAAACATCATCTGTGAAATCCAAACCGGAAGTGACAATATGGATACATGAACACCAAGTAGCCACAAAGAGAAAAGACCAATTCTCACTTGTCTCACTACACACGGACAATGAGGGACACGAATTCGACTGGGATAACACACCCATAATCACACAATCCAAACAGAGACACGCCAGGGAATAGCTGGAGGCCTGGTATTCCAACCGAAACTCCATCAAACACAATGGATTAGACTGAACCTCCCCAGCACACCGAAGTGCATAAGTAACAACAGGACAGACCACCCAATGCTTCACTGGAGGCGCACTGACAATGTTACCTAGCAGGGTGACGAAACATTTGCAACCAAACCCAGTGGTTTGGCGAGAAGGTCTACAACCTCAAACATAAAATCCTTTGTGGGAGCATTTCCGATTAACATATCTAATCAAAAATGAAAACTCTTGATACTTCTGGATGCAGTTAGGCATTTTTAAAATCACAGCATCAGCCAGCAATATGGATGTGACTAGCAAAATTTGTGACTAGCAAAAGGCCTCTAGGAATTTCCTGGCTTGTCTGTTTGGTTTGTGTGATTATGGGTGTGTTATCCCAGTCGAATTCATGTCCCTCGTTGTCCGTGTGTAGTGAGACAAGTGAGAATTGGTCTTTTCTCTTTGTGGCTACTTGGTGTTCATGTATCCATATTGAAACTTTTCTAACATATTATGTAAGTGGTTTCAGCTTCAGCGATGCAAAAATGATAACTCAACTCTAAGGTGAAGTCTCAATTCAATTCTACACTGCAATGTTTCAAGATTTGGAGAGCTAATCTCAACCATGCAAATGCATAATCTCAAACCATGCGTGTCTCTGTTTGGATTGTGAGATTATGGGTGTGTTATCCCAGTCGAATTCATGTCCCTCATGGTCCATGTGTAGTGAGACAAGTGATAATTGGTCTTTTCTCTTTGTGGCTACTTGGTGTTCATGTATTCATATTGAACCATGCAATAAGAACCTGCCTTAGGGTTCTGCTGCGTCACAAGCTGAGCAGAGGACAGTAGCTTTACAGGGCGATTCAAAGCTGGCAATATCTATATTGCTTATTGCCATAGCTGTGCACGCATTCAGTTCAACACACTTGACAAACATTCAAAGTGACTTGACTCCTGGTACTCAATCCTACTACTGACTTACTATTTTTCCTACTATTTATTCTTTTATTAACACTTCCTTCTAACCATTTATTCTTTTAGGGCACTCTTCGTAAGTGATGGTGACTAGTGTGTCTGATGGCAGCTGGATTTAATCATTTGTCTATTAATGTAGTTCCCAATGTAGTACTATTTCCACATACACACAATAGATAATTCAAATTGTCACCTTGGTAGGAAGCCCCATCTGCTGGTCTGCGAGTTTGGAATGTATCTCAAAAAATTATCAAGGCACTGTTCCAAATATTAACGAAGCTATTTAAAATGGGAGATAAGGTTAGTACCTCCAATCACAATTTCCAGTCTTCCTTGAACTCACCTGAAAGTTTTAATCCACGTTCACCAACCTGAGTGTCATAACCATTTGGCATTCTGAGTATAGAGTCATGAAGGCCAGCAAGCTTTGCAACATTGTATACTTCTTCTGGCGTTGAAGTAATGTTCCCATATTGAAGGTTATAAAAGATGGTATTGTGGAAAAGAACTGCATCCTAGAAATCAAAGAACAAAAAGCAATAGCAACTGCAAAACTAATGAATGATGACTGATTATATTCATTTCATATGCAAAACCATAACACATTAAAACACCTAACCGCTGCATACACAAATTAAGCTGCTTTACACTTTCCAGTGCAGTAATCATTGTCTGACGTCAAAGAGGCACCATACATAGAATTTCACCGCTGCTTGGAATAAAAATGGATGTTTGACAAAGTTGTTTAAACTTTTCCAGTTACTCGCTGCTCAAGTGACCATTTGATATAGTCTCCTCTAAACTTTTAAGGGATGGTGTCATGGAAAATTCAGGCAAGAGCAAGGTGAAGAGTTAATTGTAGAAACAAGTAAATGATCTTATTTTGACTCTCAGAGAATAACGGGAGTTGGCCATTTAGCCCATTGAGCTCACTATACTATTCAACATGATCATGGCTGAACCTTTATGTCAAGATCATACTCTCACATGCCCCTCAACTCCAACAACACTGGAATGGGTGGATGCATTGCATTTAGATTTCCATAATTTGTAATAAGGTGCCTTATGGAAAGGTTATTGCACAAAATAAAACCTCAATGTAGGGAGCAGCACATTGACAGAAGGATGGCTAGTTACTAGGTATGAGGGGTAGGTGTCAAATAGTTTTATCAGGTTGTAAGATGCAATGAATGGTATGTCACATGATAGGTGCTAGGATCTCAACTACATACCATTGATATGAATGCCTGAGATGAAGGGACAGAAGTTACAGTTGCCAAATTTGCTGACCTCACAAAGATAGGTAGGAAACTAAGGTGTGAAGAGGACACAAGAGTTACAAAAAGATACTGAAGTGAGTTGGCAAGGATGGGGCAAATGGAGTATGTGGAAAAATGTGAAACGGGCCACATTGTCAGGAAAATTGAAAAAAAAACAGTAGATTATCTAAATAGAGAGAGACTGCAGACCTGAGCTGCAGAGGGGTCCGTGTGTCCAAATGCATGAAGCACAAACATTGAGTATATAGGTACAGCAAATAATTAGGGGAGCTAATAGAACATAATTTAACAGAACAGGAATGGAATACAAAAATAGGAGATTATGCTACATACCGGGCACAGGGGAGACCATATCTGGAGTACTGTGCACTACATAGGCCCTTTTATTTAAGGATGTAAATGCTGAAGAAATGTTTCAGAGAAAGCGTACTAAACTAGTGCCTGGAATGGCCAGGTTGTCATAGGAAAGGTTGGACAGGCTAGATTCCTATTCACCGAGGCTCAGAAGAGTAAGAGGCAAATTGATTGAAATATAAACCCTGAAGGACCTTGACATCGACGTGGATATAATGCTTCCTCCTATGGGAGAATCTAGAACAAGGGGCCATATTTTGCCAATCTGGGTTGCCCATTTAAAACAGATAGTAAGCTTTCAGATGGTTGAGTCTTAGGATCTCTCTCCATGAAACAGTGGCGGAAGCAGAGTCCTTGAATATTTTTAAGGTAGCGGTAGATAGATTCTTGGTAAGCAAGGAGTTTGAAAGGTTATCACCAAAATGCATGAATGTAGATTTGGGGTCACAATCAGATTAGCCCATGACTTTATTAACAGCAGAGCATGTTTGAAGGGCTCCTTGTTCATACGTTTGTGCGCTTCCATGAAATTTCACACCTCCAAGAATTGCTTGGAAACAGGGGAGAATTTCAGGTAAATTCTGGAGGGCTGTAGCATACCTTTGGGTTGATTCCAGGAAAATGGATTGATAACACTAACTTATAGTTATACATGCCAGGTATCTCGTGCTTAATTTTTTTAAACATAAAGTTTCTGATTAAAAATGTGTTGATAGTGCAGTCCTTTCAATTGATTACCATTGTTCGAAGGTCTCTTTCAGGATTTGGAATTGTCACAAGTTCAAATAAAATGCATCATATACATCAATTGTAATTTAAGAGTTGTGACTTATCTAAATTTTGATATCATTTATTTTCAAGTTTGGACTGAGCAAGCAGTACGTGGGCTTTGCTATGTCTTAAGGAGTTTAATGATCAATTTATAAGTATTTCTGAAGCCATGTTCAATTTTTAAAAAAGTATGTGTGCTTGATGTGTGATGGGGTTGTGTTTTCACAGAGTGTTTTTATGGACAAAATAAACAATTTTACATTAGGCTTTCCGTTTGGAAGGTCAGAGATTTTTTTATTCCTTTTGATTAGGGTAATCACCACAGTTTAGGAAAAGCTTTTGGGTTCCAGTTTGACAGGTTTTGCAGAAGTCTTGGCAGAAGCCAGATGGGAGTAAAACAGTTGCTCCTGACTAAAGGACATGGGTTAAAACAGTTAAGAAATATATTACCTTAGTGTAAGCAGTTTAGTTTTAAGGTTCTGACCAAAAATATTTGGGAAGGTATTACAAGCTGAGAAAGTCTCAGCTCAGTTGTCTGATAGCAGCCATCAGATTCTAATGACAGGGAATTGAAGCCACAGTTAAATTAAGCCCTATAGATGTGAAAGAGAAGGGAATTATCACTGGAGAGAGCACTGTAAAGTAATGCTTTTGGGATTTCAATTCACCGTTTTATGAAACTTTTACATTCATTATAAATAAATAGTTCAGTTTATTCTATTTTGATTTTCATTTCTTGTGTACAATAAACTTCTGTTTTATTGTTAAAACAGAATCTGCAGCATTGCAAGCTTGTTTCAGTGGAAGACCTGATATGATCTTTCAAGTCAGATTTCAGTTTGGGATCTGACTTGCCCAGTAATAAAAACATGAGCCAGGAAGAGAATCTAGTTTTGGTATGAAAAATATTTCAGGATTTGATTTTGTAAAAATAAAAACTTTGGACTCAACTTAAAAGCCTGTCTCAAAGAGTGTTTACATAACTTGAGAGCAGTGGCAAGATATGATGATGCATTCAAGTGTCTTTTGAGTGGTTATTATAGGTCATTGTCACTAATTATAATCAATGGCAGTCTCTTCCATAACAATGCTTTCTCTCCTAAAGCATGGCTCCAAAGATTGCAGTGACTGTTTAGCAAAATCATTGGACAAACAGATGAACTCAAGCAGGATATTTGGCCGTACAAAAACCTCAATCTTATCCTTTCCAGTCAACACCAGGCAATGATTAAGAACAGAAATCTAAACAGGTTTACTGCCTTTTCACCCCAAAGACATTGGGTTAGATAAAGTCTTCAATAGAAACAGCAAAATCTACAAATACCAGAGATGGAAGCTGGAACCTTCCAGGTTTATATGGTCATGTATCATAGAACAGAGTAAATAGGTATACATTAGAATGCAGTGCTGTGACATTCAATCAGTTTATGATGAAATTCACTAAGATTAAATGTGAGAATCAAGAACTAAGGATACCGGTTTAAAAATAAGGGATCATACATTGAAGACTGAAATGAAGAAACATTTTTTCTCTCAGAGGATTGAGTGTCTTTGGACTTCCCTTCCCAAAAGGAAATGGATACAGAATAAGGCAGAGATAGAGACATTCTTGATTACTAAGCAGATGAGTGATTAAATCAGGTACATGCAGGAATGTAGAGTTGAAATTAAAATCAGTCATGGCCTATTGAATAGTGGGGCAGGCTTGAAGGGCCAATTTGCCTACTCTTGTTCCTTGCTTGTATGTTTGTATCACAATGGAAAAGGTATATGCACACATTATATATCTTTCAAATTAATTTTTGAACACAAATATTACCTTGGACTTGCACTGCACCTTTAACATTGAAAAATATTCCAAAGTGCTTCAGAGGCTACACCAGTGCTTCCCAAACATTTTCGTGGTGCAACCTCTTTCTAATGCCGAGTCTGTGACACCCTGGAATGAAAATGTCGGGGCTAGGAGTTGTTGAGTGAGTGGGGGGTGTCAGGTTTAGTGGTTGAATGGGTTGGGGGATTGGGGAAAACAGAAGTAGTTGAGTGTGGGAACAGCTGATAAAAAGACAGGGTTTCTCTAAAAGTATACACCTGTTCTATTAATTCTCCGGCTTTTTCCAGAAGCAAATTAGGCTTCAGCTAGCAGTCCGTTATGTAGGCACACAGACAAAAGAAGTATGCAAGTGTTTGAAGGGTCCTCGCAGCTGTCAGAAACCAGTCCAAGTTCAGCCAGTATTAACTTGTGGTCCCAAAAGCTCATCTCAGCACCCTACTGGGGAATTGAGACCCACAATTTGAGAAGCTCTGGGTGACACCACTTGAGAAACATGAGCCAATAACCAAGTCACAGCCTGCCACCACTATCTGACTCTTCACACAGCAGACAGAAGCTTCTATAGAGAACCTGAAGCATTTAAACACTCCACCTAGTGGCCTGGGCAAAACTTCAATGCTTCAGAATTTTAAAATGCACTAGATCATGAAGATTTGCTGCATACACAGTTTACTCATTTTCAAACCCTCAGAAGATTAGCATGCAGGGCGAAATCCACAGGAACAATTCAACACAGTTAATATATTTATGCAGTTAAATTATTCTAAATCAGAAAAACAACAGCCTGCCATCTGTCATTGCAGTCAGCTTCAAGTTGGGCTTGCCCTTTCAGAATTTCAGTTTGCCCAAAGCAAGAATAGTTCAGACCATTACTGTGCAACCAGAATCATTTAACAATTTGGGTGGTGACTTTAAGAAAGCAATGAATTTACTCCAGTATGACAACTGTTATGTGAATTATGAGTATGGCAGTTTGCATCTCTCCCTCCACCCACTGTTCACATATATCAAATTTACACAGACAGTCTAGACATTCCTTCATATCAAGGCTGTATATGGCAACTGCTTAAACAAGACATTTAAAACACCCCCACACAGTGAGACCTGAAAAATATTTGGACAAAATCATCTTTACCTGTGGTACGACACCAATGGCTTTTCTCAAGCTTTCCAAACTAATGTCTCTAATATTCTGACCAGCCACATAAATGTTTCCTGATTGAGGTTCGTAGAATCGGAACAGCAACCTCACTATGGTGCTTTTCCTGTACCATACAAAACAAATTGTAGAATTATTTAAAGGTGCCTGTCAAAAGAGGAGTCAAATCTACTAATGGTACTATAAATTGGACCATCTCCAGTAAATATTAAGGTGCAATAAGTATTAACTTTATTTTTTCTAATTTCAGCCAAAACAGGAAAGAGGTAATTGAGATAATCAAACTTAAGCTCAACTCCAGATTGGTTTCATCCATACACCTATAAAGTTGATGGAGATAGAAGGACAAAGACATGTATCAAAATTCATTGGTAATAACAACAGCATCAGACAATTAGATTTTAAAAAAATCCTGGGATTTAGGTGTCACTGGCTAGGACAGCATTTTCCCCCCTAGCCAAATTCCCTGGAGAAAACTAAAATACCTGTACAGTCCTTGGATTATAGGGACACCCACAGCACTAGTGTTGAAGGTGGTGCATACAGAGCCACCCAAGCTTGCTGCATTGACCTGGTCGGAGTCATGCGTGAATATTGTTGCAGCTGCACCCATCCAAGCAAGCGGAAAGCATTTTATCACACTCTGCCATTCAACATGATGTGGGATCTAGCAGACCCCACTGTGGTTCATAGTGACCACATCTGTAGCAAGCGGTGGTTGCTTCAGGGCTCAGAATTGATGAGCTGGATTCTGAGCTTCAAACACTGCAACGCAGTGGAAAATCTGGTATTAGGGATCTAATGATGACCACAAAACCATTGTCGGTTGCTGGAAAAACCCATCTGGTTCAGTAATGTCCTTTAGGGAAGGAAACTGCCATCTTTACCTGGTCTGGCCAACATATAATTCCAGACCCACAGCAATATGGTTGACTCTCAAATGCCCTCTGGGCAATAAATGCTGCCTAACCAGCGATGCCCTCACCTCGTTAATGAATTAAAAATTGAGGAGTGGGCGAAGAGAGAAAGAGTTACCTGAATGCTGTGTTTCAGGAGGCAGTCACACCCTTCAGATTAACTACGTCGAATTTGGGCAGTAGGCATGTACAGGAGGGTGTGACTATGAGTGAGGCAGGCAGAGGGATCAGGAGGTAGTGTTGAAGGAGCATCAGCACTTGAGCTTTTCTAAAAAGGTCTGAGATTCTTGCTCCCTGTGCAGATGAGTGTTGGGGCTGTAGAGAGGATGAGCAAATTGATTATAGCACCGTGGTAAAAGGAGCCAGTTAAGAGAGGGCAGAAAAGAGAAATGTAGTTGTAACCAGATTAGTATAGTCAGGGGAACTGACATTAATCTCTGTAGCCAGGATTGAGAGTCTCAAAAGGTTGTGTTGCATGCCTGGTGCCCTGCTTCAGGGTCTCTCATCTGGGCTGCACAGGAACTTGGATGGGGAGGGAGATGATCTGTTTGTCTTGGTCCACGTAGGTACCAACGAAGTAGGTAGAAGAAGAAAAGACGACCTGCTGGCTGAGTATGAGCAGCTAGGGACTAAATTAAAAAGCAGAGCCAAAAAAGATATTAATCTCCAGATTACTATCTGAGCCACAAGCTAATTGGCACAGTGTCAACAACATTAAGGAGGCAAACATGTGGCTCAAAGATTGGTGTGGGAGAAACTGTATCAAATTCAGGGGACATTGGCACCAGCACTGGGGAAGGAGAGAGCTGATCCAATGTAATGGGCTCCACCTGAATCATGCTGTGACCAGGGTTCTGACAAATCGCATAACTAGGGCTTTAAACTAAATAGTTGGAGGTGGGATCAGCTGCACAGAAAATTATAAAATCAAAAGGCGAAGGGGAAGGTAGGAGATGTTGCTGATAGATTGATTGTAACTAGAAAATAAAAAGGGACAAAATGTGTGAATTTCATTTTACATCAAAGAAACTCAATAATAGAACAAAATTAAAGCATTGTATCTCAATACATGAAGCATTCCGAATAAGGTAAATGAACTGACAGTGCAAATCAAGGCAAATGAATATGACCTCATAGCCATTACAGAAACAGTCACAAGGACATCAAAACCGGGAACTTAACATTCAGGGATATTTGATCTTTAGGAGAGACAGGAAGAATGGAAAAGTGGGGAGGTAACACTGTAAATAAGAAATTAAGTAAAGACAGTTGAGAGAAATGATCTAAGCTTGGATGATGGAGAATCCATTTGGGCTAAGGTTATAAAACAGCAAGGGAATGACAACATTGGTAGGAGTAGTGCACAGACACCCAAACACTAGCCACTCGGTGGGAAAGGCTTTAAATCAACAAATAACAGGAGCATGCAATAAGAATAGAGCAATAATTATGGGTGACTTGAATCTTCATGTTGATTGGATTAATCAAATTGGAAAGGGTAGCCATGACAAAGAATTCACGTAGTGCATTAGTGATTGTTTCCTACAGCAATAGGTCATAGAGCCAACCAGGAAGCAGGCTGTCTTGGACCTGGTAATGAGTAGCAAGACATATTTAATAAATGACTGCAGAATAAAAGATCCCCTAAGTAGTAGTGACCATAACATGACAGAATATTTTGAGGGCGAGAAACTTGGGTCAGAAACAACTGTGTTTAACTTAAAGTGAATTACAGTGAAAATGAGGATAGAGTTAGCTTAAGTGAAATGGATGAATAGTTTAGCAGGAATGACAGTAAGCAAGCAGTGGCAGACATTTAAGGAGATAATTTATGACTCAGCAAAAATATCTCTATAAGGAAGAAAGATTCTGAGAAGGATAAACCAACCATGGCTAACCAGGGAAGTTAAGGAGAGTATTACATTGAAAGAAAAAGCATATAAAAGGAGGCCAAAGTCAGTAATAGCCCCGAAAACTGGGATAAATTCAGAACCCAAAGGAGGTTCAAAAAGATAAAAAAGACAGTAAATAAACCCATGGGGGCAAACTAGCAAGAAAGATTAAAAACTGACACAAAGAATCTCCTTAAACA
The DNA here is from genome assembly GCA_024137785.1 of Ginglymostoma cirratum. Lineage (NCBI taxonomy): Eukaryota > Metazoa > Chordata > Chondrichthyes > Orectolobiformes > Ginglymostomatidae > Ginglymostoma > Ginglymostoma cirratum. The sequence goes on along the minus strand of JAHRHZ010000016.1, from coordinate 46,503,800 downwards.
TATAAAAAAGGAAGAGCAGGGTCAAGGTGAACATAGACCCTTTGGAAATAAATCTGGGGAAGTGGTTTTGCGCAACCAGGAAATGGCAGAGAATAACTCGAAGGTTCCACTAATACTAAAGAATATAAGGGAGGAATTAAGTACCATTGCAATCACTGAACTAGTATTCGACAAACTGATGCAGTTAAAGGCAGATAAGTCTCTGGCTCTGATGGTTTGCATCCTGGGTTTCTAAAAGAGGTGCCCAGACAGATAGTGGATGCACTTGGTTGTAATTTTCCAAAAACTGTTTAATTCTGGAGAAGTACCAGAGAATTAGAAAACTGTCAATGTGACACCCCTATTCAAAAAGGGAGAGAGACAAAAGACAGGTAACTATAGGCCAATTAGGACAACATCTATTGTTGGAAAAGAATTGGAATCAATTATTACAGAAGTTAAAGTGAAGCATTTGGAAAATCATCACCTAATCATGCAGAGTCAGCATGGCTTCGTGAAAGGGAAACGTTTGACTAATTTAGGAAACATTTTTGAGAAGTCTCAGCCGGAGTGGTTAGAGGGGAACCAGATGTATTGCATTTAGACCTCCAGAAGGTATTCAACGAGGTACTTCACAAAAGGTTATAAGAGCCCACGGTGTTGAGGTCCTATATTGGCATAGAGAGAGAATTGGCTCATGGACAGGAAACAATAAGTGGGGATAACGGATTTCTTTTAAACTGGTGATTTGTGACCAGTGAGCTTCCACAGGGATCAGTGTTGGAACTATAAATGTTTACAATATATATTAATGACTTAGAGGAAAAAAGTGAACATACTGCAGCCAAACTTGCAGAAGACACAAGAATAGTTGTAAAGGCAGGTTGTGAAAGAGATGCAAATAAACAGCTTAGTAAGAGATATTGAAAGGTTAACTAAGTAGGCAAAATGTTGGCAAATGGAGTATAGTCTGGGAAAATGTGAAGTTGTTCAATTTGGAACGCAGAATAAAAGAAAATATTATTTAAACGGAGAAAAACTACGCAGAACTGCAATACAAAAGTGATTTAGGGGTATTTGTGCACGAAACACAGTAAGCTAGTACACGTGCAGCAGGTAATCAGGAAAGCTAATGGAATGTTGACTCTTATTTCAAGGGGTTTGCAGTATTACAGTAGGAACATTTTACTACAACTGGTGCTGTGGAGACAGCATCCGGAGCTGTTTTGTCTCCCTTTTCTAAGAAAAGATATTATTTCATTGGAGGCAGTTCAAAGAAGGCTCACTAGGGATGATCCCTGGTATGAAGGTGTGCCCAGTGCTGCTCCTGGAATGCTATCCTGCACTCTTCATTAAATCAGGGTCGATCACCCACAGTTTGACGAGCAATAGGCTGAAATGCCAGACCATAATAATGTGATTGAATACAATTCTACTTATGATGCCTCATGAATGCTCAATTTTCAGTTATTATATCTATTTCAAGTCTGGCCAATTTAGCACAACAGTAGTGGGTATGCTCAAGGTGAAAGCAGGACTTAGTCTCCATGGTCTGCAGTGGTTACTCCTCCTATGATTGTCATGGGTGGACACATCTGCAATAGCTGGATTGCTGAGGATGAAGTCATGTAGATCCTTCCCTCTTGTTGGTTCTCTCATCAGCTGCCATAGACTAAGACTAGTAGCTATGCTCTTTAGGTCTCAACCAACTTAATCAGAAATGGTTCTACTAAGCCATTCTTACTGGTAGATATTGATATCCCTCACCCAAAGTATAATTTGGAGTATACACTCGGTTTTAAAATATTTGAATAAGTCATCCAGAGAACGAAAGTCAGGTCAACTTAAAAATAATGCAGAAAACACTGCAGAATCTTCTCTAAAAGATACAATAGAACATGGATATTAAAGAAAAAATTAGATTCCAAAAGTAAAGATCATATTGACCAACAATACCGAATTTTTTCCAAGTAGCAAAAAGGAGAAGACAAAGCTAGATCATTGGGTATAATAACCTTAGATTTTCAAAAAGATCTTTGCAAAGGTACTTCCAAATAGATCTATGACTCAGGTCAGAGAATGCAGACTCAGGCAGCAGGCAGGAAACAGGGTTGAGGATTATGGGTAACTACAGATTGCCAGAAATGAGAATGTATTCCACACTCACCAACGTGGGTAATTTACAGAAAAATTCTGGACTTGGGAATTAGAACAGCAATTTCAAAATCTGCAGGTGATGCCAAATTTGTGGGCTATAATTAACATGGTGGAAAAATGCCACAAAACACAAGACATTAATAAACTTGTAGAGTGGGTGTGTAAGTAGCAAATAAATTTCAATACAGTCAATTGTGAAGCGATGCATTTTTGGCAGAAAGTCATGGCCTGTTTTGGATAATAAGTGTCAAATGACAGAGGAGTAAAGGGACGTGGATTACACAAATTGCTGAAAGTAGCAACACGGTTAATAACACCATTAAAATGAGCAAACAAAGCACTGGGTTTCATTCCTAGTGGAACAGAATTCCAAAAAACAGACAAGTTTCATTAAATATGTATAGAACCTGGGTTAGTCCACAATTGGCAGTATTATGCACGGTTTTGACTCCATATTATAGAAAGCATACAGATGTACCCAAGAAGGTGCACAAAGGTCTTATTTGAAACGTACCAAGTGGTAAAGATATTTCTATCAGGAAAGGTCAAACAGACTCTTGCTCTAGAAAAAGACAGAGGGGTGACCAAACAGAGGTCTTCAAGAACATAAAAGGGTTGGATAGTGTGAACAAAGTCAAAGCACTTCAACTTATGGGAGATTTCTAAATTAGGGATAATTAATTAAAATCACTAAAAATATCAACAGTTATGAAGGTTTCCCTTCTTCCTAAAGAGTAGCTAGAATATGAAATTCATTGCAAGTAGCAGCTCTGGTAAATGGCATTGATGCGTTTAAGGGAAACCATGTAAGCACAAGGGAAAACGAACAGAGAGATTTCCTAATAGGAAATAAAAACAGAATGCTGGAATTCTTTGCAGGTCAAGCATCTGGCAAAAGGAGGAATAGACTAAGCATCTCAGGTCTGACTTTTCATCAGAATTAGTAAGAGTTCAATGAAGATAGCAGGAGAAAGTTCATTAAATGTTGGGTTGAATGATCTGTTTTGATGCATTAGACTACGTCATTATATTTTCTGCTTTGTGGTAATGTTATTCGAATTTTGAAGAAAACCCACGCACATATAAAATAACAGGAAAGAAAGAAAATTTGCCAAGAACACTTTTTATTCATTTCTGGCACGTGGCCATCACTGGCTTGGCTGGCGTTTATTGCTCATTCCCAAATGCCCTGGAGATGGTGGTGGAGAGCAGCCTTCTTCAGATGCTGCAGTCCTTAAGGCATAGGAACATTTGCCTGCACTTGCGGCGCAATGTTACTTGCCCTGTATTAAGTCAAGCCTAGTTGTTGTTCAGGTCTTGTTGCATATGTACACTGACTGCTTCAGTATCTAAGGTTTTGCGATTGGTGCCAAACATCCTGTCAATAAGGGCGGAAGGTCATTGTTGAAGGTGGATGGGTCTTAGATACGACCCTGAAGAACTCCTGCTGGAGTTGAAATATCTGACCTTAAACAACCACAATAATCTTCCTTTATGTTAGGTATGAATTCAACATCAGGAGGGTTTTCCTCGATTCCTACTGACCCCAACTTTGCTAGGGCATTGTTGAAAATGTTACATTAACTGAACCTCCATCTCCTATTAGTTGCATAGTTATCCACCACTATTCGTGACTGGACGTGGCAGGATTTAATCTGATCTGTTGGTGAGGGACCACTTAGTCTTCTGATTGCATCATGTGTTGTTCATCAGCTTTACCAGGCTGGCACTTCATTCTTTTTTTTTTATCCCCGGTACTGCTCCTGACATGTCCTCCTGTATTCTTCATAGAATTATGGTTGATATCCTTATGTGGTGGTACTGACATTAGGGAAAATATGCTGGGGTCTGAGCTTACAGATTGTGATCAAATATAATTCTGCTGGTAATGGCCCACAGCATCTCATGGATGCCCAATTTAGAGTTGCGAAATCTATCTGAAGTCTGGTCCAGTTAGCACAGTGGTAGTACCACAGAACTTCTAGTGTGTTAAATTCAAAATGTGAAGGCAGGTCTTGGTCTGCAAAAGTACTAAGCTGCGGTCACTCCTCCCCACAGAATCATGGTTATATGCATCTGCGATAGGTAGTTTGGTAAGAATGAGGTCAAGTTGATTTTTCCCTCTTGTTAGTTCCCCATCCACTTGATACACAGCCAGTCTAACAACTGTCTTTTAGGATTCTGGTAGCTCAGATAGTGGTGGTACAACTGAGCCTTTCAATAAAAGACACTGAAGCCCCTTTCTGGAATAGTGAGCACCCTGCTTCCTCCAAACGGTGCTTACAAGTGTACCGATTTATCCGGGGTGGTGCTCGAGAGTAGTTATCAACAAGTTCTATCTGGTTACATTAGGAGTCTGGAGTGAACGTTGAGGACTCCATGGGCAACTCTCTTCTGACTGTGCTGCCACTTTCCTTCTGATGGTGGAACAGGGTATACCCACCAATGGTGGCTGCCTGGGACAGTCATGGAATAATATCTTACAGACAATGACTATGTCAGGCTGTGCTTGACTAGTTTGTGGAATAGCTCTCCCAAAATTTGGCACAAGCCCTCACATGATGAGAAGGCTGCAGGGCTGGGTATGCTATTGTTGGTTCCTACGTTGATGACAGGTTGTCCAGCCAACTTCATTGCTTTCCTTAGATTCTGCTGTGATTTGATGCAATTGAGTGCCATTTCAGAGGACAGTTAAGAGTTAACCTGTGAGTCTCAAGTCACATGTAGGTCACACAAGGGTGCAAATTTCTCTCTCTAAACATCATTAACCAGGTGTCTTTTTAACACTTAATTGACAGTGGTTACCTGTTTGCCATTAGGCTAGCTTTTAATTCCAGGGTAATTTGAATTCCATATCTGCCATGGTCAGATTCAAATCCATGTGCCTAGTACATTAGCTTGGAGTTCTGGCTTACTAATCCACTAACATTACCATTACATCACCACCTTCCCTTTAAGTGTAATGGAGGCAAGGTGAGGACACAATATAGAAATTAACGTATTAGGTGATGATGGGCTTTGAAATTAAATTTCTGCAAATAAAGAGCTGATACAAACATTCTGAAACAGCTTGGGGAAATAAGTGTCAGTAGCATGAGAATTAAATTCATTGTTGGAATCAGAGAGTAGCTTTGGGTGTCACAATAATCTGGACTGTTCTTTCTTAATTATGACACGTAGCTATATTTTTTGATTTTATAAAATGTGTACACATAACATAGATCTGGACCCCCATGCTACAGAGTGTTACCCTCAATGTTTTGTTAGTTAGAGGTTAGCTGCTAATGAATAATAACAAAAACAAGAACATTTAGTTCCAAATAGCTCATTTTCAAATTAAGAGGAAACTAAAAGAAGATAAATGGCATTGGTGGAGGACCGAACGGAAAAGTCCCTCCATCATTTTCTCAATCAATTATTGAATCTAAAAAATCAAGGGTCAGAAAATCTGGATTTAAAAAAGGAGAAACAGCTAGGAATTCAATATACAAGTGAAAGGGAATAAAATCATGTGAGAGATAACATATAAAAATGTTGGAGACAAATAAAGTGGAGGAAATATTTCAAATAAAAGACGTTTGAATTGGCAAGATTATAGTATAAATGACTACCTACCCAGAACCACTCCCACCTACAATTGCCACTTTCTTCCCAGCAGGAACTTCAAACGATACTCCATCAAGGACTTTGTGACCATTGATATATTCAAAGCAAACGTCTTCAAAAGTGACTGTAGATTTCTCAGGAGAAACCTGCAGTGCAGGTGCCTTTTCTATATCCTAATAGCCCAAAAAAAAAACAAAATTGTATTACTGAACTAGGAGCAACAAAGGTTAAAACAAAAAGACACAAGATGTCTTGCATCTGATTTCCCATCGGGACATTTTAAAAGCCGAAGGTCTCAAATTATTAAGCACTTTCAAGCTGTATTTCATAGTGTACAAAATAAAATTTCTGGCTAACAATGTGGAAGTTAGAGTCTTACATTGAGATATTGACTTTCAACAACTGTGCCACATTACCTTGATCTTTGCATCAACGCTTAGCAATGTAAATAAAGTGTTCATGTCTATTAGTGCCTGCCGTGTCTCTCGATATACTGTGCCCAGAAAATTTAAGGGAAGAGACAACTGGAAAAGTAGGCCATTCACCATCACCAAGTCTCCAACTGTTAGTGTACCTACAAAAGAAAAGGTATTACAATAAACTTGTATATAAATTCAACTCGTAGTCCTAACAAAAACCTTGAATAGGAGTTTACTACTACATAATATTTGCATTAAATAGCAAAATACAGTGAATTTAACTCAGCAGAAGAGATACTTGATTGCAAAACAAGCAGGATCATTTTCAATTTCTCACATATTTACATCCATATGAAACAAGACCTGAACATTCAGGCTTGGGCTAATAAGTGGCATGCAATTTTTACATCGAACAGTGCAAGCCAGTGGCTGTCTCCAACAAAAAAGAATCTAACTAACTAACCATCTCATGACATCCAATAGCATTACCATCACTGAATCCCTGCTATCAATGCCCTAAGGAGGATGGTTCTTCCCACTGACCTAAAGCTGGACTGGACAAATGATATAAACACTGTGGCCACAAGACCAGGTCATCAGCTGGAAATTAGGCAGGGACTAACACCTCACCTACCAAAGCTGGTGCACCATGTACAAGGCAGAAGTCAGGTGTGTGACGGAATACTCTCAATTGGCCTGGGTGAGTGTGATCTCAAATACTCTGGGTTTGATACTATCCAGGACAAAGCAGCTAGCTTTACTGACATCCATTCCACCTGTCAACTTAAAGATTCATTCTCTCCACCACTGACACACAGCAGCGATAATGTGCACCATTTACATGATGCAGCAACTCACCAAATCTAAAACACCAAAACACTCATAGTGGTCATATATAGACTCCTAAACTGCAGCGATGTTGAGAATGGCATTAAACGGGAAATTAGAGATGCATGTGGCAAGGGAACATTGGTGGTCATGGAATGGGAGGTTTTAATCTGCACTTAGATTGGGCAAGTCAAATTGCCCAATGCCACAATGCCATAGGGGAGGAATTTCTGGAATGTATATGGGATGGTTTTCTTGACCAATATGTGGAGATATCAACTGGACAGCAGGCCATCTTAGACTGGGTGCGATGTAATGAGAATGGAATCACTGCCAATCTAGCTGTGAGACACCCCTTGGGGAAGAGCGGCCATAACATGATAGAATTTTTTAACCAGATGGAGAGTGAGGTTATTGATTTGGATACTAGAGTGCTGAACCTTAATAAAGGAAACTACCAGGATATGAGGAGAGTTAGCCTTGATAGATTGTAGATCATACTTAAATGGATGACAGTGGATAGGCAATGGCAAACATTCAAGGAATGCATGGGGGAACCGCAACAACTGTTTATTCCTGTCTGTCGCAAAAGCAAAATGGGTAAGAGGGCCAATCCATGGCTTACAAAGGAAATAAGAGATAGCATCCGATCCAAGGAAGGAGCACACAGATTAGCCAAGAAAAGTAATAAATGTGAAGATTGAGAGCAGTTTAGAATTCAGCAAAGAAGGACAAGGGATTGATCAAGTGGAAAATTGAGTACAAAAGGAAGCTTGCAGGGAATATAAAGACTGACACTAAGAGTTTCTATAAGTACGTGAAGAGGAAGAGATTGGTAAAGACAAACGAAGATCCCCTACAGACAGAAATGGGGGAATGCATAAAAGACAAAGAAATGGTTGAGGAACTGAATACATACTTTGGTTCTGTTGTCACAAAGGAAAACACAAATCAGATACCAGAACTGTTGGATGATGCAAGATTTAGAGAGAGGGAAGAGCTTAAGGAGATCAATATAAGAGATAGCATCCGATCCAAGGAAGGAGCACACAGATTAGCCAAGAAAAGTAATAAATGTGAAGATTGAGAGCAGTTTAGAATTCAGCAAAGAAGGACAAGGGATTGATCAAGTGGAAAATTGAGTACAAAATGGTGCTAGAAAAATTGTTGGGATTGAAGGCTGATAAATCCCCCCCCAGGGCCTGATAATCTATATCCCAGAGTACTTAACGAAGTAGCTTTAGAGACAGTGGATGCATTGGTGGTCATCTTCTAGGATTCTACAGACTCGGCAACAGTCCTTGCTGATTGGAGGGTGGCTAATGTCACTCCAATATTCAAAAAGGGAGGTAGAGAGAAAACGGAGTTATAGACTGGTGAGTCTAACATTGGTAGTGGGGCAAGATCGCAAATCCATTGTCAAGGATTTTATTGCAGAGTATTTAGAAAGCAGTGGCAGGATCAGACAGAGTTGGCATGGATTTTATGAAGGGGAAATCATGCTTGAAAAATCTGTTGGAACTCTATGAAGATCTAACTAGTAGAGTTGACAAGGGGGAGCTGGTCAATGTAGTATATTTGTACTTTCAGAAAGCATTTGACAAAATCCCACAGAGGAGATTAATGTGAAAGATTAAAGCACATGAGATTGGGAGGGGTGTACTGGGATGGATAGGAAAATGGTTGACAGAGAGGAAACAGAATAGGAATCAATGGAAACTTTTCAAATTGGCAGGCAGTAACTTGTGAGGTGCCAGAGGGATTTGTGTTGAGACCCTAGCTATTCGCAATATATATTAATGATTTGGATGAGGGAACAAAATCTAACATCGCCAAGTTTGCAGATGATACCAAGTTGGGTGGGAGGGTGAACTGTGACGAGGATGCAGAGATCCTTCAGCATAATCTTGACAGGTTGGTTAAGTGGGCAAATCAATGGCAGGTGCAGTATAATTTGGATAAATGTAGACGTCACTTTGGAAGCAAAAACAAGACAGTAGATTAATACCTAAACTGCTGTAAATTGGGAGAGGGGAATGTGCAGCGGGACCTGGGCGTCCTTGTGCAAAAGTTGCTAGAGGTAAACATGCAGGTACAGCAGGCGGTAAAGAAGGTAAATGGCTTTCATTGCCAGGGGTTTCGTGTACAGGAGCAGGGATGTGTTGTTGCAGTTGTACAGGGCCTTGGTGAGATCACACCTGGAATAGTGAGGGCAGTTTTCTGAGGAAGGATGATGTTGCTCTCGAGGGAGTGCAGCGAAGGTTTACCAGGCTGATTCTGGGGATGGCAGGTCTGACGTATGAGGAGAGATTGACTAGGTTGGGATTGTCTTTGCTGGATTTCAGACAATGAGGGGGTATCTCAGAGACTTTTAAAATTCTAACAGGACTAGATGCAGGGAGGATGCTCCCGATGGTGGTTGTGTCCAGAACCAGGGGTCACAGTATGAGGATTCGGGGTAGACGATTTATGTTGGAGATGAGGACAGTGGTGAGCCTGTGGAATTCATTACCACAAGAAGTACTTGATGTTGAAACATTGAATGTATTCAAGAGGTGACTAGATATCGCACTTGGGGCAAACGGGATCAAAGGTTATGGGGAGAAAGCAGGATTAGGCAATTGAGTTGGATGATCAGCCATGATCGAGAAGAGTGGCAGAGCAGGCCCAAAGGACTGAACAGCCTCCTCCTAACTTTATGTTTGTTAAATCTATTCTGACAACAGAGACATCAGCCCCCCACCCCACCCCAAACCACCTAGAGAAAAATGACTGCAGACGCATGGGAACATCACCACCTCCAGGTTCTTCAGCAAGCCACATACCATCCTAACTTTGAAGTATACCACACTGCTTCAGTGTTGCTGGATCAAAATGCTGGCTGGGGCTTCCTTAACAGCACTACAGTATACCTACAGCACACGGACAGCAGCACCTGCTTTCAGATGACTATGGATGGCAACTAATTCTAACTTTGTATTCTTCTGTGGATGTCGTTGACAAAGAGCTGAATGGGACCTTGCCTGGGGAGGTGGTATTTGTTATTGTCACTGGACTAGTGATCCAGAGAGCCAGGCTAATTCTTTAATTCATTTGGGGGATGTGGGCATCAATGGTTAGCCTGCATTTATTACCCATCCCTAGTTGCCTTCAAGAACGAGGCGGTGAGCTGTCTTCTTGAACCACTGCAGTCCACGTGCTGTGGGCTGACCCATAATGCCAATTGGGAGGGAATTCCAGGATTTTCACCCAGCCACAGTGAAGGAATGGCAATTTAATTTTCAGAGTGGCTTGGAGGGAAACTTGAAGGTGGTGGTGTTACCACGTGTGCTGCCTTTGTCCTTCTAGATGGAGGTGGTCGTGGATTTGGAAGGTGCTGTCTGAGGATCTTTGGTGAGTTGCTGCATCTTTTGACTAGTACATACTGCTACTACTGAGCATTTATGGTGGAGGAAATGGATGCTTGTGGATGTGATGGCAACCAAGCAGGCTGCTTTGTCCTGGATGGTGTCAAGCTACTTGAGTGTTGTTGGAGCTGCACTCATCCAGGCAAGTGGGGAGTATTCCATCACACCCCTGAATTGTGCCTTATCGATAATGGATAGGCTTTTGGGAGTCACGTGGTGTCATTCACTGCATTTTTCAGTCTTTGACCTGTTCTTGTAGCCACTGTGCTTCTGTGGACAGTCCAGTTGATTTTCTGGTTGATGATAACCCCAAGGATGTTGCTGGTGGGGATTCAGTGATGGTAATACTACTGAAGGTCAAGGGCCGATGGTTAGATCGTCTGTTATTGGAAATAGTTATTACCTGGCATTTGTGTGGCACAAATATTACTTGCCACTTGTTATCCTAAGCCTGGATATCGTCTAGATCTTGTTGCACGTGAATGTGGACTGCTTCAGTATCTGATGAGTTGCAAATGATACTAGACAACATGTAATCATCAGTGAACATTCCCACTTCTGACCTTATAATGGAGGGAAGGTATTACTGAAGCAGCTGAAAATGGTTGGGCCAAGGACACTGGGAATATGGATTTGAATCCCACCACAACAGATGATGTCATCTGAATCAATGAAAATCTGGAGTTAATAGCTAGCCTAATGGTGATCTGTTCACTCATGTCCTTTAGGGAAGGAAATCTGTTCTTACATTTCTGTCCTTAATGCACGTTAAGACCAGCAGCAAAGCAGTTGGCTCTTAAGTGCCCCCTCAAATGGCATTAACAAGCCAGTCATTCCAGTGGCAATTAGGGATGCGCTGATTACGTAAATGTTGGCCCAGCCATCAATGCCTCTATTTCATGAATTATTAATAGTAAACAGGATTCATCAGTTATGAACACTAGTGCTAATTTTAGTTTGGATGAGGGAAATGGGGACTGAAGCTAAATTAGAAACAAAGAGGGAAATCTATCCCACTCAAAACTACTCTGCTGATGTAAACCACAGCTTCGGTTGTTCTTTCCCCTCGATTGCCACAATTCATTCTTGGCATATAGTCATTGGCTCTACGTCTACACCCAACTTCCATCACTAACTGCTTCCAAGTAGGGGGAAGATGGGTTGCCTTCTAGAAGTAAAGGTATTCCCAAACAGCAGTTTGAGGACTTCCAAAATTTTCACCCAGCAATAATTAATGTCCAAATCAAAACTACACATGTTTTAGGGGTGATGGCATTCCCAAGCAAGTGTCATTTTTATGCTTCAAGGTGACCAATGAAGTCTTGGGAAATGTGGCAAGTCACTGTAGTTCATGCTGCAGTCAATATTGAATATACAAATCTATAAATTAGCACCAGGAATAGGCCACTCCACACTGCAGAATGTTGCCCAAGATCTTGAGGCAGCACCTTCCAAGCATGATCAACTCCACCTAGGAGGAGGAAGGCAGCAGATACATGGGAACACCACCACCTGCAAGTTCCCCTCTAAACCACTCACAACCTTACTTGGAAATATATCACCATTCCTTCAGCAGCAGTGGGTCAAAAATCCTGGAACTATCTTCCTAAAATTGTTACTTACAGCATGTAGACTGCAGTGCTTCAAGAAAATAGCTCCTTATCACCTTCAAGGGCAACTAGGGATAGGCAACAAATGCTGGCCTAACCACAAGTGAACAAAAAAAATTCTATCCCTAATTACTTGCTGTACCTGCATGCTAACCTGTCATATTCATACACCACGACACCCAGATCCTTCTACAAGCGCTCATCATTTAAATAGTCTGCTTTAATCTTCCTGCCAAAAAGGACAATTTCATGTTTTCCAAAATTATACCCTATTTGCCAGATCTTAGCCAATTCACTTAACCTATCTATATCCCTTTAGAGCCTTCTGTTCACTTTACAATTTACTTTCCTACCTATCTTTGTTACATCATCATGTGTGCAACAATGATAAATCAGTAGTGGACATTTAAGATAAACGAAATGCTAATCCAGTAGAGTTTTATTCTGGATGCTGCTGAGCGTTCAGTGTTATTGCATCACCCATCAGACTCCTGACTTATACTGTTTATGTAGTGGTAATGCTTTGAAGAATCAAAGACTGCATGGAGTGCATCCTTACAAAAGAATGCAAATATGAAGATGGCAAGGTAATTGAAGGAGACAAAAAAATGTCTGAACTCCAGGTTAAAATGCTGCACATTTTTAATGCTGTAAACCCAAATTGTAGTAACTGAGGTCTTTGCGATCAGTATTTAGAAATATGGCACGCTAAATTACAGTAACAATTTTTTTCCATGTTTTGAATTGCTAAACAGGACATGGTCATTTTGTTGTGATTGCTGTCTGATGCTGCAGTTTTTGTATAAAGACTTGAAATTATCAATTTTGAAATGCTTATCAAAATGAACTGGTAATCACATTGAACAGGCAAAGAGAAGTCTACAATAGGAATTTCTAGACTCAGATAGCTGTGGCAATTTAGCAAATCTAAGTTCATTAGATTTTCAGATCAATTGTAGGTTCATTGTTGTTGATGCAATGAGTGATGAGGACTTTTCGTCTGGATTAGCAATCAATAGATTAAATATAGCACATCAGAAATGTATTATCTAATTCTGTTTTTCATAATTAACAGAGGGAATAGTGGAAGGGAAAAGAAAAATCAAAGCATTCTCAAATTATTTCTAAATAAGCTATTTCATGAATTGTAATGGAGTCAAGTAATTTTTCTGCTTGTTTGGGGCACTGAATTGCCTCACGTCAGCTATCTGCAGGATACTCATGACTTGGAACTTATCACTATTTCGTCACTGTCCCTGGGTCAAATACTGAAACTCCCTCACTGACGATATTGTGGGTACACTTACACCAAATAGACAGCAGCAATTCAAGGTGGCAGCTCACTATCACTTTATCAAGAGCAACTACAGAAGGACAGTAAATGCTGGCCTTGTCAGTGATGCCCATAAACTATAAAAATGAACGAACAGAAACATAACATATTGGTCTTATGCCTGGAGCCATGGCCACTGGTGTTCACAACAATTCAGTCAGTGAATCACTATTCCTCGAGAAGTATAGCAAAGCAATCTTCTAGGTCTTCAAAGTAAATATATGCTCCAACAAGCTGTGACACAGATAATGTTGCAGATATTGCCTGGGATTCAAAATTGGTTCTTCAGCAGGTTATCAATGAATTATAAAAAGTGTATCTTATAGCTGGAAATAGGCTTACTACTCAAAAAACAAACCAACTATAGGAGGGGAAGAACTTTACAAAGAATAACACATCCAAATATCCAGCCTATAAATCTTTGACGCAAATTTGCCAGTTTAGTTGCAGTACCTGCTAGGATTCCTTGACTTGCAAGTAACATGATTCCAGTCAGACCACAGCTAAAAATAAGATTCTGACCAAAGTTCAGTACTGCAAGGCTTGAGGCAGTCTTCAGAGATGCATTTTCATACGTCTTCAAGTATCCATCATATCTGTCTGCTTCATACTTCTCATTGTTGAAATACTGAAAAAGGAATTCAAACTGCAGTACTCTTGTCAATGGAGAATTAGTTCTGCACACGAAGAGCTTGCTTAAATTTACAGGAAAACAAATATTCTGAAGTATAAATTTGAAAAGCTTTTCTGTAGAATCTAAGGCTTCTCCTCTTCCTAAGTTATTCCTATCTTTTCCTCTATATTATGCTTTGACCTTCTTCTGAAAGTACTAGGTCTTACCAGGTTACATTTCCATGAATGTCAGTCTCTGTGGGATTTCCAAAGCTGTATTTTTGACGTAGGCATTGGCAACCTGACCATTGCAGCCAAAACCAATTTGATCATCCAATACCCAACTACTGAGTTCATTGTATGACAACTGGCAGCACTACCTGTAGTTAATTTTTGCCTTCTCAACATGCAAGGCAATATTTTTCTTCCTGACAGTGCTTCAGATGACCAATTAAAGCAGACCTGGGGTGAAATTTGAAAATTCCCTAAGAACAAAGTACTGCAGACATTGGAAATCTTACATATAAACAGGTGCTGCCAGACTGCTACATTTTTCAGCATTTTCAGTTTCTTTTTTGAGAATTCCCTAGTGTGTCACTAATTTAACAAACTGAGTCGCCAAGGAACTTCTTAGTCGTGTTTACTACATCCCCACCATCGGCACTATTTGATAGCTAAAATGTATACACTCCGCTTACTCTCACACCTGGGTTAACTTGTAATTGGCTCCTGAAGTGGTAAAGACCATTACCTACTTAGCTACCCTCCCAAAGACAGCAGTTTGAGATATGGTGTAGAACTCCTACTATATTCCCATGAGTAAGCCTTGTTCAGAGAGAAGGTGGGCTCAACCCTCTAAACTAATAGAATTCTGCCAATGCCATACCAAACTACCTCTGAGAAAAAGTTAGACTGCAGCCAAACCAGCATTTCTATCCACCTGCTTGGCAACAATCTAAACCTTAATACGAAGTACCAAATTCACTCATGTATAATTCCTGTATCTTAGACAGTCACTGATTCTGCAGCAATTGCAACAACTACATTTATCAACAGTGCCTAATGTGTGTTTTTGGACACAATCAAACTAAGATACATTATCTAACTAGTTCAGAGCTCATAAGGGAATAAAAGTAAATTCATATGGTAGAGCTAATGCTCGAGAGTTTCTTATACTAAGGGTGTTAGTTACTTTATAACACTTCTACGTTGAGAACTGTAACAAGAGCAGGGGAGGAAGAGTATAACAATCTAAATTGTATAATCTTAAAAGATGGAATTATTTTGTTTTCGATACAAGGTTGTTTAGCATCACGAAAACACAATTCCACGCATCCTACCTTCACAGTCTCATAATTCAGGAGTGAGTCTATTGCAGCATTGCCTGCATCATTATCAGCTTTATTCATTTCAATCCGGAATCGAGTCCTACAAGTGAGAAATTAAACATTGTAAAGCCGTCACAAAGATTCTGTTGGTTAAGAAGAAAACTGAAATCAACAGATTTAACGTTGCTACAGTACCTCCATTGAGTGATGCCGATTGTAAAAATTGAATACGCAGTTAAAGTTCCCAGAGTTACTAACGCATATGGTCCGCCACATTTATAATACTGTAAAAAATAAACACGAAGTGTATCATTTCTAGAATTTACTATTTTCTATAGGCATCGCTGTTAGCTTTAGGTAAATGTAGTTTTGTGCACTTGAACATGAATTCTAACGATGAGTTGATACATACAGACATAGATATTAGTAACATGTGGCCATTTGGCCCTTCAAACATGATCTGTCATTCTAGAAGATCATGGCTGATCTCTGATTATGGACATTTCCCTTTGGAATTGAGAATCTCCACTTTTCTCTCTACCCTGATACCTTCTGAGTTCCTTATTAGTCAAGAACCTCTATTTACCTTAAAAATATTCAATAACGTTGCCCCAATTGTTCCCTGGGGAAAACGGAAATCCATGGATACATGAACCTCAGAAACCATTTTCATCCTTGTCTTAAACAGGAGACCTCATCCTTAAACCGTATTCCTTAGTTATAATCTCACTATAATGGGAAAAGTCCATTCAGCAAGTTTGCCATAGGGTATGTTTCAGGAGGGTTATCCTCTCATTCTGGATGAAAGTTTAAACCTTCCTCACGACTTAATCTCTTCATCCCAGGAATTAGTTCTGTGAATCTTCTTGGCACTGCTTCTAATATGATTCTGTCCTTTCTTAATTAAAGAGACTAAAGCTGTATACAGAACTCTAGATGTGGTCTCATCGCTGTTCCTGCAGCAAACCATCCCTAATTCTATATTTCATTCCCTGATCCACAATGTTTATCAAAAAATAGTTTATTCAACAAGCAGCCCTGGGCATGTGATAAGATGTTTTACAATTGCAAGTTCTTTCTTTCAAGATAAGATGGATTGTTACTGACTGTACAGCAGTTTTAAGACTGCTTACATATAAATCAAAATTTCATGCTATGGATCCATCAAGGAATGAACTGAAAAATAGAGCACAGGAGGCGGCCATTCAGCTTCAGTGCACCCATGCAGGTTGAGTAATTGTACAAGAGCAACTCTGTTAGCCTCCACTCCCTCTCTGGCCCAGCAATTTTTGTCTGTTCGTGTGTTTATCTAATTTCCTTTTGAAAGCCACAACTGAATGTCAAAATCATGTTGCCGAACTAGGTTGAATTATCATAGGCCTAATCCTTCCTATAAGCTTTACCCACCTTTATTTAAAATCAATAACTTGACAACAGTTTAGTTAGCAGAATTACAATTAGTGGAATAGTGGCTGAAAGTGATGCAATTAGTTTAATGTTTAATTTTAAAAAAACATTACAACATCTTAAAGTGACATTTTTGAAAATCGCACACCTTTTAAAAAATCTTTCACACCAGTAATCACATTCAAGTTTCCTTAATCACTAATTTTCTGATTATACAGCATGTATCAATAGGAATGGTCAATGTTGGAGGGCAGTGACAAAGTGTACTGGGAGGCTGAAGAGTCCAGCTGCAAATTCGCTCTGATGAATTTTCAACTTTCATGTAGCAACATTTATATCTGGGAAGATGAAGTCACCCAAGACCATCTTTGCATGTCAAATGGCAGCAAATAACAAGCACTCTATCAACCTCCATCCTTGGTTTTTCATCTATTACATTCTTCTATGCTAATTTTTTTGACAGATCGCCACTTGTAAATCTGATTAAGAGGCTCAGTTTGCTAATTCATGGCCATCCTATTTAACATCCTGAACAACTCTCATGTTTAAGACTAAAAATATAATACTGTAGAGGCCCTTTCTATTTCTATTTTATTCTTCCACTTTTTTGGTAGAAAGGAGAGCTGAAGTTAGGGGTAGCTGGACTTTGAACAGCTGCATGTTTTGAAAGAGAAAAGAATCAAGATGTTTGCTGTTGGAGACCAGCCTGGAAAATAGCGCAACTTATTTACTCATTTAAAGACGACTCTGGACGATTCAGCATCAAGTATTGCTATGCCCAGGACTGCCAGCTGGTTGGATGTTGAGTTGGTCAATCAGGGGAAAGCATGCCCTACCCAACCAATCACAGAGATTACCAATTTAAAAAAGGCTGACTAGTTTTGGAAGCTTCAGAAATAAGGGAATATTTCTGGAAATATATGTCTGTGAACAACTCCTTACACAAGGATTGAATAAAGACTTGGCTTTTTTTTATTCATTAATAGGATAAGGTCGTCGCTGGCTAGGCAGCATTTATTGCCCATCCTGAATTGGCCAGAGGGCAGTTCAGAGTCAAGGGCATTGCTGTGGGTCTGGAGTCACATGTAGGCCACACCAGGTAAGGATGGCAGTTTCCCTCCCTAAAGGACATTAGTGAACTAGATGGGTTTTTCTGACAATCGACAATGCATTCATGGTCATTAAATTCTTAATTCCAGATATTTTGTTGAATTCAAATTTCACCATCTGCCGTGACGGGATTCAAACCCAGATCCCCAGAACATTATTTGGGTCTCTGGATTAACAGTCCAGCGATAATACCACTAGGCCATCGCTTCCATCAATCATTTTATACTATTTAAATCGGACTGGAAAATTATTTTACTTTTTTGAAAATGTAATCATTTAACTGTGTCTGTCAGTGTGGATTTAGGATCAAAGAAAATTGAATTTTAATCATAGATATTAATTAGACTATCTAGTTGTTTAGTTTTGTGCTGATAAAATTACAGTATTAGGAATCAATTCTTAAATAAAACTTAAGTAATAAACTTAGTGTCCAAGATCTGACATTCATAATGTCTGATTAGGAACAACTGATAATTTTGAAGGTCACTGAATATTTTGACTTCACTGCATTGCAAATTCAGCAATAGTAATGCTGATTGCGTTTAGCTGGCTATCCCCTGGTTTTAACAACACCCACACCACAAACAATCACCTTAACATTTTTCTCCCAGTTTTGCAAGGAATCCTAGAAAAAGCTCATTTTCAAAATAGGAAACCACTCTACTTCCTCGTTTTCTATTACTACCTTAAACAGCCTCAGATCGAAATCAATACTTGTATTGTCACTTTCAGTTAAGCTTCTTTCTTATTTCTTAGAACAGGGCATCTACCAAAATATTGAAATCAGCTCAGAAAACTGCAGTACTTACCAAAATGCTACTGACAAGCAGCACTTCAAAGGTGGTGGGACCAAGATTAAACACCAAAGCACTCAGCACAAAACTGATACCTCTTGTCCCTCGATCTATGGCTTTTGAGAGTGCACCAGTCTGCCTGCTGAGATGGAAACTCAAATCTAAGTTGTGTAGGTGGAGGAAGACATTTTTGGCTATTCTCCTGATAGAACTTTGAGCTACTTTGCCAAAGACAGCATTCCTGAGTTCATTGAAGAATGCTGCACAAACCCTTGAAACACCATCTGCAAAGGAATTTTAGAAGAATCTAATTGTCTTTTCAAAACATATTTCATCATTTCAAAGTTAATTTCTTCATGAAGAAAATGAAACTTTTAATCAAACTGCAACACTGAACAATAAGTTATGACTGAAGTTGTTTATGTCTTTCTTACACATACGATGCATTAGCAAAAATACAGGACGATTATTTTCTGATAGTTCAGCAAGTTGATGCACTAAAGGCTGAGCCATGCAGAATAAAAAGAACTCAAATTTCAACTACTAAAAACTTGGTTGATCACAGAGGGACCATGAGAATGACATTACAAAACAGCCTCAATACTGGCTTTGGAAGGGGGTTGGAACAAATGTTTGAGAGATTTGCTGTTCTAACAAGTCCTAAAATTACTATGGACGTTGATCAAGGAAAGTATGTAACTTAATTATGATACAGCCTTGCATTGGAATAGACTGCCAATAGTCACCATTAAAATTCAGCTATGTATAAAGGATAACGAACACCAATTTGCAAGAAAGTAACTCAGCAGGTTAGTGCTCTCAAAACCATAAGATGTAGAAGTAAACCATTCAGTTAAAGTCTACTCCACTATTTAATGAGATCATGGCTGATTTGATAATTGATAACTCCATTTTCATTCCCTTTCCCTGTAACCCTTGATTCCCTTACTCATTAAACATGTGTAACTGTGCCTCAAATATACTTAATCCAGCCTTTAGAGCCCTCTGTAGTTCACTATCCTCAGAAAAACAATTCCCCCTCATCTGTCTTAAACATGGGTCTCCTTACACTGAGATCATGCGCTACGGTCCTAGATTCTTCCAAAATGGGAAACCTTTCCGCATCTTCCCTGTCAAGTATAAGAATTTTGTATATTTCAATAAGGCTGCCTCGTTTTTCTATATTCCAATGATTAAAGGCCTAACTTACCTAACTCTCCTCATAGAACTGTCCTCCCATACTTAGCATCAGACCAGTAAATGTTCTTTTGACATCAGGGGATCTAAGCTGTTCATAGTTTTCCAGCTGTGATCTCAGAAGTGCCTTTTATAGTTTTAGAAAAAACTCCCAACTTTTATATGCCATTACCTTTGGAATAAAGGCCAATATTCCAACTGCCTTCCCAATTAACCACTGAACTTTGACACTAGCTATGGTGATTCATGCACAAAGACTCCCAAATTCCTCTTTTATCATTTTTGCAGTCTCTCTATTTCAATAATGTTCTTCTTGCCAAAGTGCATTACCTTTCAACTTTGTACATTATACTCCATTGCCCATTCACTTAATACTCCACAATTGACTCTGTATTCCTTATCAGTTGCCTTCTCACTTATTTTTATCTCATCTGCAGACTAGGCTACATTCAGTTTCCTCGTGAATATATATTGAAAATAATTATGGCCCCAGCATGGAAATCGGTGGTACTTCTGATTGCAGGTTACCATCCTGAAAAAGCCCCCTTATCCGAACTGTCTGTCCTCTATTGATTATCCAATCCTTTATTGATGCTAATGTACTCCCTCCGACACCACAGGTTCTTGACTTAAGTGCCCTAATGTGTATTACCTTACCTTTCTGAAAATCCAAATATATTACATCTTCTGCTTCTGCTTTATCTATCCTGCTGGTTATTTCCTTAAACGATTATTAAATTTGAGAGGCATGATTATCCCTTCATGAAGCTGGGCTGACTGTTTAATCGTGTTATGTATTTCCAAATGCTCCACTATTATATTCTTTACTCCAGACTTTTCCCCAATAACACACATTAAGCTAAGTGGTCTCTTATTACCTGTCCTTTGTCTCCTTGCCTTTTGAAATAAAGGTGTTACATTAACAGTTTTCCAATCCTCCGGGACTTTTTCCAGAACCTCAGGACTCTTGGAAGATTACTACCAGTCCACCCAATATCTCTGTTGCTAATTCTTTTAATGTCTTGGGATGCAGGTCCAGGGAACTTACTGGTCTTTTGCCCCATTAGGTTCACTAGCACTTTTTCTACAGTGATACTTATCACTTTTATTTCCTCTGCTCCTCTTGTCCCTTGGATTATTTAGTACTATTGGAATGCTATTAGTGTCTTCTACTGAAGTGGACGGAACAAGTGACGAATGCAGTCAAGACTGTTATCAATTGCACGAGACACATTTGGCCTACTTTTTTGTGTTGATTCGATATAAAAGAGACTGATCACTACAAATTGAGACTATCAGAATGGTCTGTCCTTGAAATATATCCAATGCCGTACATGGTGTCTGCCATTTCTATTTTAGTATCCAGTTTTAACTCCATTTTTGCCTGTAATCGTTTGACAACTGAAAGATTGCATAACCACAGAAAAACAGTATGGTAGTCGGCCTTATTTGAGAGCTCGTTCACAGATCCAGTACGAGCATGAAGAACTGAGTAACTGCTTTCTATGTTGTTTGATTCTATGACACCATTAGGGTTCCTACTGCAACAGCTAACTAAATGAGGCAATGAGTCATCATGAAGTAGATTGAAGGTCTGACCCTTTTATTTGTTTCAGCATACAAATTTAAAACCATAAATCTATTACCCTTTCAGGCTTAGTTTCCTGCCACATTATGTCTCATTTTTCATTGCAACAGAAGCTTGATTTACATATATTTTGATATAATCTGTAAACTCAAATCACTACAGTAAGAATCTAGTGCACATTGCATAAATTTATGCAAAGTGAAAAGAAAATTCTCTGCAATTCTCCTGCCAGAAACGTTTGCTACTCATTGCAACCTGCGCTGCAAGAAAGTCAACATCTGTCAGGCAAATTAAAATATTTTACTTACAGCCAATAAGGACAGCTGTTGCCATGGTGATGACTGTACTAGTTGCATCATTCAGGTTCAAAACACTACCTGACATTTGGTTGAGTTCATCTACTGCATATTTAAACATGAAGGGAACCATTATATTCATGAGCTGCAAAGACACAAGAACAAACATTACAAAAGGTTGAACACTATACCTAGTGAATAATTTGACTGATTTACAGCTTCCTGAATAAAGGTTCTAGAGGCACTTTCAAATGTCAAGTCCTTGGTGCTGTAAAAAGTTGGCAGTAAAGATTTAATTCATCGCAACATCTAATAGCTGGAAGCTGATGGCATTGCTCTACTGTATTTACATGTTTACTTTTCACAACAATGACAGCAACATTTTTTATTTATTACAGTAAACAGTTGCACCTCAACATTTAATACATTCATAAAAATACAGTGCAGGTATATACAATTCTATTTTTTTCTTATAAAAAACACCCACTTCCGATCAAACCGACATTACAAAATGGTGTAAGTACTCAAGTTTATTTCTAAAATCAGGCCAGGCATTGCAACCCACACCATCATACACACTGTAGCTTCTGCTAATGTCATTCTTCATCCAGCCAATAGAAGCTGCGCAAGGGCATTAGGTTGATTAGAGGCTAAGATTTACCCCATCTTTCAGTGTCCATCCAAGCTTCAGAAGTCATATACAGCATGGCAGGCCAAATGGTCTCCTCCTGTGACTGCAAATCATTCTAAACTCTAACAGATCAAAATGCAGCAAGACGGCAAAAGAAAATTTGTGAACTTAATTGGCCCACTCCATTTAAATCACAACAACAACTTAAAATGGCAACAGTGGACCTTTATTTTTTTAAAAAGTGCATGGATATTTAATTCTGTAATGGTGCCAAAATAAATTAAACTTTATGCGGGGACAGGGGGCACAGATGAAGGAAAAGAACTCCATGTAATCATACATGTCAGATGCAGCCTGTGATTCGGTTGCCAGTAAACACAAACAGGTGGTTGAATGATTCCCTTGCTAAGTCTGCAGGATCATAGGTAGGATGTTGGTAGGATCTGAACAAAGCATAACATGACATTAAAAAAACATTCTTGGGAGTACAGCGATGTCACTTGAGCAACGCAAAATTGGAAAAATGTTTCTGATCAGATTTTCACAAGATATTTAGGAATTACCAGTTGCCACAGATCATTAGGGAAGTATTTGGAAAATAAATAAATGTTAACAAAAATTGGATAGGGCAAGAAGTGAGAGACCATGAGTCATAGAATCCCTACAGTGCAGGAGGCGGCCATTTGGCCCATCAAGTCTGCACCAACTCTCCAAACAGCACCCCAACCTTCACCCTATCCCCGGAACCCTGCCTTTACCATGTCTAATCGACTCATCCTGCACATCCCTTCGTACTACAGGCAGTTTAGGATGGCCAATCCACCTAACCTGCGCACCTTTGGACTGTGGAAGGAAACCGGAACATGCAGCAGAAAACCATGCTGACATGGGGAGAATGTGCAAATTCCACACAGGCAGTTGCCTAAGGTTGGAATCGAACCTCTGTTGCTGGTGCTGTGAGGCAGCAGTGCTAACCAGTGTGCCACCCAAAAGCCAGCATACACCCGTTGTACTGTATAGTTACTTCTGTACTGTAAATTTGTATGAAAATAAAATGTTTCTAGCAAAAGTTAGCAAGAAAAGATAAACATAACGTAAAGGAAAGCATGGAAAACAAGTCACAGTACATCCTCCAAAGGTTCAAATTACAATACTTGTTCCATGCAGCCAAAGGGAAACTCCATAAAGCCACAGTTCTCATCTTTTTAACTGATGACCACAGTCCCCAAAAAAACTCCTTGATCAAAGACCACTCCCAGAAGACGATCAACACACTAGTGATTCAAGTGAGTCTATACCTCCAATTAGAAGTGTAGTTAATTCCTAATTTTAGTTTCCTAGGACAACGACACGCTGTAGTTGAATGAAGGCTAGATAATACCGGATAAAGAGAAAAATAAGTTGTATTTTAAAGGAGATATCAAGGTCAGAAATGAGGAAGGGTCTAGGCCCGAAATGTCAGCCTTCCAGCTCCTCTGATGCTGCTTGGCCTGCTGTGTTCATCCAGCTCTACACCTTGTTATCTCAGATTCTCCCGCATCTGCAGTTCCTACTATCTCTGTATTTTAAAGGATTTGATTCAGTTATTAAATGCAGCCATGTAATAATAGTACAGAACCCATATTTTATCAATACCTTATGACTCTTGATTGAACTGTTCTTACCGCACTGCACATAGATGGCCTCTAATATTGTATGCATTATAAAATAGAGGTCATCGAAACCTCTGCTGCCCATTTTCTTATTTACATTCAATTGCATTCACTAATCAATTATGTGCTCACTGACCTATGCTGACTCCTGGATTAATCAATACCTTGAGCTGTAATTTATTTTCAAATCAGTGAACGGCCTTGCCCCATGCAATCTCTAATCTGCTCCAGGTCTACATTCTTCAGTGATATTTGCACTCTTAATGGTCTACTGAGCGTTACCAACTTTAAATCAATCTACCATTTGCATTCAGGCCTTCAAAACCCAAAGCTCGGAATTTCCTATCTGATCTTCTCTGCCTGTAACATGCTCTTTAGCATTACCTTTCTAATCTTAACCTGCTTTAATATCGCCTTGCAAACTAGCACCAAAAATTGTATCAAGAACACTTTCACGAAGCACCAGTGCCTTTTGCGATGTTAAAGGTGTTAGGTAAATACAAGTTTCTTGTGGTTGAATGCTCGGTGGAATGATGTCCAATAGCAAGTTTGTTAATGGTAAAACCACAAGTAACCTGTAGAATACCTAAAGACACCACCGGCATAAAATAACAAAGAATGTCATGAAGCCATTAGGCCGCTTTGGATTTTTGGTTGACTGATCCAATGATGATATTTAACATTCGGCAGTGAGTTCTAGAGTAGACAACTTGTCCAGTGGCTCAATTAACAGACTCAAAAGCCTACTGTGCTAGATACACACAATATACACGAAAGCCAGCTTCCATAGAAACAGATGAAAAATTAGTCACATGCTAAAATCATGTAATACATTTTTAATGGAAGAGTATTTAAATTTAGATAGTCAAAAACAAAACACATGGTCATGAAAACATTGCAAACATACTCCAAAACTGCACATCAAGTCAGCACTTAAAATGAAGGGAAGTATAGATCTTAGAGAAAATTTTATATTTACATAGAACAGAGAATGCCATTGTATGCTGCATAGTGTGGTTTATTCGATAAGGATAGAAGATCAAATTGCTTAGGGGCAATGTAGTCGTGTGAATACTATGTAAATTACATTCCCAAATGAATAAAGCTATGACTTCAGAGCACAGGGTATATAGTTAGTTTCATAACTACATTTGAAAACTGTACACAAGATATCAGTATAATTTTGGAAGGAATCTTTAATGAGAAAAAAAGTGTTTTCTCAAGAAAGCATGCAAAGGAAGCGGTTTCAAGCAATAATTGAACAGATTGCACATTTAATTACAATTCCTATTTTGAACAAATTTAATACACTAGCTATCTGCTAATAATTAAATATTCGACACTATCTTGTTGAATGTTAACATTAAGGTTAAAAGTTACTCTCCCTCTCCCTCAGTATCTTAACCCCACCAAGAACTCCGATTCCTCTAGCTTCCGACCCACACCAGTACCTGGCCAAAAGGGCAAAACAGACAACTTGCATTTGGAGACTTCAAGCTCCAAGACAATACTAAGTTCACAGCAAATTAAAGAAAATACAGGCATATGTTGGCAGAGTAACCAGAGTCTGAGATAAATATTGTGCATACAGTGTAATGATTAGAGTAAAGAGAGAGACATATTTTTCCCCCCATTGTTTTCTTTCATGGAATAAGAGTGTCATTAGCAAGGCCAGCATTTGTTGCCCATCCACAATCACACTTGCACTGAGTGCCTTGCTTGGCCATTTCAGTGGGCAGTCAAGAGTCACGCACATTGCTAGAAGTCCGGGATCACTGGCCAGATTGAGTTAGAACAACAAACTTATTTCCAGAAAATTTTTTTCCAACAATCTGATAAGTTCATAGTTGCCATTACTGAGACTAGTTTTATATTCCATATGCATTAATCAGATTTAAATTCTAATTACTGCCATGGTTAGATTCGAACCTATGGGTCTTTCAGCATTAGCCTGGACCTCTGGATTACCAGTCAAGTTACATTATCATCATGCTATCATATCTGGAATATTCATCTCTCTTTGTGATGCTGACAAATTACACAATATTTCTCTCAACAGTCACAGCAGTGAACAGTGAGGAGGCATTCTGCCTGTCGTCCTGGCACTGGTTCGCCGAAGGAGCAAACTACCTAGTTCCATTCCCTGGCTTCCCTGTGATGTATAAAAGATAGTCTTAGGCTAGTCATCTGTAAATCATTTGTATACCTTAGCTTTGTGGCAAGTTATGAACTGTAGCTGTTTTTTTACCTTCTCTCTCGTTTTCAGCCTCCACAAACTATTTCCTGAGTTCAAGGTGCCTTACCTAAGATTTAACAAAATGGATGCTAATACAACACATTTAAATTAGTTGCTAGAAAGTCTGTTTTAGTTTGGTGAAACCACAAAATTCACTGACCACACTAAACTCCATTACTAACTTTGGGAAGTGAGGGAGAATGGAGTTGTGTTGGAGAAAATCAGCAACATGAACAGTATCTTCCTCTGTGCTGGCTAGCATGTCTCAATTTATTTTCTTACAGAACTTTTACTGATGACTTGTTGTCTTGTATATGCTTGTTGCTTGTATATGTTACAGAATACATATCATGATCAACTGGCTAAAAAGGAAATTTAAAAAAGATTGAAGCAAAAGCTTTTGTATGAGAACAGAGAAGGAACAATTCCTTGGCCTTGGGTGGTTCTTCTGACCAAAGTTATTACAATTTAATCCCTCACTTTCTTTTAGTTTTCATTTCTTAAATTATTATTTTTTCCATTTTTAACTATTTTAATTTAGAGCCCTTCACTCAAATTTCACATTCACTAGATTATTATATTACAAAGTTGATCAAATGTAAATACTTAAAGATCACAAACATTATTTCCTTAGCTGCAGAAATGGATCATTTGGAGTTGTGATTTATAACCACTTCATTGCTCATAACAACTTCATTAAATAACTTTGTGCAAAACAAGTCTAATTATGGTTTCCTCACTAACATAGAGATTAAATTCCCTCAACAGAAATCAGCATAAACACAAGGTCAAGCTTCTTTCTAGACAGGATTACCCAAGTATAAAATTACACTAGTAAAAAAAATTGAGAAATGTGTAGAGTCACAAGGAAGGTACATTTACCTACAACATGTGAATCAGAAGCAGGAGTAGGTCCAATCGACCCCTCAAGCCTGCTCTACCGTTCAATTAAATCATGGCTGATCTGACTGTAACCAAAAAAATTCCCATCATACTTTACCCCCAATAATCTTTCAATCTCTTGCTTAACAAGAATCTATGAATCTCTAACCATAAAAATAGTCAGAT
The DNA here is from genome assembly GCA_024137785.1 of Ginglymostoma cirratum. Lineage (NCBI taxonomy): Eukaryota > Metazoa > Chordata > Chondrichthyes > Orectolobiformes > Ginglymostomatidae > Ginglymostoma > Ginglymostoma cirratum. Next base: position 46,476,542 of record JAHRHZ010000016.1, on the reverse strand, counting down.
TCTGCTTCAACCACCATTTTATGGAGACACTTCGAAAGGCTCATGATTCTCAGAAAAACATTTTCCTAATTTATTTTAAATGGGCAACTAGTTCTTGATTTTCTCACAAGATGAAACATCCATATTTCCAGCCACATATGCTGACATGCTATTTTTTCTGACTAGCATGCGGGATTGGCAGCAACCTTGAGATCACTATCTTCAATGTCCTACTTCTTAAACATGCTTAACTCCCTGTTTTCTGCTTTTAGGGCCTCACCTTTTTTTCAACCTAGGCCATTGGTACCGACGTGTACAATGACTGTTGGCTTTTCGTTCTTGCACTCTATGATGTTCTGTAGAGTCTCGAAGACATCCTTGACTCTACCACCCAGGAAGGAACATACAACCCTGGAGTATCATTTCTGTGGCTGCAAATGATCTATTTCCCTTATGATTAAACCTCTTACTATAGCCTTCTCATAATTATTCCTCCTCTGGCGTGCAGCAGACGCTACCATGGTGCAACAAATTTGTCTCTTGCTACTCCTCTCCACCCCCCCCCCCCCCCCCCCCCCCCCCCCACCCCACCCCCAACCAACAGCATCCAGAAGATTATTTGTTTTTTTTCCCCCAGGAAAATAGCCACAGGATATTCCTGTATTGCCAGTTTCACTGCTTGGTGGTCATCCGTTCCCTCTTACCTGTGGAATCTTAGCCTGCACAGTGACCACCTCTCTGTAAATGTTATCCACCCCTTTTCTTTTAGTTTGATACTATAGTTAACGTTTTTAAATTTAAAGAAAAATTGGAAGGCACAATAAAATGCTCAAGAGAACCGCAAATTTAAAGTTACAAACACAGCATATTGAAATATGAACAACTTACTGACCTTTGCCCCACCTAACAGACCAAGAGATACAGCCACTCTGGCACGTAGATCAGGTCTATCCTTTGGCCAAACGTACATCAACATAGCCTTAAGAATTTTTCCTGTATCAACATCTTTCAGCTGAAAGATAATTTTACAAATTAGTACAATTTCAAACTTGAATTTTTATAAAAAGCATGCTAACAACATCATGAGCGTTTGGGGTTTCTAATAGTTACTGAGTTGACAATGCAAATGATGTTGTTTAACAGACACAGCAGATGCTGAGTCACCTTTGTGTTATAAGTTATACCACTATGTATTTAGCTAATGACTGGGTGCACAAATCTTCCGCAAATTATTGCATTTACAGTTAGAAATGGAGAAGGATGCTTAAAATTATTTCTAGTCATAATTTTTCAAGGGAATTTAATTACAAGAAAGTTTCAAAAGATAACAAAATATGGTAGGGCTTTTGAATCCTTAAAAATACTTCGTAGCTTTGCTAATGCATCATAAATTTATCCAAATTTGCAAATCAATTACTTACCTAATTTTAAGAACTCAAGACTTAAAAATAACTTTCAGCAATACTAACACAATGGCACAGGTTTTGCAATAACAACATTGTAATGGTCAACATGTACTATTATTTCTCCTCTGAAAGATAGCTAATTTGGGAGTTTGGAAGTCTGAAGCTGCCAGTGATTCCATGATTCCCGCACACAGCCCTGTGAAGTCCCACATCGCGTTATCACGATAATCGATGATCTGATAGAATAAGAGATAACAAGCATGGGGCTGGATGAACACAGCAGGTCAAGCAGCATCATAGGAGCAGGAAAACTTGACGTTTCGGGCCTAAACCCTTCATCAGAAATGGGGGAGGGGAAGAGGGTTCTGAAATAAATAGGGAGAGAGGGGGAGGCGGATAGAGGATGGATAGAGGAGAGGATAGGTGGAGAGGAGGCAGACAAGTCGAAGAGGCGGGGATGGAGCCAGTAAAGGTGAGTGTAGGTAGGATAGATATAAGTTCTTTTTCACTATTAGATTTGTGAAAAAATCTCTCAAAAAGATTAAAATCTTGTTGAATGATGAACAACTGGATTTGTAATAATGTGTTCAGTTCAGAATGACTTGTGAATAAACTTTGTCCCTGAAGAACTACTTTGTGGAATATCAAACGCCTCCATTATGATAAAACATATAAATTCCAACATAATATGATTTTTTTTTAAAAAATGTTTATGATATTTTAGTTTCTACTTTAATTCTATGTTTATGTGAATTGTTTATTTCGGTCTTTGAAATTTCGTTTAAAATGAGAAAACGGAGATCATTTCTTGGTTTGTTATGAGCATACTTCAAAGTGATAGCTTGCTTACCCTCCTTGAAGATGTCTCTACTGCCAGACAGCTGCAGACCTCCTTTGACTGGCAGCAAATTCAAACTTACTTAGGGAAAGTGAAAATACAGCTGAGAGTGTTATTGCTCCATCAATGACCATAAAATCCATTCCTGGCGAGTGTTGCCGAACAAAGGAGACCTAGGACTGTAGGCGTATAGCTCCTTGAAAGTGGAGTCGCAGGTAAACAGGGTGGTGGAGAAGGCGTTTGGCCCGCTTGCCTTCATTGGTCAGTGCATTGAGTATATGAATTGGGATGTCATGTTGTGGCTGTACAGAACATGAGTGAGGCCACTGTTAGGATGCTGCATTCAGTTCTGGTTTCCCTACCATAAGAAAGATGTTATTAAACTTGAAAGGGTTCAGAAAAGACTTAAGGATGTTGCCAGGATTGGAGAGTTTGAACTATAGGGAGAGGCTGAATAGGCTGGGGCTTTTTATCCCCTGGAGCATCAGAGGTTGAGGGGTGACCTTAAAGAAATTTATTTAAAAATCATGAGGGGCAAGGATAGGGTGAATTGCCAAGGTCCTTTTTCTCAGGGTAGGGGAGTCCAAAACTAGAGGGCATAGGTTTAAGGAGAGAAGGGAAAGATTTAAAAGGGACCTGAGGGGCAACATGTTCACACAGAGGATGGTGCATGTATGGAACGAATTGTCAGAGGAAGTGGAGGCAGATACAGTTATAACATTTAAAAGATATCCCAATGATACATGATTAGAAAGGGTTTAGCAGGATATAGGTCAAACGCTGGCAAATGGAACTACCATTTATACTCCAGCAAAAGCCAATCTTGCATAAAGTTGACTCCCTTATTTTTAGCCAAAAATATCTGCAATTTTCCATATGTCTCATGTAAAGGCAACTCTTGGTCTTCAAAGATAACAGATCAACATTTGTGAGTCACGGTATTATCCTGTACATAAATGTTATGATGAGGAAATTTTTTTTTCCCCATGCTATTACGTGTTTTGATCTACAATTCACATCAATTTGGCACAAAAGTTTAAGACGCATCAGGTCAGAGTCAGGTGACAACCTCCCTTTTGTGTGCAACTCAGCTGAGCTCAGTTCCCTTGTAGCACTTGTGGAATAGTCATTTACCTAGTTGAGGTTTTGAAATTTTATCATTATGTGTAAAACTACCCTCCAGAAAAGTTAAAAAATATACAGCAGCGTTTAAACTGAAAGTTATTGAAGTTGCAAAAAAGACAAAAAAAACTGTAGCAGCAAGAAAATTGGGTGTTTCACAGAAACCGGAGAGACTGGAGAAACCTATCGAACCAACTTCAGACAATGCCAAAATGGAAGCGTTCCAACAGAGGTAAACCTAGCAAGTAGCTGGAATTGGAGAAAACAGTTGCTGAGTGGGTACTTGAAAATCATCGAAAAGGCAAATGCGTTAGTCGTGAAGCCATTTGAATCCATGCATGATACGAATCAAAGAAGGTTGGAATTTTGGATTTTAAGGCAAGTGCTGGATGGTGCACAAGGTTCATGAGAAGACATGACTTAGTACTTTGGCACAGAACTAAGATTGCACGAAAGTTGCCTGCTGAACTAGAAGATAAGATATTACAGTTTCAGCCGTTTGTAACCAGAAATTGGCAAAATGAAGGCTAATTTTAAGATGTTAATTAATTTTAACTTGTTTAATTTAAGGTGTACCATGTAATTGAAATTCAAAGCTGTGTTATATTTCTACTTCACTTTTTGTATGTTTAAATAAAAGCTTACATATTCATTTTTATTTCAATTGTCTTTATCCGGTAATTAACATATTTGTTGATTTTTTTTTCTTTATTCGTTTAGAGATCAATTGGGTGTCTGCTAATGATGGGGTACTTTGAACTGTAGCTGAATTTCATCCCCTCAAAAGTAGGATCCAAGTAATAGTCAACCCCATAAGTTTAACCTTAAAAAACAAAGTCCTAAAAAAATTCAACTTTTACACAAGTATATACGGTAGATCATTTTAGGATACCTCGTTGGCGCAGAGGTGGTGGACTGAAGGATCTGTTTCCACGCTGTACAACATCATGACTCAATAACTGCAAATATACATTTTCCAATTACAAAACAAACTATTCGGACCTGTCACTTCTAAGAATTTCTGAAGGTTTTAACTCGTTTAACTCGAAGGTTTTAATCAGCAGACTAGTCAAGTTAACGCATTCAAAGAAAGCCACATAAATATCCATGGGGTTTGGGGTGAGGACAAAGATGCTGAGGTGATGAATTATAGTAATTGTAGGACTATTATATAAAAGAAAAATATAAAGGGGAAGCAAAAGATTAGAAAGGCCAAGGGACACATGAATACAGACTGGCAAGGAACAGAAAGGAAATTGGACAGGATCCTATCAACACAAAGTTAAGCCATTAGAAAGGATAATATGATAACTGAGAAACAAAAGAATCTAAATCGAGGACGAAAGAATGGCAGAGAATGCTTTTTCATCGTTTCCACAGAAGCACATCTAAATGTGAATTAGGGGATACACGGGGTGGGGGGGGTGGGGGGAGGCGGGGGGGGGAGATCTGAAACAATTACTTCAAATAGTTATAGATAAGGAAGTTCAGCTGAAAATGTGGTGAAACTCAACTCAGAATGCTGAATAAAACCGTCTTTCAAATATCCTTGGATCGAAATGATGCACCAGCGGCTGAAAGCTTACAAACATAATGTCTCTATTTCAGAGTAAAGAAAATCACTTAGACATTAGCCGGAAACTCACGTGTAGGTTTCTAAAGGCCAGAATAAGAGAATAAAATTACTCAATTATAAAGATCAGATACACAAGATAGAAGAACTCAAAATGTGATCAACCAAAACTAATTGTGCATCATAAAGCATCACTTTAAGTTGTCTTATCCAATTTCACAGAAGCCAAACTCACCTGATTTTTCAATTGCTCAGGTAATATTAGGGTGGGGAATATAGAATGAAAATTAAATTCACATGAAACTGGTGCACAATATGCAATCTCCGATGTGCTTACGTGAATTGCATTCAGGTTTTTAGGCCAGCCTTACCCGTAAAAGAAAATGCTGCATTCATTTGCAAAATAAGCAGTTTCAAGAATAAAATCTTATCACTTATTTGCTGCCTCCCTCAACACTTTTTGTAAAAATGCACAAATGACACACCCGTTTCATCTTTGCACACTATGAATTTAAAAATCATTGATTGCAACAATGATCTCATGAACTGTTTGCATTCAGACAGCAGCTTTAACATAGTAAAAAGTGCTTAACGAAGCTTAAATAAAATCATTTATAGAGATGCAAATTGTACATTAAACATTTCATAAGAACACCATCCCTCTACAAGACAGAAATCAGATTTGAAAATAAAATTGCAGAGTTCAGACAGACAGACAGATACATTACATTTTTGGGGTCTGTATGAAGGCCTCCGCCAGCATGTCCATGCCAGTCTGTCCTTTTATCTACAAACTGCCACCACTGGGCTCCCTGGAAGAAAAACAAGTCAGTTATATGAAAACAATTACAGAGCAAAGGAAGAAGTCACAAAATTAACAAAAGATGTGTTATTGATTTCTGAAATTTAAAAAAGAAATCATTGATACTACACATTGGATACCAGGCTTACAAGCCAACTCATATTTCAGTTATATTCAAATCTACATCCAAAACATGTTACAATAACAGCAAGCATGACATGGACTTTGATTCTCAAATTTTATCATCTTACTTTAATAGCCATGACCTTCAAGGAATGAAATGATTTTTCAAAAAGGTTAAACACTTGTTTAACTGGTTGCTGAGATCAAACCATCACAAATTGAGCCAGGTCTATGGAATCCATATGGAATAAACAAAACTGACAACATTGAGATTACTATGTTGTCTAAAGAATGAAACTGTCAGCTAAATCAACATCTAACAAAATCTACATAATGTTTTAAATTTAAAAGTGAATCAGAAAACGCACATATTGGACAAAGGGTTACTTGTACTATCAACTTGGAAGAACAATGGAGCAAACTCAGAAATACACAATTGGATCGATAGCAACGGTGCCTCGAAGGGAGAACACAGCAAGAAATATGAACTGACGACGAAAAAGATATTAGGTAGGTAATTGGCTCAGATGTAGAGAGATATATACAGGTTAAGTGAGTGGGTAAAAACTTGGCAGATGGAAAGTGATGTGGGGAGATATGAGGTTATGCACTTTAGCAGGAAGAACATGGAAGATGAATATATTTAAATGGAGAAAGACTGCAGAAAGTTAGGAAAAAGGAATTTGGGAATCCTCATCAATGTATAACAAAAAGCTATCCCACAAGCTCAGCAGTAATAGGGAAGGAAAACGTACTGTGGCCATTATTTCACAGGGAAAGAAATATAAAATAGAAAGGTTTGGCTATTACCGTACTATACAAGGCACTAGTCAGACCACAGTTTGAATACCGAACAGTTTTGGGCCTCTTATCTAAGGAAACATGTACTGGCATTGGAAGCAGTCCAGAGAAGGTTCACAAGGCTGAGGAACGGAGGAACTATATTTTCAGGAAAGGACAAGGAGATTGGCCTATATTTGTTGGAATATAAAAGAATAAGACTTTATTGAAATAAAATTCTTACAAGACATGACAGGATGCATGTAGAAAGGTTGATTCTCCTTGGGAGAATCAAGGACCAGAGGGCATATTAATTCGCACATTTAAGTCAGAAATGAGGAGTTGCTCCTCTCAGAGGGTTGGTAATATGTGGAATCTTTTACCACAGAGGGCTGTTGAGGCTGGTTTGTGTAGTACATTCAAGGCCAAGGTATACAGATTTGTAAGCAGTCGGGAAATCAAGGGTTATGGGGAATGCGGAATTAGGAATTATCAGATCAGCCATGATCTCTTTGAATAGCGAAGCAGGCGCAATGGGCTGAATGGCTGACTTCTGCTCTTATGGAAAACTCACTCGCTCCTGATTTCTTTCAAATCACCAAGTCAGTGCCTGGCATAAAAGCATCTGGGGCAACATCAATGAAAATTCATGATCTTAAAATCACCACTGCTGCAAAATACAAGTCAACAATTAAGCAACTGGCCTCGGGTAACTCCTGACAAACCAAGATTACGAAACACGACCCTAAATCCAATCCACCAGCACACCTTCCACGAATCTGATTTCAACAGGAATTAGATTTTAACTAGTTCATCATCTTGCAGTAAATCAAAATCAGGAAAAAGATGAAAATTAACCTGGGTGCATTGCTTATATATAATTGAAATAAGAAATTCATTTCAGTCCAGCTTTTTGTTTTATATAAAGCAATGCTTTGAGTATAGAAACTTCACAGATGGCAAGTGCTGTTAAAAACCTTTAGAAAGGGGTGAGAAAGTAGCAGAAGAACAAGACAGAGGCAGCAGTGATCTTTTCTCAGAGCACTGTGACTTTGGCGTGCTCAAACATCAATATTGGTATCAAATATCACATTTCGAATGCTGAGATATTACTGGCAGGTAGAAATCACTCTGCCTTCTTGACAGTATCTCTGGCTGACAAAGCATTAATAGCGCAGGAGTGGGCAAATAGTTTGATCTACGCTAGTGCTGGTCTGAACTGTCAGAACAGTACATGAATAATCTACTGATGAATTCCACTCATAACCCTTTGCCTCCAAAGGAAGTACAACCCATTGTCTGCACGGCAGGAGGTACTGGCAAATGACAAGAGATAATTTGAACGCACAGGCTAAAAGTTCTGGGTAGGCTGACTGCAATGCCATGTAGAGAGACAAAAAAGAAGTCTGTCTACAGCAATAATATGCTATGAACAAGCTAAATTATGAGAGTTCTACACTGCAGAGGGGAGGAAGACCCACTCACAGAAGCTGTCAACCTGAGAGATCAGCAGCTCCAGTAGTACTGGCAGTGCCACAAGCTCACTAGTCAAGGCAGGACCTCAAAGAAAAAAGTATGGATCTTGAAATGCCGCAAGTCCAATACTTTCACTTGGGAAGAGTCAGGGAAACTGATGGGAAGGTGGTAGCTACATCTTCAGGAATGTCCTTCTAAAGTGACACTCCCTGAAGATAATAACCCTCCTTTCTTCTCCACACCCCACCCATTTTATAAATTTATTCAACAAACAACTGCCTCTCTCACACAGCTACCCCTATGCTAACTAAATGTTTGAGTGGGCAACATACCATCAAGGTCAAAGAGCTTTTAACAAGTTCAATTAGAGTTATAGAGTCATAGAGATGTAGAGTATGGAAACAGACCCTTTGATCCAACACGTCCTATCTAACCAGATATCCTAGATAAATCTAATCCCATTTGCTAGCATTTGGCCCATATCCCTCTAAATCCTTCCTATTCATATACTCATCTAGATGCCCTTTAAATGTTGTAATTGTATCAGCCTCCACCACTACTTCTGACAACTCATTCCACCCTCTGTATGAATAAGTTGTCCCTTAGATACCTTTGAAATCTTTCCCCTCTCATCTTAAACCTACGCCCTTTGCTTTGGGCTCTCCCACCCCAGGAGACCTTGTCTATTTACCCTATCCATGCCCCTCATGATTTTATAAACCTTGATAAGATCAACCCTCAGCCTCTGACGTTCCAGAGAAAATAGCCCCAGCCTACTCCAGCCTCTTCCTATAGCTCCAGCCCTCCAATCCTGGCCACATCCTTGTAAATCTATTCTGAACCCTTTTAAGTTTAGCATCATCATTCCTGTAGAAGGGAGACCAGAATTGAATGCTGTATTCCAAAAGTGGCCTAACCAATGTCCTGTACAGCCTCAACATGACCTCCCAACTCCTATATTCAATGCACTGACCTATAAAGGCAAGCATACCAAACATCCTCTTCACTATGCTATCAACCTGTGACTCCACTTTCAAGGAACTATGAACCTGCACTCCAAGGTCTCTTTGCTCAGCAACACTCCCCCGGACCTTACCACTATGCGTATAAGTCCTGCTCTGATTTGCTTTTCCAAAATGCAGCACCTCACATTTATCTAAATTAAACTCCATCTGTCACTTGTTGGCCCATTGGCCCATCTGAACAAGATCCTGTTATAATCAGAGGTAACCTTCGCTGTCTACTACACCAATTTTGGTGTCATCTGCAAAGTTACTAACCATACCTCCCATGTTCACATCCAAATCATTTATATAAATGACACAAAGTAGGGGACCCAGTATTGATCCTTGCGGCACACACTGGTCACAGGCTAACAGTCTGAAAAGCTACCCTCCGTCTTCTACCTTTGAGCCAGTTCTGTATCCAAGTGGCTAGTTCTCCCTGTATACCATGTGATTTAAGCTTGCTAACCAGTCTACCATGAGAAACCTTGCTGAATGCCTTACTGAAATCCATATAGATCACGTCTGCCTTCATCAATTTTTTGTTACTTCAAAAAACTCAATCAAGTTAGTGAGACACGATTTCCCGCACACAAAGCCATGTTGACTATCCCTAATCATTTCTTGCCTTTCCAAATACATGCAAATCCTGTCCCTCAAGATTCCCTCCAACAACTTGCCACCACCGATGTCTGGCTCACCGGTCTATAGGTCCCTGGCTTTTCCCATCACCTTTCTTAAATAGTGGCACTGCATTAGCCAACTTTTTTCTAAAAAAAAAAACTGTTTGGCACAGTGCCAATTTTGGCATTCACCCATCCTTTATGTTGTGGTGGTGAGCTAACCTCTTGGCTTACCGGTGTGGGTATGTAATATCCTTATGTTTCTGAACATTGCTGACCCGTAAATTATCCTAACAAACTGCACCATGAGTTGAAAAAAAAATTAAGTTTGGAACATGTTTTCTTTGCTGTAAAATCATAAAATCCCTCGAGTCTGGAAGCAAGCCATTGGCCCATTCAGTCCACACTGACCCTCCGAAGAGCATCTCACCCAGACTCTGCACCTCCCCCTCACCCCAAAGCCTATCCCCGTAACACTGCATTTCCTATGGTCAGTCCACCTAGCCAGCACATCCCTAGACACCACGCAGCTAACCTGCACATCTTTGGACTGTGGGAGGAAATTGCAACACCTGGAGGAAACCTATGCAGACAGAGGGAGATTGTGCAAACGGCACATAGACAATCAATCCACAGGCTGGAACTGAACCTGGGTCCCTGGTGCTGTGAGGCAGCACTGCTAACTAGTGAACCACCACGCTGCTCTGTACAAAAAGTCAAATTCTTAACTTGATTTTTACAAATCAGAAAATAGAATTTTAAAAGACAAGTTTTGCATCTGCACAGGTAACTTCAATGGGAGATTTCAAAATCTCTACGTAGCCACTTGATTAAAGACTAATTTATCATAATGTAGCAAATTAAAATTTCTCAGCAAGTCATTCACACAATTACTTCCGAAATAAGATTTGAAAATTAATAAACGCCTCCAATTTCTGCTTACATTCGTGGTTATTCAGCGTCAGATCATCATCCTCCAATTGCAGTGTGACACGTTATTCCTTACCACAAAGTTGGAACAATAGGAGCTGCCGGCTGGATAAATTCTAGTAATTTCATCTTAAAAGGTCATCCAGTGAAAATTGCAAATCATATTCCTCTTTCTTGATCATGGTTAGTGTGATATACTTCAATGATAGTTGCAATAAATTAATTAATTCAAACGTAGATTAAACATTAGCAGCTTTGGCATGCTAGACCACTTTACACACTAGCAGTCGGATGAAAAAAATTCTGATAGCATAACGCCTCTGCATAATGCTTTGTCAAACAAAATAAACCCAATATATTGTATCTTTCTTGATGGAATGGAATCACACAAATGCAACAGGCACTAACACTGTCAAGTGTTTCAGTACTTTATCAAAATGATTCAACTCTCACGAGCCTAGGGAATTAACCACTGCAACAAATGCACGACTGCTTCAAAGCCCAACCAATTCTGTTGACTAGTACCATTCTGTTCTCTGCAACTCAATATTAAATGGAACTCTTAATCCATGGAGCTCGAGGAATATTGCAAAAAGTAGATTAATAGTGTCAGTTACTCAAATGGAAGAAAGATAAAACGATAACAACATTAAGACTAATTTCATAGAATCAAATCATAGAATACCTACAGTGTGGAAACAGGACTTTCGGTCCTATAAGTCCACACCGACCCTCAGAACATCCCACCCAGACTCATCCCCACATAAACCACCTAATCTGCACATCCAGGAAAACTATGGGCAATTTAGCATAGCCAATCCACCTTGCCTGCAACTTTTGGAGTGTGGGAGGAATCCAGAGCACCCGGAGGAAACCCATGTAGACACAGGGAGAATGTGCAAACTCCACACAGATGGTTGCCCGAGGGGGGGAAAATCGAGCCCGGGCCCCTGGTGCTGTGAGGCAACAGTGCTAACCACCGAGCCATTGTGCTACCCAAATTTCTGATAGGATAAGAGATTCTGCATTACCTGGAGTACTGTGCGAAGTTTTGGCCTCTTTATCTGAGGAACAATGTTCTGGCTGTGAAGATTTACCAAACCGAATTTAGGCTCCCCAGGACTGATGGATGAACACAGACTGGATTGTTTATATTCACTGGAGTTTATAAGGATGGGGAAGGGGGTAATCTCATAGAAACTCAAAAATTCTAACAAGTCGAGACAAGGCAAAAACAGGAAGGGTGTTCCTGATGTCTGGGGAATCCAGAACAAGGGGTTAGAATTGAAAGATATGGGGTAGGCCACTTCGGACTGAGGAGAATTTTGTCACCCAGAGGGTAGTGGACCTGTTGAATTCCATGCCCTAGAAAGCAGTTGAGGCTAAAATATTGAATGTTTTCAAGAAGTAATTTGATATGAAGGTAAAATATAAAGGCCTCCTACGCAGTCTGATTACTGCAAAAATTCCATTCCACCAGTCCAAAGATGTGCAGGTTAGGTGGATTGGCCATGCTAAATTGCCCCTTAGTATTCAGGGATGTGTAGATTAGGTGGATTAGCCATGGTAAATGCAGGGTTATGGGGATAGGGTAGGAGGGTCAGGTGCTCTTCAGAGGGTTGGTGTGGACTCGATTGGCCACTTCCACTCTGTAGGGATTCTATGATGATGCTGATTCATTCTCCCAGTTTCTCTGTTAGTGTCACATCTGTTCGGATGACACTGCCTTCCATACCTCTGACAATGACCTTTATCCTCAACAGAGGATTTTCCAACGTTGTGGTCAATAGGGTCTGACCCATTTTCCTCTGCCCTCTCTCGTTCCAAGATCCAGGTTCTCCTTGTCCTCACTTTCTACCCTACTAGTGTCTGCACCCTCCATCAGTCCCACCACTTCCACTAGTATGCTACCAAACATATTTTCACCTCCTCTCCATTGTCAGCATTCCACAGGAACCATTCCCTCCGTGACAACCTAGTCCACTCCTCCATCACCACTACTGCTTCCTCACTCGCCTAGTGCATCTTGCCGTGCAAGCGCAGTGGGTTAAATACTTGCTAATTCACCGCCTGTCCAAAGCACCAAACACACCTTCCAGGTAACAAGGTGTGGAGCTGGATGAACACAGCAGGCCAAACAGCATCATAGGAGCAGGAAAGCTTGACATTTCGGGCCTAGACCCTTCATCAGAAAACATTTCACCTGTACTTCTTCCAACTTCTTGCAGGCCTGAAGAGTCAAATTGGACTTGAAACACTAATTATCTCTCTCCACAGATGCTGCCAAACCTGTTTAGTTTCTTCAGCATATGTATGGCTGTAGGAATTAGATATAGTTCTTAGGTCTAAAGGGTTCAAAGGGTATGAGGAGAAATGGGAAACAGGGTACTGTGTTGGATGATAGCCGTGATCATCCTGAATGGCAGATCAGGCTTAAAGTGCTGAATGGCCTACCTCTGCTCTTATGTTTCTAAATATTCATAATGTATTTTTTGCAAATGCCAGCCAAATCGAGAAGAGGTATTGATGGATGGCAGACCTTTATGGAGGGAACAAGACAAAGCCAAGCATTAAAAAGGTGACTGGAAACATAATTTGAGATGATAAAAAAAATTTCCTCGTGCAAGTGATGGGAATTTGGAATGGCAGCTTCTACTAAATCTAAGTACACCATGCCCCCGAAAATGAATTGGACAAAAATGCAAAGAAAGGGAATTGAGAAATTATAAGAAAGGAATGAGAGGAATGGGGCTAGCTGGATTGTCTTTAAAAAGCAGCAGCGCAACCTAGATGGTTGTACTATTCTGAGAACAACCCTGGAGTGCTCTCACTTTTCTCCTCATTGAACAACATTTGTAAAATTTGGAGGAGGCATGCAAACCAATTATTTGAATTACTGTTTTAGTATATAGTATGATGAGAAGTAACTGGCAAAGGAAGAAAATTCCACAGGGATTCTCTTCATCGCAAGTATAAAAATGTTGAATGTCATAACAGACTGCAATTAAATTATGTAGAAGATGGAGGGAAATGTCAAAAAATCATTGATAGATAAATAAGTTAGCCAAATTTACTTCTTCCGTATGATTGTCTCCACTTACTCCTAGGAAATCTAAACACAGAGTACTAAAATCCAACCTTTGTAGCCTCCAGTATGTGCCTTCCAGTTTTTCCCCTCAAATTTTGCAAGGTTCCATATCTTGAATATGCCGAAGAAGCCTAAAGATCAAAATAAAAGCAGAAGAATCAACATTTTTCATATACCGAAAATATTAATCGAAATCTTAAAGCTGTCCCAAATGTTTTCAAAGACAATTAATAAATAGAGATGGAGCTGCTCATTTACTAGCCTGAAAATTAAAACGGTAAAGTTCACTCAAATTAAGTTACAGTGGAAATACTCATCAAATGGAGATTATTAATACTGTATCTAACAGGCTAATAAGGTGAAAAAAATTACTGCAGCATAACTGAATATTTGAAATCTTGCTGAAGCACACCATGCAATCTTGTAATTCACAATGTCCTTATTTTTCCAGTAACAATTGCATTTTGTCTTTTCTATAGTGAACAATGTACTTAGCAACACCATGATGTCAATTGATGCCTCAGCACCAGAACTATAAAAATCAGGTACTACAGAAGCACCTTGTTTAAATGAGATGTATTGTGCTAAAGTATACACAGGGTACAGTTTTATTTTTAAAAGGCCAATACAGAACGACATGACAATGCAGAAAGAGATAAAAATAGAACACAGATACAGAGAATATAGTTTTGCAATCTTCCTAAGCTTTATCCTCTTGTTTGATTATTCTCTTTGAATACAATGAAGTAATGTTGACTGCACGGTAGCATAGTTCATAATAATTCGGATTACATGCTATATAAAAGGAAGCTATTGTGTATGTACAACATATTGTGCAGGGTCAACAGCAATGGCTGTGCAGCACTAAAGTGTCAAGGTAGCCTAGCAAAGGCAACAGCCAGTCAAGATGTTTGTGTTAGGCACCAGGTCTAATTTTACACAATGGCCTGCTTCTTCCATGCCATCTGCATGACCTTCATGTGCAGAAACCACCAGCTTGAAGTATTAGAAGTAATTAAAACGGTCACAGATTGCCTGTTAAAGATCCCATGGTACTATTCTGAAGGACAGGCAGTTATCCACGGTGTCCTGGCCAATAAATATGCCTCCAATCAAGATGGCAAAAACTGATTTGCTGGTTATCATCATCCTGTTGTTCAAGAGGGTTAGTCTAAATCACCGATGACCACGTTTCCCACGTCACAGCAGTGACAATATTTCATAAAGAAAAATGCCTTTTTGATTGTAAAGTACTTGAGGCGTCACAGAGTCATACAGCATGGAATCATACGCTTTGGTTCAACTCGTCCACACCGACCAGACATCCCAATCTGACCTAGTCCTATTAGCCAGCATTTGGCCCATATCCCTCTGAACTCTTCCTATTTATATACCCATCCAGGTGCCTTTTAAATGTTGTAATTGTACCCGCCTCCACAAATTCCATCCACAGACTACTCTCACCTTAAATCTGTGTCCTCTAGTTTAGCAGCACCACACCCCGCCCTACTCTTGGGGGGAAAAAAACCTTGGCTATTCACCCTATCCATGCCCTCTATACAGTCACCCAAGTCTCCAATACTCCAGGAGAAACATTCCCAGCCTATTCACAGCCTCTCCTACAGCTCAAACACTCCAGTCTCGGCAACATCCTTGTAAATCTTTTTTGCACCCTCTCAGATTTAACAACAGCCTTCCAAAGAAGCGCGACCAGAACTGAATGCAGTATTCCAAAGTGGCCTCACTAATGTTGTGAACAGCTGCAACATGACATCCCAACTCCTAAACTCAATTTATGACCAATGAAGGCAAGCATACCAAACGCCTCCTTCACCACCCTGTCTACCTATGACTCCACTTTCAAGGAATGATGCACATGCAACCCTAGGTCTCTTTGTTTAGCAACACTCTCCAGGGCCCTACCGTTAACTATATAAGTCCTGCCCTGGCTTCCTTTATGTAGCACCTCAAATTTATCTAAATTAAACTGTATCTGCCACTCCTCAGCCCATCGATCAAGGTCCCATTTGTACTCTTAAGATAATCATCTTCACTGTCCACTACACCATCAATTTTAGTGTCATCTGCAAACTTAATAACGATATCTCCTATATTCACATCTAAATCATTTTATATAAAGTGACAAAAAGCAGTGGACCTAGCATTGATCCTTGTGGTCAAGACCTCCAGTCCAAAAAACAACCCTCCACCATCACGTCTCCTATCTTCACCCATCTTCTTCATCACCTTTTCAAAAAACTCAAACAGATTAGGGAGACATGATTTCCCATGCACAAAGCCCTGCAGTTATGCAAAGCATTATGTAAATGGAACTTTTTTTTTTTAACAACAATGGTCTGGGGAAGAGCAGGCCACACACAGATCCAGAAGCAAGGACCAGGCTCTAGAGCAAAGTGCAGTTAAAGATAGTTCAATTAATGTAGCAGCACTGACTACCTGTGGTTCTAGTGAAAGAAGTTCTGAACTTCCTAGGAACCAGGCGCGCACACCCTTGAAAGCACACATGAAGTTGGTTAAAGAATCGACCAGCAGGATGGCATACTACAGTGACAAGGCAGGTAGCTTATTTAAAATTCAGTAGACAATTATATGACACAAAGGACACAGCAGTGCCACCCAGTAAAGATTAAAAGACAAGTAATTTCACCACTCCTCACAATCCAGTCTGCTGCATTCACTGCTCACAATATTGTCTCCTCTAATGTGAGGAAATGAAGCATAGACTGAGTGACCACTTCGCATTCTGCGTGTAAAAATGACCATGAGCTTCTAGTTGCCTGCCACTTTGACACACCACCCTGTTCCCTGGCCAACATGTGTCTCTCAGGCTTGCTGCAGTGTTCCAGCCAAGTTTAGTGTAAACTGGAAGCACAACACCTTATTTTCCGCTGGGGATGTTGCAGCCCTCTGGACTCAACACAGTTTCAATAATTTTAGCATTCAAACTCTCCCATGTTCCAGCCCCCAACCCCACACACCAGGCCTTGTTATCACATAGTGGTTACCAATAAGTAGTGAGTAAGTGCAGACTAAGTCTCCGTTAACAGCTATTCATTCTCCTGGCCAGATCATTATCTACTGCTTTGTTTGTCCAACTGTTCTTCTCTTTGGGCTCTATCCCTACCTATGGTTTAATCCTTACCCCTCCACCCACCCTATCGTCTGCATATAAACCAACATTTTTCTAGCTACCATCAGATCTGAAGAAGGGTCATTGGACCCGAAACGTTAACTCTGATTTCTCTGCAGAGATGTTGCCTGACCTGCTGAGCTTTTCCAGCAACTTCTGCTTTTGCTCATCACTATGGGTCGTTCAGATATAGGCTAACTAGTTATTTGTATTTATTCATGTGGGGAAATTAGGTGTAGCTGGCTGAGCCAATATTTATTGCCTATGCAGTTGTTGACTTGCTCGCTGTGCCTCCGGTGAAGCATCAGCATTCTGTCCCACTTGCTATGTGTGCGTTCCGGTTTGCTTGGGTGGGTGGCATCACTTCTGGTTTTGTCTCTTCGTGATTGGTATATGGTGTCCAGCTCTCCATGTTTGTTTCTGGAGTTCCGGTTTGAGTGCCAGGCCTCCAGGAATTCTCGTGCGTATCTTTGCTTGGCTCGTCCTAGGACGGCTACGTTGTCCCAGTCAAATTGGTGTCCCTCTTTGTCCATGTCCATTGAAAGGAGTGATAGTTGGTCATGTCTCTTGGTAGCTAGTTGGTGTTCATGAATCCTGATGGCTAGTTTCCTTCCAGTTTGCCCTATGTAATGTTTTTGGCAGTCTTTGCATGGTATCTTGTAAATAACGTCAGTTCTGTTAGTTGCAGATGTCGGATCCTTTCTTCTCGTTAGTACACGTGGACATAGAGGGACGCTAATTCATTTGGGACAACGTAGCCATCTTAGGACAGCCAAGCAAAAACACACGAGAATCCCTGGAGGCCTGGCACTCAAACTGGAACTCCACTAACAAACATATAGAGCTGGGCCCCATATACCTACTACTAAGAAACAAATTGGAAGTGATGCCACCCATCGCAGCAAGCAGGACAGAACATCAATGCTTCACCAGAGGTACACTGATGGTACTTAGCATGGTGACAAAATGTTTGCAAACAAACCTATCAGCTTGGCGAGCAAGTCAACAGCTGTATTAACAACCCAAGCTACAAATCTTCTCAACATTTCTCTTGAATTTATTGCCTCTCTCTAGTTGAGCTTGAGAAGGAAGCGTGAGCTGCCTTCTTTAACCACTGCAGTCCGTCTGGCATTGATACACCCACAATGCTGTTAGGAAGGAGTTCCAGGATTCTAATCCAGCAAAAGTGAAAGAATGATGGAACATTTACAAATCAGGATGGCGACTGGTTTGGAGGAGAACTTGCAGGTGGTATTGTGCCCATGTATCTGCTGACATCACAGGTGGTAGTAGGGGGAAGGTGCTGTCTAAGGAGCCTTGGTGAGTTTCTGCAATTTCTTTTATAGATGGTACACAGTACTGCTAAATAGAGACTCTGAATTTGGATGTGGTGCCAATCAAGCTGGCTGCTTTGCGGTGGATGATGTCAAGTTGACGGCTGTTGAAACTGCATTCATTTAGACAAGTGGGGAGTATTCCATCATAATCCTGACTTGTACCCTGTAGATGGCATACAGGCTTTTGGGAGTGAGGTGGTGATTTATGTGCTGCAGGATTCCTAGCCTCAGATGGCTCTTGTAGCCAGTATTTAAGTGGCTATTCTAGTTTGATTTCTGGGCATTGGCAACTCCCAAGATGTTGACAAGGGTGTGTGGTGTTAGAAATGTGTAAGATGACATTATTGTGATCTCAGCTGATAGTAATACTGGACAAGATAGATGCCAGAATGAGACCTGGCTCGATAGGTCACATGTTTAATATTAGAAATTGGTTTTGTGTAAGTTTGTCAGAGAAACATTTACATTTGGCTGCTTTAACAATAGAACATAAGTTTACTGCACAAAAAGATAAACACAAACAAAGCTATGTTAGAAAGACCTTAACATTGTCACAATCCACTTGGGAAAGCATACTGATAAATGAGCCCCACTAATCCTGCATCGTCACAAAAGTTAAAGATTTAATCAAATTACTCCAAGTCCTCAATTTTCCTGCATGGACTAAGGTTACCAAAACACTAAACAGGTTTCAGTACTTAACAATAAACTAAACAAAAATCTATTTATTACAGGAAGATAAAGCATGAATTATCAACTTACAATTCTAAATTGAACTTAACCTCTTCTTAAACAAAACACACACTTGCAGACAAACAGAGTGCTATCAGTGAAGGAAATTTTATTAAGGGAGCTCAGTGAGGTGCCCCTTTGCTTCTTCGGTGTCTTTCTGATTTGATCTTCGTTTCAACTTCTACAGTTCCTTACTGAAGACACAGACACACTGTTGGCACACTGATTAAAAACTGAAAGAACTGCCGATGCTGTAAACCAGAGACAAAATTAGAAATTTCTGGAAAAGCTCAGCAGATCTGGCAGCAACTGTGGAAAGAATCACAGTTAATGTTTCAGGTCGAGTGACCCTTCCTCAGAACTGCTAGGCTGGCTGAACTTTTCCAGCAATTTCTGTTTTTAGCACACTAACTATTTAATCTCAGTTATCAGTTATAGGCAGCAGTTTAAAAGCAAACATGAGAGTAAGAATAGCAAGCTATCTTCCAATTCTGTTACTTCTCTGAAAGGAAAGAGAGAGAGGATGTTGTCTTTCTATTGGTGCTCTGATTACACACAGGCTGATTGACTTTTCAAATCAGAACTAGTTGTGGGGGTCAAGAGTTCTCAGCATGGCAACAAATCTGTTCATGTGCCCAGGAGCCTGACAACAGCTTGTCGCTGGGCAAACCTGCCCTGACACACCCACAGTGCTGATGAATGCAACAATTCTTCCTCACCACTGGAGCACAGCAACAGCGTAAATGCAATTTACAACATGTTCTAGTAACATTAAAACTGTAACATCTCCTTCCACAGTTTACTTGGTGTAAGGCAGTATCTTGTTTCCTATTTTGGTCCACAAACCAAAAAGTAAAGAAAAATGAAAAAGATGCAGTCTTTACAGCTCACACATCAAAACAAAGTTTCACCTCATTTCCCAACATGATCTGATACCGGGACTCAATCCCAGAGTTAAATATTTCTCCGATCTCAGTATTTAAGTTTCCACACCACGGATTGGTTCCAGTTCCAGTTCCTTTTCTGTGGACCACAGAGACAATTTATGATTCTTTTTGGATCTGCAACCATGAACTTTTGGCTATTCTGACTGCCTAAAGTTTCTTAGCACAAACAACTTGAAGACTTCTACACACATTCACTCAGCTTGCAAACTCCACAGACTAGAAAACACTTCTGTTGAGATGATGGGAACCCCTAATTGAACTCTGTTTTTCTTCTAGGAGAAAAACTGTTTATCTCAGAACTAAACAGACTTCTTCAGACATAACTTCAAACACTCTGCTCTGAAATCAATATTAAATTAATTGTCTTAATGGGTCTTCTCTGCCTGTGAGAGAAACAACCGTTTCATCAATTAACACCAGAGTTCTCCTCAGCAGGTGGCTTAAGTCATGCCCCTTCTCAGCAATTATATATTTACGTCACTGTTCCCAACTATTTTTTAACAAAAAATACCTTCACTGAACTGGCCAAAATCTCTGTATTTTAAAATCCAACTCTATATATATATAAAAAAGTGCCTGTGCAACAAGATCTGACAAATATACAAATGGAACTCCACTGGCATCACCCATGCCAAGATGATATTGATGGTCGATAGGCTTGCAATATGTCTTTTATTATTTTGCTGCAGAAAGGCGATATTGCTTAAGACTATCAAAGTCTGACTGATAAGTAAGCACAGAATATAAAGGTTAATTTCAAAGGGCATTCAGGCCGTCGGTGAAAAACCTGACTTGGCATGCTGCTTACTTTAAAGGTTTCAAATACCAGCTCCATTTTTTTCCAGTTCTTGAAAAATTTATATCTAGAAATTTCCATTTGCCTTTCATTAGAAATCTGCATTAGACAGAATGTATCTCTAGGATTTTGATCATTTTAATAACATTATAGACGTTACTATTTACCACAGATTGTATCATTGTTTGAGACATTTTCTCAAGTATTTATTGCTGATGGTGTTTTCTAATGATATATTTAATAAAAGGATTGTACCAGCAAAATTACAAGTACATTATAGGGTTTGCGTTTCTACACATTCAGTAAAGCTTAAGTACTTCCTTAACCATAGTTAAATATATAGGACGCTCACCCGAGTCAGGGGTTTGATAGCTTACATTCCACTCCAGGATTTTAGCACGACGTTGGCATACCAGGCCATTTTCAGATGTCAAACCAAAGTCCTACGTGCCCTTTCATGGGGTGGGTATAAAAGATCCCACATAACTATTTCAAATAACAGCAGGGGTGTCAATGCGTTCCAGCCAATTTTATCCTTCAAATAACAAAAGCTAGACTAGCTAGTTATTAATTTGTGGGAATTTGCTGTGGACAATTCGGCTGATGTGTGTCTTCATAACAATTCTGATTATATGTAACATACTACATCGGTTTAAAATGCTCAGAGACATCCATCAGTCACGAAAGGTGCCATAGAAATGCAAGTCTTTCCTTAAGAGAAGGAATTCTCATTAAGAACCTAACTGATGCTATGCAATATGGAATTTAATGAAGGAAAATGTCCAGTATTTTCAATGAAATACAACTCAGGTTTGAAGTTCAGAGCCCAGGTGTGTTAAAGCTGCAGTAGTGAGTATATCCAGTAAGCAAATACCCCCATAATTAGACTTGCAGCTTGTAGAGATCTGTGCTAAAGAAACTTTTGAAAGTTTACCCTTCAAGCCTACATTATAAACGCCTTTGCCTACCAGTGCGCAAAGCAAGAACTGTAAAGATGATAAGACAAAGGAGCAGCTGTAGACCATTCAACCAGAGTCTGTTCTGCCATTCGCTTGAGGTCATGACTAATCCGATTATTCTCAACTCCACTTTCCTGCTTTATCCCCATAACCCTTAATTCCCTCACTGAGGAAAACTCTCTCAGCCTTGAGTATTCTTAACAACCTAGATTCAACAGTTCTGTCAAGAATTTCACTATTTGGAAGAAATCCCATGCTGTAAAGATTTACAAGGATATTGCCAGGATTGGAGAATGAATTATAGGGAGAGGCTGGATAAGCTGGGGCTTCTTTCTCCTGGAGTGTCAGAGATTGAGCAGTGACTTGTAGAGGTTTATTAAATCATGACGGGCATGGATAGGGTGAATAGGCATGGTCTTCTTCCTAAGGTGGGGGAATCCAAAGCAGTGAGAGGAGAACTATTTAAAAAGGACCCAAGGAAAGGTTTACAGGGATATGGGCCAAATGCTGACAAATTGGACTAGGTCAGGTTGGGATGCCTCGTCAGCACAAAGGAGTTCGACTGAAGAGTCTGTTTCTGTGCTGTATGATTCTATGTCTCTATTTATCTTAAACGTACAAACTCTTCGAGAGATTATGTCCTCTGCGCATAGACTCTCTCAGAAACGGGAAACAATCTCTCCATGTTCACTCTGTCAAGCCAAAGAACTTTAATAAGGACAACTCTCATTCTTCTAAACTCCAATCAGTATAGGCTCAACCTCTCCATACCCAGAATTAACATAATGAACCTTTTCTAATGCCTGCATATTGTTCCTTAGAAAAGGGATGAAAAACTGTTCACACTATTCCAGCTACCTTTAACAGTGTAAAGACTTCCCTATTTTTCATATAAAAGCCAACAGTCCTTTTACCTTCCCTATTACCTGTTGAACTTGGATGATAGCTTTTTGTGATTCTTGCACAGGAATCCCAAATCACACTGAGCTGCTGCATTTGGCACTTTCACTATTTAAATAATATTCAGCTCTATTATTCCTGCCAAAGTACACAACCTCATACTCTCTCTCTGCACATGCCATCCAATATCAAAGCATTATAGAAATATAATTACCTGCTGAATCTTTTAATTGAACGACAATTTAAAAACAAAAAGCAGTGGGTGAATAAATCTCAATGCCTGAAACGCAAATCTGATGGGAATTATGAATCTTCAATGACAGCAACCATGCAAGCGCAAAATGTACTTTTCTCAATAGATTCTTAGCTGGGGTCAGAAGATAAAACATATCCCAATCTATTGGGTAGAGGGCACTAAGTCAAAATAAAATTGTGGCTTTGTTGGAAGTCTGAATGTATTGATGTTGCACTAATGGAAAACTGAAACAGAGCTTTTTAAACAAATCTGCAATGTTCAACACTAAAATAAAAAAATGCTTTACAATTAAATTGTATCCCAATGTTTGAAATCATTGTGATGGAACAGTCAGCTCAAGACTTTAGACATGTATGGCAAATGAATTATATTGAAACAAATGCTGAGGGACTGACTAATTATTTCAACCATCAGTTGCTCAAAAAACGTTAAATGAATAAGAGGCTTGTTTAACAAAGATGAAGGGTGTAACTTTCAAACTGGCAATGCTATTTTGCAATGTTCAATAAGACACTGAAAAGTTTTGTGCCCAAAAAATATACTGAGGCTAGTGATGTAATATTAATGTCTAAATTGTTGAGTTAAGCCACAGAAAAAGGAGGTTCTAAATACTACTTCAGTGCAGGCCTACCTTGCCAGCTATGAGCAGTTCCTGGAATTGATTGAACTGCCGCACTAAGGCAGTGACAGTTCAAGATAATTGACCAATTGCAGCTAGGTGCACATTTAGATAAATGTTCAAAATTGGTTGCATTTCTACACAACCTTCGTCTTGAGGAATTATTCTGAATTTCAATTTAATTCAAGCTGGCAGTAAACTTCTACCAGAGAAGTGAGATAGCTAGGAATGCCAGATTATTACAACTGATCATCCTTGTGTTCTGATGAAAGAACGACCTGAAACGTTAACAGTTTCACTTCACAGATACTGCCTGACCTGATTATTTCAAGCATTTTCCCAGTTATCACCATTATATTTGATTATAGCCAGTTATCCTCCTGAAACAACCAGCCCTCCAAACATATATAAGCATAGTGGTGTTCATAAAGCTCTTAATTTTCACATTAAAATTTCACACCTCTTACAAAATGATCAGACAGACGGATTGCCATCTGATTAAACTAAAATCTCCCACATGCCGTTTATTTGCACAGGAAACATCAACTTGCCAACAGACAAATAGAGTGAATTAATAGAAAAACAGTACAGGAAAATAAAAATGAAATGAAAGACTTGCATTCATATAGCAATTTTCACAACTACCAAATGTCTCAAAGCAGTTTACAGCCATTAACGAACTTTTGGAATGTTTTCACTGTTATATGAATTGCTGAAGGTGAGATTGCAGGTGCAGCAGGTGATCAAAAAGGCATGGAATTTTGTCTGCCACTGCTCGAGGGATGGAGTTTAAAAACAGGGAGGCTATGCTGCAGCTGTATAGGGTCCTGGTGAGGCCACATCTGGAGTACTGTGTGCAGTTTTGGTCTCCTTACTTGAGAAGAGATATACTAGCACTGGAGGGGATGCAGAGGAGATTCACTCGGTTGATTCCAGAGTTGAGAGGGTTGGATTATGAGGAGAGACTGAGTAGACTGGGATTATACTCATTGGAATTCAGAAGAATGAGGGGAGATCTTATAGAAACATATAAGATTATGAAGGGAATAGATAAAGTGGCAGCAGGGAGGTTGTTTCCGCTAGCAGGTGAAACTAGGACTAGAGGGCATCGCCTCAAAATAAAGGGAAGCAGATGTAGGACTGAGGTCAGGAGGAACTTCTTCAGTCAAAGGGTTATGAATCTGTGGAATTCCCTGCCCAGTGAAGCAGTTGAAGCTACCTCACTGAATGTTTTTAAGGCAAGGCTAGATAAATTTTTGAACAGTAAAGGAATTAAGGGTTATGGTGAGTGGGCGGGTAAGTGGAGCTAAGTCTCAAAGATCAGCCAGGATCTTATTAAATGGCGGGGCAGGCTCAAGGAGCCAGATGGCTTACTCCTGCTCCTAGATCTTATGCTCTTATATTGTTAGAACTATTGCAGCCAATCTACACACAGCAAACTGCCACAAATAGCAATGTGATAACAACCATATAATTTGAAAATTTATAAGAACTAGGAGCAGGAATAGACAATGAAGATCCTTAAGCCTGCTCCATCATTCAATCTGATTATAGCTGGTCTTATTTCAGTCTCACTTTCCTGCCCACTCTCCATACCTCTTCAATATATTACTAATTAAAAATCTGTCTATCTCTTTGAACTTGCTTAATGTCCTGGCATTCATCATATTCTGGAGTAGTGAATTTCACAGATTCACAATCCTCAGAAGTAATTTCTCATCTACTACCCCTTAACCTAAAACTTAACCTAAACCTCTCATTCTAAATCATCCCACAAGAGGAAATATCCTTTCTATATCTACTTTGCCAATCCCCCTTTGCATCTTACATACATCAATTAGATTTCCTCTCACTCTTCTAAATTGCTCAAACTCTCTTCAAAGGCAAACCCTTCTCCTCTGAAATCAATCTCGTGAAACTCCTCAGAACTGTCTCCAATGCAACTATATAACTCAAGTAAGGGGCTAAAAATTGCCCACAATACTCCAGGTGCATTTTCACTATGCATTATACAGTTGCACCAACACATCCCTACTTTTATACTCTATTCCTTTGGCAATAAATGCCAAAATTCCATCTGCCTTCCTTAGTACCTGCTATAGTTTTCTGTGATTCATGCACAAGGACAATCAGATCCCCCTGCACTGAAGCACTCAAATTTCTCTCCATTTTGATGATAGGTTGCCTTTATATTCTTCTGACTAAAATGGATAACCTCACATTTATCTGGATTAAGCTCCATCTGAAAACTTTGACCCATTCATCTAACCTAGCTATGCACATTTGTAAATTTCTCATTTCTTTACTGCAATTTATTTTCTCACCTATTTTAGTGTCATCCGCAAATCTGGCTATCCTTCTATCTTTACTTCCAAGTCATTAATATATTCATAATACTTAAAGTTTTGGCAAAGATTATAGCTCAGGCTGAGGGTGAGGTTTTTGACTTGCTCGCCGAGCTGGCTTGTTTTTGTTCAGACGTTTTGTCACCATGCTAGGTAACATCATCAGTGAAGCCTCCGCTTGGAATTTATACTGTCCGGTCCGTTACGGTGAGTACTGTCATTTCTGGTTTTGATCTATATGGAGTCCAATTCTATATGTTTGTTGATTGAAGTACATTCTGTACATTCAGACAACAAAGGCCATCGGTTTAACTGGGACAAAGTAACCATAGTAGCCCAAGCCAGACATAGACACGCATGGCAATTCCTAGAGGCATGGTTCTCCACCCATACTTCAAACAACAAACATATAGAATTGGACCCCACATATAAACCCATACAGATCAAAGCTGGAAATGGCAGTACTCACCATAACAGACTGGACAGTATAAAATCCAAGCGGAGTAGAATAACATCACTTCATTGGAGGTCCAGTGATGATGTCACCAAGCTTGGTGATGAAACATCTGAACAAAAACAAGCCAGCTCAGTGAGCAAGTCAACAACCTCTTATTCATAATATACATAAATAGCTGTGGCATCCCATTAGTTACAACTAACCAATCTGAAAAAGATTCTTTTATCACAACTGTTTTCTGTTGGTTAGGCAATCCTCTAAGCAATTTGGAAGACAAAGAAAGCGAAATCAAGTATTTACGTAGTGTTTTTAATAATGTTTCCTAAGCTGTTTCACAGACACTTTATAAAACAGTATCAAGCCAACCAACCAATGGAGATCTCAGGGTATATGACCAAAAGTTGAGTCAAAGAGGTTGATTTTAAGGGGTGTCTTAAAGCAAGAATTAGAGATTTTGGGGCTAAGGCAATAGAAGGAATAGCCTTCTGAAGAACAGTTAAAATCAGGGATGCACAAAAGTCTCCAGTTAGTAGAGTGCATATATTTGAGGGTTGTGGGCCTGGAAATTACAAAGATAGGGAGAGGTGCAGCAACTAGAGGAGATTACAGAGAGAGGGAGGCATGTCGGATTTGCAGAAGGTTACAGAGCTAGGGAGGGACAAGACCATGAAATGATTTGAGAACACAAAAGTGAACTTCAAAAGAAAAACAAGACTTGCTTGAGTGAGAGCCAAACATGCCAGCAAGCCTAGGGTAACAGGGGAATGGGTCTGGCTGCAAGATGAGTCAGGCAGAATTTTGGACAAACCCAATTTACAGAATCAAATGCTGGAGACCAGCGTAGAGCTGCACTGGAATGGTGAAGTCTGGATGTAACAATGGCATGAATGAGAGTTTCAACAGATGAACGGAGACAAGATGAAGTTACTAAAGTGAAAATCGGCAGTCTTAGTGGTGAAGTCACAAATGAGATCAGAGGTCATCGAGATCAAACGTGAAACCAATGTTGAGAACAGGTTGGTTTAAATCACAGACTGTTACAAGGAAGAAGGATGGAGTTGGTAGCTAGGGAACAGAAGCTTGACAGGAATAATGGTTTTCCAATATTTAATTGATGAAAGCATTTAGCTCTGGAGCTTGGTTAATTACCCTAATAACTTGGTAATAGCAGAGTCAAGAGTGGTGGCTCAGTGGTTAGCACTGCTGCCTCACAGTGCCAGGGGCCCGCGTTCGATTCCCTCTCAGGCAACTGTCTGTGTGGAGTTTGCACATTCTCCCCGTGTCTGCATGGGTTTCCTCTGGGTGCTCCAGTTTCCTCCCACAGTCTAAAGATATGCTGGCTAGGTGGACTGGCCATGCTAAATTGCCTAGTGTTCAGTGATGTGCAGATTAGGTGGATTTGGGGAATAGGTCTGGGAGGGATGCTCTGAGAGTCGGTGTGGACTTGTTGGGCCGAAGGGCCAGTTTCCATACTGTAGGGATTCTATGCATCTCCGAGTATTATGGTGGTGTAAGAAGTTGTTATCAGCATACATGTGAAAACTAATGTCCTGCCTTCAGATGAAGCAGCATATAGATGAGGGAGAGCAAAAGCAGTTTCCAACAGTACACTTTAATGAGGTATTTTTCTCAGTTAATTTCTGGGAACCCAATGCTCCACATACCCAAAATATAGGGACAAAACTCATTATGATTCATAAACATTAACATTGCAACTGCCAAAGACAATCAACTTTCATTAATTGAAACTCAAACATCACTTTTATGCATTAAACTTATTAACTAAATGGTTTGTAAATCTAAAGAAATGCTTGTGATGTAACAATGACATGACAGAATTAGAAAGCCATGTTCAGCCAGACTTGATTAACACACATGCAGCTTTGAAAAAATTACAGGCCACACCTCTTTGCTTGACTAAAACAGCCAGTTTGAGTCAATCTATTCCTGGAAGCATTGTTAACAATTAACCTTATTTTCCTTTGGTTACGTACCTCCAGAAATTAGGGTGTGCAAGAACAGATCATTGAAGGTTGCATAGGGATAGTAGGAACTGCAGATGCTGGAGAATCTGAGATAACAAGGGTCTTTCTGAAGAAGGGTCTAGGCCCGAAACGTCAGCCTTCCTGCTCCTCTGATGCTGCTCGGCCTGCTGTGTTCATCCAGCTCTACACCTTGTTATCTATTGAAGGTTGCATGTCAGGTTCAGAATGTGACTGAACCTTTCCCAGCCCTCCTAATACTCGCGTTGTTTACAGCTTTTTACTGAGACAGTTTACCTTTTTTTAAAGCTGCCACTAACACCTGCTTCAAGATTATTGCCTCTAATTTATCTCCAAACTTTGCCTAATCTATCACCCTTTTCCCTTAAAAGTGGTATCACCTTTCAGCCCTATGGCTTAACTATTAACAAATACTTAATTAAGTTCCTTGTCCTGCTCAAAGCAGTCATAAATGATTGCAAAATGACCATTGTTTGCTCTCAACCTTTCTGTAATGTGTAAAGACAGTTCACCATGCCATCACACTCCTGTGCCCCTCTTCCATGGCCCAGTGCTCAAAAAGCTGTTCTACAATTCCATTCCTACCTAACCAATTCAGCTACATTGTATATTTTGAGGAAAGGGTTCTCCTCCTGCCATCACAAGCTAACTTCGCCAATGACTTCTGCCACAGATCAATGATCTATGCAGTCAAGGGGCAATTCAATGACAAATGATTACAGATTAAGATGGAGTCAAAGTTTACAACGAAATTTAGAGTTTACTTACCAAAAAACACTACATATAACATGACAGACATGGAATGCTATTTTTCTACATCATGTACAAAAGGAGTGAAAATCTGCTTCATACTGTTCCAACATCACACCATACGAGAAAACACAACAGCTTAAAATGAATGACATTAAAAAAGATGGGGAGAACATGCAACCTCCACACAGTCACCCAAGGCTGGAATCAAGCCTAGGTCCCTGGCACTGTAAGGCAGCAATGTTAACCACTGAGCCATCGTGCCTGCCCCACTGGACACATGAAGGAATGTGCTAGGAACTGTACTCTCACAGTCCAAGGCTGAGAAAGACCAATTCATTAAATATCACACCCACAGGCTGGAATGTTTTTCCCTGGAATGCAGGAGGTTGAGCGTATAAAGGTTTATAAAATCATAAGGGGCATAGATTAGGTGAACAGCCAAGGCCTTTTCCCTAGGGTAGGGGAGTTCAAAATTAGACGGTATAGGTTTAAGGTGAGAGGCAAAGATTTAAAAGAGTCCTGAGGGGCAACTTTTTCTTTTTAACAAGAGCGTGGTTTGTAGGTGGGCTGAACTGCCAGAGGAAGTGGTAGACGCTGGTACAGTTACAACATTTAAAAGACATTTGGACACATCCATGAATAGGAAAGGTTTAGAGGGATATGGGCTAAATGCAAACAAATGGGACTAGTTTAGTTTGGGAAACTTGGTCAGCACGGACGAGCTGGACCGAGGGGTCTGTTTCTGTGCTGTATGACTATGACTCTATAAAAAGAATTATGTTTTTGTCACCTTTCACAACCTGCGGCAGACTCAAAACCTTTTATAACTAATGAAGTATTTCTGAAGTACAGTCACAGTTGTGAGCAAAGAAACATGATTATTAATTTGGATACAGTGAGGTTGTAATAATGACCAAAAATTGTTTTGATGTTAATTAACAGCAATGCATTGACTAGGCTAACTAGAATAACCCTCTAACAAGTTATTTTCCAATTTTTTTTCAAGTGCTAAACATTTCCCAGCACAAAAAAACTGGAAATAGGGTCAATTCCATAAAAATAACACTGTTCAAGAGAAACAGTTGACATTTTAAAGCACAACTACTTATAGCAAATTCAAGTTTCAAATCAGTAATGACAAATTTTGCTGTCTATTGACAGTAATCACAAAGTACAACCAGCCATAGAAAGCAAAGAGGCCAAAGTGAACAGTAACAGAAAGATGGGTTGATTTAAGCATAGATGGAGGACAGAGATCACACTGTTTGCAGACAAGCTAGAATGGATGAGAGAGACTGTCATGGGACAGACACGTATGGCATACCATGACAGATCTTCTGGTAATAGTAGCTACATGTAGCAACTATATGGAGAGCGACAGGAAAATTATTTCTCAACTTGTGATTTTGACCCTCCACTGTAATAAAGTTCAAATTGGTATGAGGAAAAATTATGAACACATATACCTCTAAGATTTTCTTTCAGATTAACATTGTCAGATATAATTGTCCACCAGCGAATATTTTGCACAAATGTAAAGATATTTTCACATTGATGTTTATAATTAACACACACTCCACTAGTAGCAAGCTATTTCCCCAGTTCTTAGGGATGAGAAAAAGCAACACTCAAGGAAATAAATTACAGAAGTGCAAAGGAATTGCTAGGAAGATTAATAAAATCTTAAAATAAAATCTTTGTTTATTAGATATTTATAAGCCAAATTACAACCACCACAAGGCTTCCCCATCCTAATAACTACAGACAGCCACGGTTATAATTAAACATGTTAAAATTCAGCCACACACACACAATATACAACACCTCACACGATGATAAAATACAGGACATATTTAAAATATGTTCTTTTCATTTTCAACAGAGCAGATAAAAAGGATTTATTTTAATGCAAGTATACCACAGATGACAAAACAATGATAAAGTCAGCCAAGAAAACAGCAGTAATTTTCCATGCCCTTTGCTTTTGAAAGGAAATCCCCAAACACATCAAGAGGTGGAGTTGGCTGGGCACAAACATGATGCATACACTAGCCCAGAAGGAACTTTTGATTCACCCTGCTGTAATGCCTCTGAATAATGAAAGCATAGTTGCTAACCTGAAGCTCCAGTTGGCCCATCCTGGGGAAGCAGGGCATTGCGGCAGCAAGAGTGGGGTTGGGGGTACACAGGGATAGAAGTAGGAACTTGATGGGTCATTAGTGCATGAGAAGGTGGGGACTTCATGGGGGTGATCTTGGGTGGGGGAAGGAGGGACAAGGACATGGGACTAAGCTGGCGGAGGGTGGAAG
>JAHRHZ010000016.1:46385155-46444762 GCA_024137785.1 Ginglymostoma cirratum | reverse complement strand
GTGCGATCGTGGGGGGGTGCGATCGTGGGGGGGTGCGATCGTGGGGGTGGTCATGAGTGGGTGATTGGGGGGTTTTAGTGGAGGTGGGTTCAATGGGGGGGGGTATGTGTGGGGGTGGTCGTGGGGGGACAGTCATGAGGGTGGAATGGGGGCCGGGACCTGAAGGGAACTCTGTTGCTGATCGCCCGCTCCCCTCCACCTCACTCAATGACTGATCGTTCTTCACTCCCTTCCACTGCCGCTCAAAGCTGCTCACCTGCTGGTGCTTCTTGTCAAAAGTGCATTCGGAGCTCCTCAAGATGTGGGCAGAGCAGACAGGCTGTAAGAAGAAAACGAAACGGCGCCTCTGCAACTGAAACCAACATTTCCCAGAGAACCTGAGTGCCGCCATCTTCACCCCGCCCCGCGGCATTGTGGGAACATCAACACCACGTGACCGGATTGCCGTGACATCAGCAGACACTGTCCCTGGACTGCAGCTGATGAAGGAACAATACACAACAATACTCAAGAAGTGTTCATGTCTGCAATAAAACTCACAGCATGATAACTATCATCACCATAGTTAGAATACCCAGTGAGTTATGCTGGGTAGCACTGCAATCAGTTATAATCATAAATAAAAGTTATTGTTTTCAATAATACTTAGCATTATTACAGTCTCCAATTATACGCAAAGCATCATTCTGAAGGGTAACGGGACCAGAAATGTTGACTCTGCTTTCGCTCTAGTGAGGTCCTATGGAAATTTGTGTTTTTGTTCCAGATTTCCAGCATCCTCACTTTGTCATTCTCAAAGCATCATTACTCCTCCTTCAATAACACTCAGCAGTATTACTGATTGGAGATAAAAGGTACTGCAGATGCTGGAGAATCCGAGAGAACAAGCATGGGGCTGGATGAACACAGAATTGATTTATTGAAACGTATAGTTACATATAGTGAAAAGCTTTGTTTGTGAGCAGTACAGGCAGATCATAGTAAGCAAGGGCATACAGCTCATAGAGTGAAAGAACTTTCCAGCAACTTTGCTTTTGTTCCTGAAAAAACCTTGGACAGAGTAAGATATACAGGTTACACCACACAGAACGTGAGCAAGGCAAGGTCAACATTAACAAGATCAAAAACAGAAGTTACTGGAAAAGCTCAGCAGGTCTGGTAGCACCTATGAAGAAAAATCGGAGTTAACGTTTCAGGTCCGGTGACCCTTTCCCAGTTCTGATTTACAGCATCCACAGTTCTTTCGGTTTTTATTAACAAGATCAACATTATTTGAAGTTACAAAGTCCATTCATCAGTCTAATAACAGCAGGGAAGAAGCTGTTCCTGAACCTGCTGGTGCAACTGTTCAAGTTTCTGTATTTTTTGCCTGATGGAAGAGGTTGTGGGAGAGCATTACCGGGTGGGATGGGTCTTCGATGATATTGGCAGCTATTCCACGGCAACAAGTCATGTAAATAGAGACCATGGATGCAAGGTTGGCTTCCGTGATGGTCTAGGCTGCGCACACAACCTTCTGTAGTTTCATATGGTCCTGGGCAGAGCAGTTGGCATACCAGGCCGTTATGCACCTGGACTTTCTATGGTGCATCTGTAAAAGTTGGCGACGGTCCTTATGGACATGCCAAATTTCCTGAGATACCTCAGGAAGAAGAGGCATTGTTTTGCCTTCGTTACTGTTGCATCTATGTGGGAAGTCCAGGACAGATTGTCAGTTATCGCCATTCCTAGGAACCTGACGCTCTCAACCTTCTCAACCTCCGCTCCATTGATGTAGATGGGGACGTGTTCTCCTCCTTTCTTTCTGAAGTCAATGATTAGTTCTTTAGTTCTGCTGACATTGAGAGAAAGGTTGTTATCACTGCACCGTGTCACCAAACCCTCTAGCTCCTTTCTACATTGTGACTCATCGTTGTTTGATATCTGTCCTACCAGTGGTGTTGTCAGCAAACTTGTAGGTGACATTCGTTTGGAATTTGGCTACACAGAGAGTACAGTAAGGGACTAAGAATGCATCCTTGAGGGACTCCCCAGTGTTGAATGTTATAATCTGAATTATATACAATATGACACAGATTTATTACTGCCTGCAATTCCTATAAATTCATTACACTCTACAATGATACTCAGCATCATTACTGCCTGCAATAATATTGAGCATTATTGTTTTCTACAATAATTCTAGAAGTACCTTTATTGCCTACAAAAACATTCAACATTATTACTGCCTGCAATAATCAAAACATTTCCAATGAAATAATATGCAATATTATTATCACTACTACCTGAAATAATTCTCAGAGCATTATCACTGCCTGGAATAAACGTAACACTACAATAAAACACACTATTACTACCAGAAATACTAAGTATAATACTGCCTCCTTAATATTTGCAATTATTTCAGACTGTAATAATATCCAGAGGATTTTTATCAAATGCGAGATAATTCAACATTATTGATGCCTGAAACAATATTCAGTGTTACTACTGCATGCGTTGATACTCAGCATTATAATTTCAATAATATTTTATATTATTACTGAAATATTCAGTATTATCACAGTATGCAATAATATTTTAAGCATAATTGCTGTCTGCAAATAATATTCAGCATTATTATGGTCTGCAGTAACACTCAGCATTATAATAGTTGCAATAATATTCAGCATTATTACTGACTGAACAAATATTCAGAACATGACCACCTAAATAATATTCAGTAGTACTTCTGTGTGCAATAATATTCAGTGCATAACTATCAACAAAAATACTTGCAACAACATCTCCATAGCAATGTCTTGGTCAATTAGAATTAGTTTGTTGATCAATCAGCACTTCTTTCTCCTGCAATACTGTTGGACTTATTTGAAATTTGACATTCTTGGTTTTGTACTGATGAGTGCAAGACAAAAAGCTTCAGCAAAATATCTGTCCTATCAACAACATTATTACTATCTGCAATAATATTTAACATTATTACTGCTTGTAATAATACACAAATCATTAGTATTATCTGCAATAATATTCAGTGTTAGTAATGTTTGTAGTAAGGATCAGGGTATTGTTACCATTTATAATAATACTCAAAGTCCTCTTACTGCCTGGGCTAATACTTTGAATGTCATTAACATGTGTAGTATAACATAGAACAACTTACTGTTTGCGATAATACTTGGATTGCTTTTAACTTCTGTCTATAGTTAGCATCTTCAATAATTCTTAGCATTATGACCATCTGCAATAATACTCTGCAGTATTGCTTCCTGCAATAGTAGTCTAGTTTTACTCTATTAATACCTAGCAATATTACTGTCTGTAATATTGTTCAATGCATTATCATTGTCTATAATAATATACAGATAATTATTACAGTCTGGAATAATATTTGGACTGCTGTTATTGCCTGGAATAATACCCTGAGCATTATTAACATCTGCAGTAGTACTTGGAGCAATATACCATCCACAATAATACTTAGAGCATGGTCTGCTGCCTCTGGTTCGATTGCATCCCTTAAGGATTCTTTTGTGCCCTTGAACATCTTCTAGCTCTTGAAACCTCTGTCAAAGGGTACAGATTTTCACTCTCTCTCTTTATTTGTTCTGACTAGACTCTCATGATTTTGAACACGAAGTCTTACATTGTACATCTAAAAGTAAGTTTTGCTTTTATGGCCTCATCTGAAAGGCAGTTTCTCTAATACCGGTGCACTGAAGTCAGAAAATGAGGAGAAATTTCACATGTCAGTAGAAGTGGCTTCGGTGATAGGCATGGGCTCATGCTCATTAAAAATGCAATTTGAACAATACCTTAACAGAAGAGTTTGGAAATAATGGTACATTTAATGATAAACTTTAGACACCAGAAAACTATCAAATCCATTCCGGGCAATGCACTTCGAGCTGGTGGCTCACTTTCTTATGTAAGTTCTAGTTTGCAGTAAGCTTTCGTATTTAGTCAGTCATATGGGTCTGCAGCACTGAAAAAGGCCTTTTGGCCCATCTAATCCGTGGTGGTCTTCACTAATATTGGGGCATTGATATGATAGCGTGCCTTATTCGATCTACATAACAAATCGCAAAACACAGAACAGTACATTTGTTGAAGATTTCAGAGAAACATTCAGGGCGACGAATGTCAGAATCGGTCACAAATTTCTTCGATAAATTTTACATCGAGAGAAAAGAAAATCTCTATTTAAGGAGTTCCTGTCCCCTTACATTTTTAAACTGATAGCCTGTTTTGAGAGAGATACAACATGTGGTACCAGGAACAATCAACGCGTTGTTTGCACGATCGCATTTTACGAGGGAAGTCCAGATAAAAATAGGAAATGTACTTTAAGTGGGTGGAGCAACAGTCAATAAAGTGAAATACAGTGTCTGAGGAGAGGGGGTGACAGCCAGCAGGTGGAGACAGAAGGCATACGGCGGAAGAAACGTGGATTAAGCTTCACAATCCCCCCTTTCGTCTGCCTATCTCTGGTTTTATCTTGCGGAGTAGAGAGGGTGCTGGGCTGTGTGGTGGAGGATGAGAGGCGAGGGTCGGTGCCTGTCTATGGAAGCTGACTTTCCTGCAGCCAGCATCATGCCGTGCCAGAACAGCCCACAGCAGCTCAGCTCCGAGCAGAGCCACTCGCTGCCCAAGAGAGTGAGGTTCGCAGCCAGCGAGGAGTCCGAGAACATCGGGCACCGACTCAAACTGCTGCCCATGAACGACCAGATCCGAGAGCTGCAGACCATCATCAGGGACAAGTAAGTGGCTGCGGCTGGGAGTCAGACTGCAGCAACCACGCTGGGGGAGAGATTGGCCTTTCTCTCGGTACATCCAGTAGCCTGGAGCTTCAGGCCTCCTCTTAAATAAACAGGCTTGGAGGGTGGGGGGAGGAGGAGGAGAGTGACAGCAGGGAAATGGGTCACTTTGCTGCCAGTTCTCTGATATACTGCTAGAGGGGAAACCACGGCCAGCCTTTAGCATCCCCCCAACACACACACAAACACACACAGATACTGTCTTGTGAAACCCAGCAGCGTGTTACTGTAGCAAGAGACTGAAATAAAAACAGTTGCAGGGACGTTAGAGAAACGGCACTCATCTTGGGTGTAGAGTTATCAAGTTGTACAGCACGGAAATATACACTTCGCTCCAACTCGTCCAAGCCGACCAGATATTCTAAATTAATCTAGTCCCATTTGCCAGCATTTGGCCCATATCCCTCTAAACCCTTCCTGTTCATATACCCATCCAGATGCCTTTTAACTGTTGTAATTGTACCAGCCACCATCAATTCCTCTGGCAGTTCATTCCATACATGCACCACCTTCTGCCCCTCTAACCTTAAACCTATGCCTTCTAGTTTTGGACTCCCCTACCCTGGGTGAAAGACCTTGGCTACTCACCCTATCTATGCCTCTCATGATTTTATAGCCTTCTATAAGGCCACCCCCTCATCCTCTGATGCTCCAGGGAATATAGCTCTAGCCTATTCAGCCTTTCCCTATAGCTCAATACAATTCTGCACAGAGCTGGAAGTCTGACTGACAACCCTCCATAGACCCACTTGCTTCTTCAGTGCTACTTCTGTTCTTTTTATGGTATTACCTGTTTTCTTTTATTAAACACTTAACCAAACTGCCTGGACCTGCTAGCATGTCCAGGTCATTGTGTTTGCATTGCTTATCACTCTTAGATTGAATTCTGTATATCATTGGAGGGCCATACATTTACCTGAGTAAAACTCTTCTCCAAACACATTAGAGACTAATTTGTTAAACATTGGTGTCAATCTCTGATTTTGGAACAAAATCTAAACCACAGTTGCTGGGGGTTTAACAATGTTTGAAGTTCTAAAGAAAAGTCATACCAGATTTGAAACATTGTCTCTGTCTCCACAGACGCTGTCATACCTGCTGAGTTTCTCCAGTGTTCTGTGTTTGGTTTTATTTTGGTTTGATTTATTATTGTATTATACCGAGATACTGTGAAAAGTATTGTTTTATTTGCTAACCAGACAAATCGTATCTTACAAAAGTACATCAGGGTGATGCAGGTAGAATGCAAAATATAGTGTTACAGCTACAGAGAAAGGTTACATCAAATGTATGAGAGGTCTATTCATAAGTCTGATAACAGCAGGGAAAAAGCTGTTCTTGAATCTGTTGATATGTGTTTTCAAACTTTTGTATCTTGTGCCCAATGGGAGAGGGTGGAAGAGAGTATGACCGGGGTGGGAGAGGTCTTTGATTATGTTGGCTGTTTTTCTGAGGCAGCGGGAAGTGTAGACGAAGTCAATGATGGAAGGCTAGTTTGTATGACGGACTGGGCCATATTCGTAACTCTCTGTAATTTCTTGCAGTCTTGAGCAGAGCAGTTACCATATCAAGCTGTGATGCATCCAGATGGGATGCTTTCTATGGTGCATCTATAACAATTGGTAAGAGTCCTTGTGGACATTTCCTTAGCCTTCTGAGGAAGTAGAAGCTTTGGTGTACTTTCTTGACTGTGGCACTGTTATCTAAAACAAGAGTATACTTTGGTTTAAAAGTTAAATCCTGCCATCTGCCCAGTGTCTGAACTGAGTCAACATTAATGCATTTAGTTGACAATGTCATTCTATTTGTGCTTCCCTTTTCATTGCCACTTTTCTACCTTCTGCTTATCCTCTGTTGAAGATGATTGTTTGGGCAGGGGGATCCCTTCAACATCTCTCACAGATAGGCATTCCTCGTGAGAAAACCTCGACAGGGAGCCTTGGTAGATGATTGGGATGTGTGTGGGGAGGACAGTAATGCTGAGTCCCATCCCAGTTCTCACTCCAGCTTC
Organism: Ginglymostoma cirratum; assembly: GCA_024137785.1. Classification (NCBI taxonomy): domain Eukaryota; kingdom Metazoa; phylum Chordata; class Chondrichthyes; order Orectolobiformes; family Ginglymostomatidae; genus Ginglymostoma; species Ginglymostoma cirratum. The sequence goes on along the minus strand of JAHRHZ010000016.1, from coordinate 46,437,937 downwards.
GCGCCGATGCAGTTCCATTAGAAGTGATTGGCTAGCAAACAAGAACACACACCATGCTGTTTTGCATATTGCCACGCTGCTTTAGATGGTAAATTCCACCAGCTGCCATGGTGGGATTTGAACATGTTTCCCCAGAGCCCCAAATGAGGTCTCTGGAGTATTAGTCTAGCATAATGTCACTATTTTCCACATCAAAGAAGCCATATAAATGAAAGTATAAAAGCATAATACTGCAGCTGTTAGAAATCTGAAACAAACACTGAGGAAACTGGCAGTATATTTGGAGAGAGAAAAACAGTTAACGTTTTAAGTCAGATAAACCTGTTTTTCAGAACTCAAGGTCAATCAGTCTTGAAGAAGAGACATACTGGACTTGAAATGTTAGTCTCTGTTTCTCTCTTCAGAGATACTGCCAGAACTGCTCTGTTTCTCCAGCAGATCTTCAGACTTCACTGAACCATAACCCTTAGCTTTCAAATGAAATTCTAAAAATGACCAACCATGTCTTCTGCTTTTTAACCACAAAATACAAATTATAATTTAAACTTATGCATTGTTCTTAATGCTTTAATTTATTAATTACACTTCAAGGATGTTGCCAGGAATGGAGAGTTTGAGGTGTGGGAAAGAGGCTGAATAGCCTGGGGATATTTGCTCTGGAGCATCAGAGGCTGAGGGGCTGACCTTATAGAAGTTTATAAAATCATGAGGGGCATGGACAGGGTGAATAGTCAAGGTCTGTTCCCCAGGGTAGAGGAGTCCAAACCTAGAAGGCACAGGTTTAAGGTGAGAGAGGAAAGATTTAAAAGTGACCTAAGAGGCAACTTTTTCATGCAGAGGGTGATGCATATATGAAATGAGCTGAATAGAAAGGTTTGTAGAGATATAGCCAAATACTGGCAAATGGGACGAGATTAATTTATGATATCTAGTCGGCATGGACAAGTTGGACCAAAGGGTCTGTTTCCGTTCTATACATCTCTATGACTCGAGGAGTACAGCCAAGCCAAGATGCCACTAATCCTCATGAAAAGACATGGAGAGAGGTTACTAAAGACTTAATAAAAGATAGGTTTAAGGAAGCAACTTAAAGGGGGATAGAGTGATAGAGGCAGAGAACTTGAGGGAGGGATTCCAGAGAAAATTTAGTAGCTCAAAGTTGGCAGTGCCCCAGCTTTCCAGTTAAGTGATAATGATAGCTTAGTGCTGATAATCCAGTAGTCCAACCCAATATCGTGGGGAAGGGGGTTCAGATCGCACCACGGCAGCTGGTGGAATTTACATCCCGATTTATAAAGTCTGAAATTGAAAGGTAGTCTCAGTAGTGGCAACAATGAAACTATTATTGATTGTCAGAAAATCTTGCTACACATACATACAGTCAAACAAAGAAAATAACATTGTTTTTATAGGTGGAGAGAAAAAAAAACTGGAAAAACACATTTCAAAGCACCAGTTCATAGTGTTAACTGAGATGATCCATTTAGCTTGTTAGGGTTTCTGTTCTTCAGTTTCTTTTCTCTAGGATTCTTCATGTATTTGTATGAAGTCGGGGAAGAATAAATGGCTTTCTTCAGGCTTCAGGTACTCTTAATACAGAGAGAGATAGACAGACACACACACACACACACAACCTCCCCTTCCAGAGATACGAAGGCTTCTCTCTGTAGCTTTCATATCCACACAGATTTGTTTAGCTACCCAGGAACCAATCAGAAAGTTGTTGTCAGGCTGATGATGTTTGGCATCCTTGACTGTTCATTATTGCACAAATCAGTTAGCTACCTTTTGCTGATCAAATCTCTGCTTAATCTTTCTTGGTACCAGGCTGCCAAAGAAACAGCTTCTCCCACTGCTGGAGCAAAGCAACAGTGCATATACCATAGACAAAATGCTTCAGTAGTTTTGTTTTTAAAAGTGCAGCAATTCCGTCCATAACCCTTGGTTTTAAAACATTTCAGTCCACAATCAAAAATACAGAAAATAAAATCTTTACAAAATTCACTCTTACACATCCATTTGAAGTGTGAAAAGCACAGTACAATAGGTTTTCCTCTCCAAATTTGGTTGTATCTGAAATGGAAAGAGAACATTTGTTTTGTATAACACTGGAATTAGCGTGCTGGTGGTTACAAGTCTGTCGCCAGTGTTGGACATAGTGGAAGTAAATTGAATGATGAATTACATATTTTACACATGGGGCATATTGGCATAACTTTATAAGATGCAGAAGTAGGTTATTTTCCCCCACAACATGTGTGCAGTTACATTAAATAAGCCTGGTAATTGTTGTATTGTGTTTTTTAAAAACCTTTTCACAGTTTTAGCTAGTAATAATGGAAAAGTCTAACTGTAAATCAAACTATTAAATTAAGTAGTTAGGCCAGGTCCAAATATCTGAATATTAGTTTGGAATCAGGAAGGAATATTCTTTAGAGCAAGGTGTTCAAGGTATAAAGGTTTAATATTTTTCTGACAGTTTTGGCTTATTCTTTGATGGCATGTGGGCATCACTGGCAAGGCCCAGAATGGGTACAGATGGCCGATTTTGGTCAGCGTGTTTTTTAGTCAGCGCGCACATTTCCAGTTTTGGCTACACCATCAAGTGAGGAATAAAAGCTGAGTGCTCCATACCAAGGTGCCAATCTTACATCAGTGATAACACCTTAACCTCTGAGTCAAAGGTCACTGGCTACAAGCTTTGAACTTCCAGTTCTGGTAAGTGTGTTTCCATTTCCCAAAGCCGCTACACAATGGCTTCTGTGAAGTAAATAGATTCTAGCTGATGGTAATACTGGACAAGTCAAGTAAAGGCTTCCAAGTCCCACGTTCAGAGACCTGAGCAGATAATCAAGACTGTTGCACTGCACTGTCAGAATTACTGTTTTTCAGATGAGATGTCAAATTATGGCCTTGCCTGTCACCTTGGATCCTGTAACATTAGAAGAAGGGAGATTTTAAGGAACATATAAAAGGATGAGAAAAAGCTGAAAAGATTTAGTTTGAGAATACCACAATAGGGGAGCAGAATGGAAAGGGCTTTACTCTGCAGTTGACCATTGCGGACCGGGGATACTTGACTTTGACACGGGCTGCCAAAAATGGGAAATTGTCCTTTGACCTTTTGGTGAGCTCAGTATTCATTGAACGTGGTGCATTTGGCTTTGGATGAAGCATAAAATATCATCAGGCTGTGAGTTTGTTGCATATTTGTTACTGTTTGTGAAGAGACAATGATTGTACTCACATAACTGAAATTGTGAATATTTTTGTCCATAACTAAAATGCCTTCTGCTTTCTTTTATCCTCAGAACAACAAGCAGAGGAGACTTTGTATTTTGTGCTGATCGCTTGGTGAGTAGTAATGTAAACTTGCTATTATCTGTCTGTTTTTATTTTGTTGAACTATCAAAGCTCCACCATGGCCAGTGTTTGCTCAAAAATGTAAAGGTGAGGAGGGGCTAGAGTATAGTGGGATTTATGGGAATCATGCTTTCGTATTCAATCAGAAATCGCCATGTTTCTATTTTGACAAAGAAATGGATGTTGTTGTTTAATTTGTATTTATTGCCTAGTGAAATGATACTATTCTTTAAACTTGTGATACATATGTGCAAGGCAAAGTCATTCCTTCACCTGGCAATATTATGTTACAGATCAGACTAGTGGTCGAAGAAGGACTGAACCAGCTGCCATACACTGAATGTACAGTCACAACTCCTACAGGTTAGATATAAGCTAAGTGGACAGAACAAAGATAGTACAGTCATCAGCTGCTTCATTTCTGTACCTGTGATATTCAAAAGTCCAAAGTTTTGTTGTCTAGTTGTCATTTTGAAGGCTACAGATGAATGGCAGTAATTTTTTTCTGCCTTTATTAATAATTTATTATTCTAATTAAGATGGATGAGCAGTGTCAGTAATTTGCCCAGCCTCTGTTTGCAAATGAGATTCACTGCTTTGCCAGACACTTTAACGATTTGTAGTGAGTAACAATCATTGCTGTCTTGGAATTTAAAAGCATAATTTTGACAGTGATAATGTCCAAAGGGCGATATTGAATCAGCTGCCTTGTATATGTTTCTCCCAAATTTTTTTTTCCAGATTCAGAGGTGTAAACAGACTTCTGATTTGATATTCAGAGATAGTAGGAACTCAGATGCTGGAGTCAGAGATAACACAGTGTGGAGCTGGAGGAACACAGCAGGCCAAGTGGCATCAGAGGAGCAGGAAAGTTGATGTTTCAAGTTGGGACCCTTCTTTAGAAGTGGGGGAGGGAGGAGGAAGGGAGCTGAGAAGTAAATAGAGAGAGTAGGGGTGGGGCTGGGGTAGGTAGGTAGGATGGTGATAGGTTAGTGTAGGTAGGGATTGGTGGGGATGGGTCAGTGGGATGGGTGGGGTGAGTAGGTGGCAGAGAAGATGGACAGGTTGTGTCAGGTCAAGGAGGTGGGGATGAGATGGAGGGTTGGTCATGGGATGAGGCTGGGGTTGGGAAGATTTTGAAACTGGTAAAATCCATGTTTAGGCCACTGGGCTGTAGGCTCCTGAAGGTGCTGCTCCTCCAGTGTCCGGGTGGTGTCATTGTGACACTGGAGGAAGCCCAGCATGGACGGGTCACCCAGGGAGTGGGAGGGGGGAGTTGAAATAGTTCGCGACCGGAAGGTGATGTCGTTTGTCACGTATAGAGTGCAGATGTTCTACGAAACGGTCTCCGAGCCTCTGCTTGGTCTCACTGATGTAGAGGAGGCCACTTCGGGAGCAACGGATGCAGAAGAACAAGTTGACAGATGTGCAGGTGAACACCTGTCTGATTTGAAAGGTTTGTTTTGGGCCTGGGAGGGAGGTGTAGGGGCAGGTATAGCCCTTCCTTTGGTTGCAGGGAACGGTGCCAGGGGTGGTGGGGTTAGTGGGGAGTGTGGAGCAGATGAGGGAGTCGCAGAGAGAGTGGTCTACATCCACACTCCCCATTAACCCCAGCACCTTTCCCTGCAACCAAAGGAAGTGCTAAACCTGTCCCTACACCTCCCCCACTCCCCTCCATTCAAGGCCCAAAACAAACCTTCGATATCAGACAGGGATTCACCTGCACATCCATCAACTTGGTTTACTGCATCCGTTGCTCCTGATGAGGCTTCCTCTAAATCAGTGAGACCAAGAGGAGGCTTGGAGACTGTTTTGTAGAGCATCTGCATTCTGTACACGACAAACAACAACACCTTCCGGTCGCCAACCATTTTAATTCCCCCTCCCACTCCCCGGTGACATGTCCATCTTGGGCCTCCTCCAGTATCACAATGACGCCACCGGGAAACTGGAGGAGCCGCACCTCAAATTCCACCTTGGGAGCCTACAGCCCAATGGCCTAAACATGGATTTCACCAGTTTCAAAATCTCCCCAACCCCGGCCTCTTCCCACGACCAACCCTCCCTCTCATCCCTGCCCCCTTGACCTAACACAACCTGTCCATCTTCTCTCCCACCTATCCGCTCCTCCCACCTCACTGACTACCTGCACTCACCTATCATCATCCCACCTACCTTCCCCAGCCCCACCCCTCCTCTCTCTATTTATTTCCGAGCTCCCTTCCCCTTCGCCATTTCTGAAGAAGGGTCCCGACCCAAAACATCAGCTTTTCTGCTACTCTGATGCTGCTTGGCCTTCTGATTTGGTATTGCTGGTTTTACACTCATCACTCAAGATCAGAGTTACATCGAACTTATTAAAAAGAGTCACAGCAGGCAGACATGGGGCCTTACAGTCTTGAGGCTAAGAAGTGGAAAAATGGCCTGCTTCCCACTATTGATTGTTTCCCAAAAAGGCACAGGTTTTAAAAATGGAGATAACACACAATAAATTTGCTGAATTCAAGTTGGCAACAAGGTACTTGTGTCTTGTTAGCAAAGTACTATGCCTCCATCCCACTGTTAGCACACTTGGAAATCTTGAATACATTGTTGGCCTTTTCTCCTTCCATCCCTTTTGGTTGGATTTTCAGGTTAGTCATTGTGGCAGCTGAGGTACCTTGCTGAGACATCGATTTGGACAATGTAAGATGTTCACAATTTGAAGGGGGGATAGGGGATAACCACTTTGTCTTCTGTGAACATCTGTATCAGCTACTCAACAATGTTACTGTCATGAACATTATCAGTTATGCTTGTATTGAGACTGTGGAAAAAATCGAAACATCTCTATTACATGTTATTTGCATTTATCAGTACGTTTCTGCTGATTGTTAAAATGTTTTTTTAAACTTGGGACTGGAGGGTTTGAGTTATAGGGAGAGGCTGGATAGGGTAGGACTTTTTTCATTGGAATGTAGGAGGTTGAAGTTTATAAAATATATATGTTTATAAAATCATGAGGGGCATAAATAAGGTGAAGAGCAGGGGTCTTTTCCCTTGGGTAGGCATGTTCAAAACTAGGGGGCATATTTTTAAGGTGAGAGGAGAAAGATTTAAAAAGGACCTGAGGGGCAACTTGTTCACATAGTGTGGAATGAACTGCCAGAGGAAGTGATAGATGCAGGTACAGTTACAACATTTAAAAGACATTGAAGAGGAAAGGTTTTGAGGGATATGGGCCAAATGCAGGCAAGTGGGACTAGTTTAGTTTGGGAAACTTGTTTGGCGTAGATGAGTTGGACTGAAGGGTCTGTTTCTGTGCTGTATGACTCTATATCAGCTATCACAGAGGCTAAGGGAGTTAGTGCATCTGGTAGTGTAAATCAATGCCTTTATCCTGTGAGATGCCAAGACTCACAGGTCATGTTTAAATCCATTGTCTGCCCTGAGTTAACTGATATCAGCTATGGCGGGAATGGACACCTTAGCCTTAATGCTTCTGGCATTTCCTTTGTAGCGACACCTTCTGGAAGCTTATATGTTGTGTGGATAATGTTGGATGGGGACAGGATTGGGCAGAGCTCTGAGGCCCTCAGATCAATTGAAGCAGCTTCTTTACATGAAAACGTTCTTTAGAAATACCCTGGAGACAGGCGGGAGTTTGTGAACAAAAGACAAGGCGGCAACTGGGGACATCTATTGTATTAAGGAAAAAGTGTGAATTATTTGCCATCCATCCTGCAGGCAGTAACAGAAATAGTTGAAGTCGTCCTCAAAATGCCTGCCAACATTCACTACTTGGATTTGAATCATATCATAGAATGGTTGTTGTATAGGACTAACAACTTTGACAGTGCACAGGAGGGCTGAAGGCGTTACCATGAGCTCTTACAACCAAACAGGCGCAGAGAGATTAGGAGGAAAACAGAGAACTGACAACACTCCTCAACAAAACAATGAATCATCGCTCCGTTTGTGTCCTTTCTTAAGGTGGTTAGATGGTTGATTTTACTGACTCACTTGTACTTTTAAGTGTGACTCAACCGTTTAATCAAGAGAAAGTGTAAGCCAATCACTGACTCAGCAGGGTTTAGTACTGGTGGCCATCATGGACATGTCTGAAGGTTGATCTGGTTCTATTCAAGACCAGATCATTGAGGCTGCTGTGTTAGCAAAACAGCCCCTGCCACGCATTTTTGTTCTTTCATTTGGCATTGCAGCTTGGGAAGGGAAAGACGATTGGCTGCACAAAATAAACACTGTACGTTTAAGGCTGAGCTTCACATTGTTGTGCAAGGGACTGAACAAATGCTGATTTAATTAATGAGGTTTTTTTATTTTAGTGAAAAGAGCTGGTATCTCGAAGGGACAACAGTCAAAATGCTTGTTTCCTACAGATCCAGAATTTGCACATTTTCCTTTCATCCGCTAGGATTGAGAGACATTTGACTAAATTAATGAGTTAGAGATGGTTATACAAAGATGATTCTTGCATTGGTGTCCCTGTGTTCCCAATGCAGGAATGGGTAAATGACTTGTAGGCAGACAGCTAACATTTCTCCTCAACCCTAGGAGAATGCCACTAACTTTTTAAAGTTTGAGATTGAGAATGAAGAGCTTCAACCACTGTTTGGCACAACTTGATCCCTGTGTCATGCTGAAAATAAGTAGAGTTTGTGTTCTGAGAATGATGCTTGACAGTTGGAGTGGGGTGTTGGAGGGAGGTGAAGGGAATCTAGAGCACTAGTGCTGCAATAACTACAATTAAAATTTAATTTTCTACAGGCCATAAGTACGATGGAGTGAAGTTTGAGAAGGGAAACTGTGGTGTTAGCATTATGAGAAGTGGTAAGTCACCATTGTTGAGTAGTAAAGCAGTTTGCCATCCGTGACATAATTTTACTTGCATTCAGCAGAAACCCTGATTGAATATTGAACACTGAGTACTTCAGTATCCGATCCCAGAAATGTAGGGAAGATGGCAGCCTGATCAAGAGTCTAAGATGGAACACTGTCTTTTTCGACCTGCTCCTTTCCACTGTGATACCTTAACATATACACAAAGACTCAGTCTGTTCTTCTGGCCACTGCATACAAAGTTAGATTCTCATCCCTTGTCATCTACCAGTGCATTCACCTACATTCTGATATTCTGTGAGGTAGTCCGGAGGAAGAAGGCTTGTAGATAGTTCTGTCAGAAGTCCAACAAAGAATTTTGGGGTAGTAATGTAGTTGGAGCAAAAACCAGGACTTACAACAAACACATTCACACCATCCAGGAGGGTTCCATAAACCACTTCATGATTTAGACCATAATATATAGGAGCAGAATTAGGCCTTTCGGCCCATCATGTCTACTCTGCCGTTCGATCATGGCTGATTATGTTTCCCAATCCATTCCCCTGCCTTCTCCCTGTAACCCTTGATTCCCTTACTAATCAAGAACTTATCTATTGCTGTCTTAGGTACACTCAATGACTTGGCCTTCTCAGCCTTCTGCGGAAATTAATTCCACAAATTAACCACCCGCTGGCTGTAGAAATCCCTCCTCATCACATTTCTAAAGGGTCGTCCCTTCCCTCTGAGGTGGTGCCCTCGGGTCCTACTAGTGGAAACATCTCCACATCCACCCTATGCAGGCCTGTAGTATTCTCTGCATCTCAATCAGATGACCCCCTTATCCTTCTAAACTCCATCAAATACAGACTCAGAGTTCTCAAAAGCTCCTCATATGACAAGCCTTTGATCCCTGGGATCATTCTTGTAAACCTCCTCTGGACTCCTTGTAAGGCCAGCACATTCTTCCTTAGATTTGGGGCCCAAAACTGCTCACAATATTCCAAATGCACAACTTGAACTGACACAACCAAACATCTACTGTTAGGAGTGTTGGTCATCTATATTGGTTTCAAATTATGTCATATTATTTGTATTCTAATTGTAAGTAAACGCCAAAAGAAATGAATTTTGAACTTCTCTTCAGAGTATTAGCAGATACATGGGAACGTTGCCACCTTCAAGTTGATCTCCATGTCATGCGCCACCCTGATTTGGATCTGTATCTCCATTCCTTCGTTGTCACTGGATCAGAATCCTGGAACCCCTTTCAAAGAGCACTGTGGCTATCCCTACACCCCAAAATACTGCAGCAGTTCAAGAAGGCAGTACAGCACCACCTTCTCCAGAGCAATTTTAAGGATGGACAATAAGTACTGGTCTGGCTAGCTACAACCACACCCACTGAACAAATAAAACAGAACTGCCCTTGAGATTTTTCTTTTAAAAAACAAAAACAAAATCTGAATGATATATAAGTTATAAGGTTGGATCAGTTTATGCAAATTGTTGAGGTTCACAAATAGTCAAACTTTAGTTTGGGAGATACTTATTGATAAAATGGCATTAACATCTGTGACTCACTGTAGCTGGCTATTGTATAATTGCCTTTCAAAATTAAAAGTTCCACTTTGCTTCAAGGGAAGAAAGGATACAATCATAGAGACATATAGCACAAAAAAGGCCCTTCAGACCATCAAGTCTGCATCAGTTAAAAACAAGCACTGAAGTCTTCCAAAAAATCATTTTCTGGCACTTGGCCACTAGCCTTGTATGCCTGGGCATTGCAAGTGTACATCTAAATACTAGTTAAATGTTATGACTGTTTCTGCCTGTTGCAGGTGGCAAGTTCCAGATTACCACCAGGCTCTGGATGAAAAACAAATTTCCACACATCCCCACTAAAAATCCTGATCCTTATCTTTAAATCTAAGCTTTGGTCATTGATCCTGTACCAAGGGGAAAAGTTCCTTCCTGTCTCCCTTATCTATGCCCCCTCCTAATTTTGTATATCTCAATCGTGTCCCCTCCAGTGTCCTCTGGTCCAATGAAAACAACCCCAGTCCACCAATCTTTCTTAATAACTAAAACTGTTCAGTCAAGGCAACGTTGTGATAAATATCCTGTACACCTTTTCCTGTGCAATAACATCCTTCCTATAATGCGGATTCTTGAACTGCACACAATGCTGTCGCTGTGGACTAACCTAACCAACATTTTGTACAGTTCCAGCCTAACCTCCCTGCTCATAACTCTTAAAACTGCTGACACACGTTTCATCTCTTCCAGGTGAAGCAATGGAGCAAGGTTTGCGAGATTGTTGTCGATCAATACGCATCGGAAAAATCCTAATACAAAGTGACGAAGACACCCAAAAGGCTAAGGTGTACTATGCTAAGTTCCCACCTGACATCTATCGCAGAAAAGTGCTTCTCATGTACCCGATATTGAGTAAGTACTACATTGATCTCTTTGTACCATTCAGTGGAATTCTGGGAATGGAAGTGTCTAAGCATTTTCCATATTGAAAGTATAGAACTCTATTCTGATTTAGAATGTTATTAACATATTGGCATAAGGTTAGACATAGAGTTATAGAGATCTACAGCACTGAAAAAGGCTCTTTGGCCCATCACACCTGCGTTAGTCAGAAACAACCAACTAACTATTTAAATTTCACTTACAAATCATTCACATAAGTAGACTCCCTCAGCAACAGTGCACTCAGTTCTGTTTTGGAGTCAGTGATTGGTCATCTAGAGTCATGCTTGAACACAAAGAATCTTCTGAGCTTTGAAAGTGCTACTGCTGAGCCAAGGTTGATACTTGTAGCTCCTGCAAAGATGAGGGAGAAGAAAAAGCAGTTTTGAAAACAAACAATTATTTCAATCAGAAACCATGAATCCCAAAATTGCCAAATGAGATCTAATCTTTCACTCAAAATTTCCCTGTTATTTAGTAAATTAATTGGATTATTTTTGTTTGAATAGCTGCTAGCGCCAAGGGTGTAATATTGCACTACACTCTTGGGTGGTATATGCAAAGATTGGTTACGGTTTCTCTGCCAGGAGGATGGGTAAGAGTGGAACTTCCAGAAGAGGCCTCCATCAACTGCCTAGCGTGGGCATGACTTACTCTACAAAGCCACGTCTCATGTCAAACCAACAGGAGTGGTATCTTTTGCATTTGAGGATACAGTGATCACTCTCCTAGTTTGTGATAGGACAGCCTGGTTTTGAGGCAAGCTTCCTGGTAATTTTAAAATTTGGGTGAGATAATGTAGTAGTTAATTTACTGCACTAATAATGTGGAGAATATGATATTACATCTCATCCTGGCAGTGAATTTGTGTTCAATTTATAGTGATAAAAAAAATTCTGATTAAAAAGTTGGTAGCACTAAAATTGACAACGAGGCTGTCAGGTTGTTGTAATTCACCAGCTGATTCTCAAATTGTCTTTTCCACTCTACTCCGGATAACTGCGGGTCATCTATCTATTCTGCAGGTACAGGCAACACAGTTATTGAAGCTGTGAAGGTTCTGATTGAGCATGGAGTGCAGCCAAACCATATAATCTTACTCAGTCTTTTCTCAACTCCACATGGTAAGTGAGATGTGTGAATGCTTATTATAATGTGATAGATTTTAAAGCTGAGATGCACACCGGAGAATTATTTTAAATTGAGAACACATTTTTTTTCTTGCAAAAACTGGAAGTGTGTGTTAATTTCTTTAAGAGTCACTCGGTAAATTGTAGGCAATGCCAAATGCAACTCTAGGCATTCAGTCACCAGTCTTTAAATGTTAACAGAGACAGTAGCCTCAGATTATCCTTAGTTTTTGTTGGACTGAATGGGATTACAAATCAGCAATCGCTTTGATATCTGTCTTTTCTGGTACTAGACAGTGGGTGCAAATGTGTTCCCAGGTGACAATTCAATTTCATGATGTGAGTTACAAAATGTAGCCACTCATTTTTCTGGAGTAAAGTACAAGCAGGGGCTTGAGTGAAGCAACACTATGCAATATTGAGTCTCCACTCTTGAGCTATTATGTGGGAGTTCCTAATTTAAGGCCATGGAATTCCAAAAAAGTCTTAAATGAGTTGTCATTTAAAAGAAGGCAGCAATGGTACCAGATTATCCACAACTCAGCCCATTCTCATGTCAGAAAAGTAGTGACATCCATGTCCACAGATTAGCAGATGTGGAGTTGTAAGGGGCTGGAAGATTTCAGAATTGTTCTAGCTAAGTTTTTCAATTCTTGTAAAATAGACCCATATACTATTTAACCCAGTCATACTGTGCTTTTTGGCTCAGTGGCTGTCTGCAGTTTTAAACACGCTCAACAATACCACCCTTCTTAAAATTGCCCTTGCTTCCAGTCTTGCCTATCCACTTGTTGCCACAGCATCTCAGTGGTAGCTAAATTTTTACTGTCAGTTCAGCAATTCCCTAAGGGTTCCCTTCCTCATTCACGTGATACTCTTTGGTTACACAGGGGAGGCGATGGCCTAGTGGTATTATCGCTTGACTATTAATCCAGAGACCCCCAGATAACATTCCAGGGACCCAGGTTCAAATCCTGCCACGGCAGATAGTGGAATTTGAATTCAATTAAAAATATCTGGAAGTAAGAATCTAATGATGACCATGAATCTGTTGCCACTTGTCGGGAAAAACCCATCTGGTTCACTAATGACCTTTAAGGAAGGAAACTGCCATCCTTACCTGGTCTGGCCTACATGTGACTCCAGACCCACAACAATGTGGTTGACTCTTAACTGCCCTCTGGGCAATAAATACTGCCTGGTCAGCAACACCCTTATCCCATTAACTAATAATAAAAAAAAAATCTGATGGTGCATCTTTCCTCCATTCCTTCTGTACCACAAGATTACATGTCCAGCATCCAGATCTGGATGAATTGTAACTTCCTCACGCTAAATACTTCAACGGTAAAGATATCATGTTCTGTCCCTCTCACAGAACTGCATTTTCTTCCAGTCCATCCCCTGTCACCTTTATCAGGCCCATCCAGAACGTTGGCAATCTCACCATCCTAATTTAACCTGCAGTTTGATTTTTGATCTCTCCCTCTTTAAAGACTACCCACTTTCAATACTACAGGATTACAAGCCATCACCTTGCCTCAGTCTATTTGCTGCTATAATGATGACATTTGCAGCTTTCCTACCTTTTCGACTTAATGGCCTTTTCTGGCTGGTGTCACTCTCTTTCTCACACATACTCACTCTCTCACTTCAGCTCTGTATATCATCATTCACTCGGACTCCCAGTACTTTAATCTTCTTTATCTTGCTCCTTGTATTTAAAGTGCTCCTTTGCCCTGACAGTCCTGCCTCTTAGCAAACTGTTCCAAGAGTTCTGTACTTTTCTTGATGTAAACCCTTGTGTTTCCCCTTCTCCCTTACCCCAGCACTAGCAGCTGTTGTTTAAGTTACCTCACTTCACACTCTGAACTTACAGCAAGTTTTGGAACACAAGTTGGGTCTTTACCAGGGCAGTAGGCACATCACTTACCAGCAATTGAAGGTACATATTATATATATTGCTGGGGAAATGAAGACTTTATTATTGAGATGTGACAACCATCCAGCCAGCATGGTGATACTGCTGTAGTTCTGCAGTGTGAACCACTTCAGGCATTACGATTCAGGCATGGTGCTGATATATTTGTGCAGCTAACCTCTGTATATTTAGTGCTGTTTTATAACAAATAGGACAGAGGAGGTCTCTGTCCCACTTTCAAGAAAGTCAATAAATCATCAGCTTTTGTTTTCCTTCCTTTGCAAGGTGCAAAGTCTATTATAGAAGAATTCCCTGAAATCACAATTTTAGCAACAGAGGTCCATCCAGTCGCACCCACCCATTTTGGACAGAAATATTTCGGCACGGACTGAAGTCAAGATCAAATCCTTATGAAACGTTTGAATGTGTTGCTGCTTCAATAACAAAGACTTAGTTTTATTTCAGTAGGTGTGTTTCCCCTCTCTCAAACCTTTCCAGGATGAGACAAAATGTTAACCAGCTTAATGTTAACATCTGAAAGAATGATCTATACTATTTGTGTTAACTTCTTCAGTCATTTGTATAAAAATAAGTCAGTTCTAAAAAGTACATTCCAATTCTATCACAATTGTTTGCACTGTGCTTGCATGCATCATTGTCACTTAGCCATTTTAGCCCATTTATTGTTTGAAATTAGAGGCAGTGCCTAATTGTAACTTAAAATTACATTAAATTTCCTTTTAAAAAACACTTGCAATTAATGTCTATTTACTTAAAAAGATCCATTTTTACTGAAATCCTCTATACAGGCAGCAGTTAGCTACAGTTCCACAATCATGGCAACTTTCAGAAATGTCATTAAAGTGGGTTTTTTTTATGCAGGGGTCACATAGTTGTTGGACCTTTTCATTGCGATGATCACAGTTGAGCCTTTTCTTGTCCTAACCTGATGTCCACCTGTAACCAAGAGTGATAGAGATGGTAGCTGGAACCAGCAACGGTGGCTGATGTTTCACCTCCCTATATCTGATATATGAAGACCAGAGATTGAACCTAGGAACCTTCCCATACGTATGCTCTTGTTTATACCAGACATATCCCCCAACATATTAAATTTATTAAAATTAATCAGCATTTTTACTTTTGCATCTCACCCAGGGGTTCCTGCAGTTACTAACCACTTATTTCAAGACTACTGGTTATCAATCGGAAATTGATTCAGTTTGCCTTAAATGAGAAAGTACACACAAAAGCTGTCTCTGTCACTGATGCTTCTGGAGTTTCTCGTTACTCAGCAAGCCTTTGGTGTTGTTGGCCCAACTCCCCTCCCCCTCCCTCAGTCCTCAGTGGTCTCATTTGAAAGTCAGAGTCAGTGTGCGCTAACACAGTCTCCTGGGCTTGCAGTGCAGGGGCACTGTGGCTAACAAAACTAAAGGAGGTGCAGCAGCTGTCAGGGTCAGCTGCTCAAGCTACAAATGAAGCAACAGCTTGATTATGGAGGCTGGAAACTTTAACACTGAATGTTCTCTGTGACTTGGTACTGTTTTTTGACATGCCTCTTGGGTTGAAGTTTCCCATTTTCAGTTCATGCTTTGTGGCCTGAGATTCCTTGGCATCCTAGTTGGTACATCAGCAACTAGGGGTCACAATTTCAAGATTGTCAGCAAGAGAGCTAGGAGTGTAATGAGGAGAAACTCAGGAGTTGTTAGGATTTGGAATGCACTGCCTGAGTGGTGGATTCCATAGGAGGTTTCTAAACAGAAATGGATATGTATTTAAAAGGGATGAAGGAGGAAGGCTACAGAGATAGGACTGGAGTGTGGGACTAGCTGGATAGCTCTTTTGGGAGCTGGTACAGACACGATGGGTCGGATGGTCACCTTCTGTGCTATAATATTTTACAATTTGCCACAGCTCACAGCAATTTTTCCCATGCAAACTTCAGCTCTTCACCACATTAACTGTGCAAAACAGTGCTGTACGGTGCCCTCGTGGAATTATGCAGTAGGGGGTGTTCACCTGAACCGGCACCATGTTTAAAGCCCAGCTCTACAGCACTTCAGACACTACAAGTGAGGAACCGCTGTCAGGCTGTCGTGTTCACCATTTAAAATGAAATTCTTTCATGGGATCTGGGTAAAGTTGCGTGGTAGTGCTGTCTCTAGTTTTCTTACCTGCAGTGATCTCCAGAACTATAAGCCAGTGCCATGATCAGAGTATGAATCACTAGGTGCAGAACTTCAGTGGCACACGTGCGCAGCTGCACAACTTCGAGGGTACATTGTTGAGAGCCCAACATTTGTTGCCCGTGCCCCTAAGAGCCCTTGAACTGAGTGGCTTGCTTGGCCATATCAGACGGCAGTTAAGAGTCAGGCATATTGCTATGAGTCTGGAATAACCAGACCAGGTAAGGATGGCATTTTCCCTAAAGTACATTAATGAACCTGATGGGTTTTTACAACAATCGTGGATACTCTCGCGATGACTAGCTTTCAAAGTTTTATCATCTGCAGGAATGGGATTTGAACCCATGTTTCCATAGTATTAACCTAAACCCCTGGATTAGTCTAGTAACATTACCACTTTACCACTGTCTCCCTGAATATCAGTGAGGATGCGATCCAGAAAGCAATGCCTCCTGTCCAGCTGGCAGACAGGGACTTGAAGGTACTGGTGGACCGGATGGTGGAGAAGAGGGCAGCTCTTCCTGCTGGCTGCCAGGGTAGGCCATGGCACTAGACCCTGGACCAGTGCTGTATCCCACATTCAAAGGAACACCTAGCGATGCAGGGAGAATGGTAATAATCTGAGGCCTGCAGGGAAGTGCCACCACCCTCTCTCTGCTACTTTGTCCTCATTGAGCTGCCACTCACTCTAACTCTGCCCCTACACATGCCTCTCATCAAGATTCATGGACTACAACTCACTTTTGCATTTATCATGTCGACTAACTACCCCTCATCCTTTCTTCCTCCCAATATACTTCCAACTCACTCACCTCCACTTCTGCTCATGCATGACCACTAACTGTTCTTCCATCATATACAATCTCTCCCTTATGCCTCATTGTAGCAAAAGTAGTCTCCCTCCCTCCTTCCCTCTCTCTGTATACACATACACTCCCTCAGACTGATGTCTTCACAGTCTTCCGACTGACCTACCTGTAATCCCAAGATTGGTTTCATTTGACCTCCTGGACTGAGCATGCTGTAATCCCCATGATAGAGGTGGCTACAATTACAACATTTAAAAGACTTTTGCACAGGTTCATAAATAGGAAAGGTTTACTGTGATATGGGCCAAATGCAGGCAAATGGGACCAGTTCAGTTAAGGGAAGACGGCATTTCCCTAGATTCTGGTAGGACCAAGTGCCTGACTGACAGTCACCATTCCCTTATTTAGATGTGCCCTTTGATCGACTGAGGGCAATCTGTTGCTTGGAGCATATGCTGTGTTTTTGCTGCACGAGCTACTGGCACTGACTACAGGTTAAATAGTGACATAGCCCAGTGACATCTCCATCTCCTTATCCGTGTGCACTAAAACAGCAATGCAAACCACGAGGCTCCAAGTAAGTGCAAAGTGAATGTGTGCTAAGAAGGCAAGCTAAGAGCTTGAGTAGGTGTTCCTGACCTCCAAAGTAAAGTGTTGAAGGGCCGAAATGGTGTACAAATTGGTCTGAGAGCAGGCCTGATGATAAAGTGAGGATAATGGTCAGCTGTGGTGGTAGAGGGTCGTTGTTCAGACCGGAGGCCTGTGACGTGCGGTGTTCTAAAAGGATCGGTGCTGGGTCCAGTCGTTCGTCATTTACATAAACGATTTGGATGAGAATATAGGAGGAATTGTTAGTAACTTTGTGAATGACACCAAAATTGGTAGCATAGTAGACAGTGAAGAAGGTTATCTAAGAGTACAACAGGATCTTGATCAACTGCACCTGTGGGCCAAGGAATGGCAGATGGAGTTTAATGGAGATAAATGCGAGATGTTACATTTTGGTAAGACAAACCAGAGCAGGACTTATGCAGTTAATGATAGGACCCTGGGAAGCGTTGTTAAATAGAGACACCTAGGGGTGCAGGTACAGTAGACAGTGTGGTGAAGAAGGCATTTGGCATACTTACCTTCATTAGTCAAAGCATTGAGTACAGGAGTTGGGATGTCAATATTACAGCTGTACAAGACATTTATAAGACCACATTTGGAGTTCTGCACACAGTTCTGATCACCCTTCGATTGAACAGACGTTACTAAACTGGAAAGGGTGCAAAAAGGATCTACAAGGATGTCATTAAGACTAGAAGATTAGAGTCATAAGGAGAGGCTGAATAGGCTGAGGCTTTTTTCCCTGGAGTATAGGAGGCAGAGGAATGACCATATAGAAGTTTATAAAATCATGAGGAGCATAGATAGGGTGAATAGCCAAAGTCTTTCTCCCAAGGTAGGGGAATCCAAAACTAGAGGACATAGGTTTGAAATGAGAGGGGAAAGACTTAAAAGGGACCTCAAGTGCAACATTTTCACACAGAAGATGTGCGTATGTGGAATGAGTTGCCAGATACAATTACAACATTTAAAAGACATTTGCACAGGTTCACAAATAGGAAAGGTTTACCGTGATATGGATCAGTCCAGTTTAGAAAACCTGGTTGGCATGGAAAAGTTAGCCTGAAGGGCCTATTTCTAAACTGTATGTCTTGAAGGGTTGAGGATAATGGCCATTAACTATACAGAGCCTTTGTAGTAAAGGAACAGTTGGATGATAGAATCTCTACAGTGTGGCAAGAGGTCATTCGGCCCATTAAGTCTGTACGAACTCTCCGAAAAGCATCCCACCCAGCCCCACCTTCCCATCCTATCCCCGTAACCCACATTTACTGTGGCTAGTCCATCTAATCTACACATTCCTAGGCACTATGGTGCAATTTAGCATGGCCAATCCACCTAACCTGCATATCCTGGAGTGCGAGAGGAAACCAGAGCACCCGGAGGAAATGCACGCAGAAAGGGGGAGAACGTACAAATTCCACACAGTCTGGCACTGTGAGGCTGCAGTGCTAACCCCTGAGCCACTGTGCCACCTTGATGGCCAGGACAAGCAAGTAGCAAACTGTAGCTGCTGGGTACCCGCTCTGACTTGCAGGTGGGAAATCTGCACTGTCTGGTTTCTCGGGAAAGCAGGGAAGAATGAAGTGACATATATAAATAAGGGATGAGCTGGGGCTTTAATGAGATGCAAATACATGGAAGTAAGATAGCAGTGAGATTCTGAACTCACCTGTAATTCTTATGAGGGGAAAATCGGAAATAATTTTCTGAACACTTGAGATTCTGGTATTTTTCATTGTCACCATGTTTTCCTAACTCTCACCATTGTCCATTGCCACATAAGGAAGGAAAAATCCACCTGTGTTTCTGAGATATAGGTTTTTTTTCATTAGAATCACTTTTTGCTATGATAAGACTGATGAGCAAGGACACATTCTCAATGAAAAAGGAGACTGGGCACTTTTAGAATTTGATTCAATTCTCCAACTATTAGCCGCACGCATCATCCATAAATATACAGACAGCACATTACGTAAATCTCCGAGCAACTCTGCACTCTACCAAAGAGAAAGTCGACCATTTCTGTTGTCTTGGCACTGAGTCAGTGCTACACCCCCTCCAGGCAGCACAAGCAATATTACTGGATGATTAAATAGCACTCACACCCAGTAATCTGTGCCACTCGCCTTCAGTTTCCTCAAGGAGGTCTTGTGTATCTAAGTTGTGCAATCTTCTGTCTTGTTGCCAAGTGCTACTGCCCTGTGGGTCCACACGGTGACTGTGTAGTTAGTATTCCAAACAAATAGAGTTGGATTATCACTACGATACACAGTGACATTAAAGTCAGTGAAGCGAAGATCTCTGAAACAAAGAAAGGTCTTTTTCTTGTTTGTCCCTCCCTTGCTATCGAGGGCTGAACTCTGAAAAAGGTTGCGTGGAAGTTTCCATGTGCTTCATCTTTTTCACACAGGTTTTATATCATTGGGAATACATTCATACACTGGTGGGTGCATTTTTAATTAAGGAAATTACAGTTTTGGGACTGACTGAGGAAATTCCAAGCCAAAGTATTGGTCATTAATTTACTGGTTTGCAATTTCCTATCAATCACACTGTTTATCTCATTCCACCCCTCACACTTTCTCAACTTTTCCCATTCCTGCTCCACAAAAAGCAATGTGTCTTTGGCAGAGTATAAGTTGACAGCTGCTCTCGCCGCATCCTGTGATCCACAGTCAGTGCCACGTGTTTTCATATGCACACTCTCGACCTCTCTCTCTAATAGCATTGCATCACATTGGCTCACGGCTGCATCACTCTGCAGTTCTGCTTCATCCTCCGTGCTAACAAGAAACCTTTTCCTTTCGGGTATCAAGGCACACAAAATGCAAGCCATGATACCCATGACCATCTAGAACTTTCTTCTCCCCCAACCTCATCTCCTGTCACTTATTCACCATCCCTCCTCACCTTCTGCTCTCTGTTGTTGAACAATCTGTACTCAGCAAAGGTCTCAATTTTATGCCTCTGTGTCCCCATCTTAATGAATTTTGGGCATGACATGGTGTCAAACTCTTCTCCCATTGTCTTCGCTTCTATGCTCATTTCTTTGGGCAAGAGTCGTCTCCCTGTCCCATGGACCCCTTTGCCCAATTCCAACATTTTCCCTCCACCTGGACCCCTCCCTCTGGCCTTCTACCTGCACTGGACCTGTTCATTGAGAACAGTTTATGTGGCTTTGGTCTCCTCAATTTCTCTGTCCCCTCACCCATTCCAACCTACGCCTATGGACTCAGATCCAACAGTGACTTGGTTATTAAGCCTTCTGATAAGGGTGGTGCTGTTGTTGCTTGGCGTACTGACTTCTACATAGCAGAGGCTGAACGCTAGCTCTTAGATACCTCCTCCTATGTCTCCCCGCACCACGACCCTGGACATGGAACATCAGGCCATTGTATCAACCACGGTCACTAACTTCATTTCATCTGGTGATCTCCCCTCAAATGCCTCCAAGCTGCTAGGCCACCAGCTCACACAGCTTGCTTCCACCTCCTTTTGAAAATCTACAGACAGTAAATTGCAAAGGTCTTTTCCCCAGGGTGGGGGATTTCAAAACTAGGGAGCATATTTTTAAGGTCAGAGGGGAGATTGAAAAAGGACATGAGCGGCAACTTTTTTTTTTGTTTTACACACAGTGGTTAGTGTGTGGAATGAATTGCCAGAGGAAGTGGTGGATGCAGGTACAGTTACACATTTAAAAGACATTTGGATAAGTTAATAATTAGGAAAGATTTGGAGGCAGTTTAGGACTAGTTTAGTTTGGGAACATGGTCAGCGTAGACTAGTTAGACTGAAGGGTCTGTTTCCATGTTCCACGACTCTAGATTGCTGATGGTAGGACTACCCAGGGAGACCCATAGTTTCTGCCTGCTCCTGCCCCACAGAACTCATCTCTTCCTACCTTGACTCAGTCTTTTCTAGCCTGGTCCACTGCCTGCCCACTCACATTGCAATTCCTCTGATGTTTTATACCAGTTTCGGAATTTCTAGTTTACAGGCTTCAGCCGTCTCCTTTGCACCATGAATGTGCAATCCTCTACACATTCAACCCCCACTGGGATAGCCTTAGGGCTCTCCACTTCTTCCTGGAACATAGGCCTAAACTGTCCCCACCCACCCACCACCACCCTCCTCTGCCTGGTCGAGCTCATCCTCACCCTGACCAATTTCTCTTTTAACTCATTTTCTTTAGGTCAGGGGGTGGCCATGGGTACCCACATGGGCCCTAGTAATGCCTGTCTCTTTGTGGGGTATGTGGAACATTTCTTGTTCCAGTCCTATTCCAGCCCCCACCTGCAAATCTTTCTCCCATTTATCAATAGCATCATTGGTGCTGCTTCCCTCTCTCGTCTGGAATTGGAAAAGTTCCTCAATTTTGCTTTCCGTTTCCATCCTGCCCTCACTTTCATCTGGTCCATTCTCTGACTCTTTCCTTCCCTTCCTTGACATTTCTGTTTCTATTTCTGGGGATAAACTGGCCACTAATATCCACTATAAACCCCCACAGTTACCTGACTATACGACCTCGCACCTTGCTTCCTGTAAAGACTCTATTCCATTCTCTCAGTTCCTCTGTCTCCGTCTATTGTGCTCCAATGATGTCAACTTCAAAAAGGGGGCTTCTGAAATGTCCACCTTCTTACTCAACTGACCATTCCCCAGCACCATTGTCTGACCCATCTCCCGCACTTCTATCCTCACCCACTCTCTTCCCTCCTGCAACAGCACCAGGGCTCCCCTTGTGCTTACCTACCATCCCACCAGCATCCACATCCAGAAAAGCATTAGCCACCATTTCCGTCACCTCCAGCAAGATGCCACCACCAGATACGTATTCCCCTCCCCCCAACTTGTCCACTTACCCCAGGGACTGCTACCTCTGGCATACCCTGGTCAACTTTTCATTCACGCAAAACACACACCTCCACAGCCCCACGGCACCTTCCCCTGCAGTCGTTGAAGGTGTAAAACCTGCCTATTTACATCCTCCCTCCTCAGTATCCACGGGCCTAAACATACCCTCCTGGTGAAGCAGCACTTTACCTGCACTTCACAAAATTTAGTCAACGGCATTCGCTGCTCATAATGTGCTCTCCTCTACAAAGCATAGACTGCATGATAGCTTCGCAGAATACCTATGTTCTGCCTGCAAAAATGACCTTGAGTTTCCAGTTGCCTGCCACGTTAGCACAACACCCCGTTCCCTGGCCAACATCTCTGTCTCAGGCTTGCTGTAGTATTCCAGTGAAGCTCAGCACAATCTGGAAGAAGAAAACTTCATTTTCCGCATGGGGGACCCTGCAGCCTTCAGAATTCAATATTGAGTTCAATAACTTTAGGGCTCGAACTCTCTTAAGTCCTAGCTCCATCCCCTACATACCAGGCTTTGTTATCACAGAGATAGTGGGAACTGCAGATGCTGGAGAATCTGAGATATCAAGGTGTAGAGCTGGATGAACACAGCGGGCCAAGCAGCATTAGAGGAGCAGGAAGGCTGACGTTTTGGGCCAAGACCCCTCTTCAGAAATGGGGGAGGGGAAGGGCGTTCTGAAATAAATAGGGAGAGAGGGGAAGGCAGATAGAAGATGGATAGAGGAGAAGATAGGTGGAGAGGAGACAGACAGATCAAAGAGGCGGGGTTGGAGCCAGTAAAGGTGAGTGTAGGTGGGGAGTTAGGTCAGGCCAGGGAGGACGGACAGGTCAAGGGGGCGGGGTGAGGTTAGTAGGTAGGACATGGGGGTGGGGCTTGAGGTGGGAAGAGGGGATAGGTGGGAGGAGAAGGACCAGGTAGGGAGGCGGGGACAAGCTGGGCTGGTTTTGGGATGCGGTAGGGGGAGGGGAGATTTTGAAGCTTGTGAAGTCCCATTAACACCATTGGGCTGCAGGGTTCCCAGTGGAATATGAGTTGCTGTTCCTGCAACCTTCGGGTAGCATCGTTGTGGCACTGCAGGAGGCCCAGGATGGACATATTGTCTGAGGAATGGGAGGGGGAGTTGAAATGGTTCACGACTGGGAGGTGCAGTTGTTTATTGTGAACTAAGCGCAGGTGTTCTGCAAAGCGGTCCCCAAGCCTACGCTTGGTTTCTCCGATGTAGAGGAGTCCACAACGGGAACAGTGGATGCAGTATACCACATTAGCAGATGTGCAGGTGAACATCTGCTTGATGTGGAAAGTCTTCTTGGGGGCTGGGATGGGGTGAGGGGGGAGGTGTAGGGGCAGGTGTAGCACTTCCTGCGGTTTCAGGGAAAAGTGCCGGGTGTGGTGGGGCTGGAGGCGAGTGTGGAGCAGACAAGGGAGTCACGGAGAGAGTGGTCCCTCCGGAAAGCAGATAAGGGTGGGGAGGGAAAATTGTCTTTGGTGGTGGGGTCGGATTGCAGATGGCAGAAGTGTCGGAGGATGATGTGTTGAATCTGGAGGTTGGTGGGGTGGTACGTGAGGACGGGTGGGGGGGACGACTCTGTTTTGGTTGTTATTGCGGGGATACGGTGTGAGGGATGAGTTGCGGGAACTGTGGGAGGCACGGTCCCTCGACCACTGAGGTGGGGTGGGGGGGGGGGGGCGGGAGGTTACGGTCCTTGAAAAACGAGGACATCTGAGATGTACGGGAGTGGAATGCCTCATCCTGGGAGCAGATGCGGCGGAGACGAAGGAGTTGGGAATAGGGGATGGCATTTTTGCAGGAAGGTGGGTGGGAGGAGGTGTATTCCAGGTAGCTGTGGGAGTTGGTGGGCTTGAAATGGATATCGGTTTCTAATCGGTTGCCAGAGATGGAGACAGAGAGGTCCAGGAAGGTGGGAGGGGGGGTGGAAAGAGAGAGGTATTAGAGATGGACATCATTCTCAATGGACTACAGTCCACATTCAGGCCTTCCCAATTTGGCCCCAACCATGACAGCAACTCATATTCCGCTTGGGAACCCTGCAGCCTAACGATATCAATGTGGACTTCACAAGCTTCAAAATCTCCCCTCCTCCTACTGCATCCCAAAACCAGCCCAGCTCGTCCCCGCATCCCTAACCTGTCCTTCCTCCCACCTCAAGCCCCAACCCCATGTCCTACCTACTAACCGCATCACGCCCCCTTGACCTGTCGTATCTCCTCCCTACCTACGTTCACCTTTACTGGCTCCATCCCCGCCTCTTTGTCCTGTCTGTCTCCTCTCCACCTATCTTCTCCTCTATCCATCTTCTTTCCGCCTCCCCCTCTCTCCCTATTTATTTCAGAACACCCTTCCCCTCCCCCATTTCTGAAGGAGGGTCTAGGCCCAAAACGTCAGCCCTCCTGCTCCTCTAATGCTGCTTGGCCTGCTGTGTTTATCCAGCTCTACACCTTGTTATCACAGATTCTCCAGCATCTGCAGTTCCTACTATCTCATTAACTGATAGTGAGCTGGTCTTTATTTAATCCACACACCTTTCAAGAAAGGATCACTGGATAACAATCAGGAACAGGAATGCTTTCTAGTCTTTCTCAATTCAAAATATTCACATTCCTCTCAGACAGAGATGAGGAAGAATTTCTTCTCTCCCATAGTGAATCCATGGCATTCTTCACTATGGAGTGCCCTCGAGGCTGGATCATTAAACATATTCAAGGCTGATCTTATTGAATCATGGAGCAGACACATGGGCCGAACGATCTACTTCTGCACCCAAGTCCTTACAATTGACCAGTGGAGTTCTTTGGAATTCTTTTGCTCCAAATGGCTCAAATACCAACTCAATATTGCTGAATTAGTAGGGAGCCTCCATTCATTCTCATTTGTATCAAAGCTCTTCTTGCCAAGCCAAACTCAGTTCAGAAAAATCTCTCATTTCCAGCAGACATACTACGAAGGAAAAAAGTAATATTAATGTCATACACCATCATCATTCATGTTGAGTGATTAAGTAGGAAAATGAAGCTATGATCTTTTTTCACTGCTCTGAATCTTGATCTTTTTCAGAAGTGATAGAAATGTTTCCATTACTATTTATATGTGTTGTAATGACCCTCCCTGATAAAAGGCAAATATCATTCTCAAATATGTACAAAAATAAAGTTCCACTTTGCTTTTACTAATAATTTTAAAACTTATTTAAATACTACAAAGAATGAGAAGAACAGCCCTAACAATTCACTTTCTTTTCTTGATCAAGTGTTTGGCAATGATATCAGCTTTCACTGTTGCCTAACATTCCTGGTTTTTCTCAGCTATCAACAGTGATGGTGCTCCACCTCTTGTTCATAAACGTACATCACTAACATACCAGGGGTCAGAAGTCCAGGTCTCCCTTCTGTTGACCTTGTTTGCAGTGCCTGCTTAAATGGATTCTTTGCACTGGCCAGCAAAGTGGGGTATGATCACAAAGGAGTTGAGATTAAGTACGGGCAAATCCAGCACCAGCAACTCTTAAGGAAATGGGGAAGAACTGCTAGCAGTTGTTCAGCACTATCCAGGACACAGAAACTGGGAAGTAAAGCACAATATCTCTGTATCACTACTGCATGACAATAACATTTTGCTTTAAATACCTGACACGTTTGTAATTTGATGTAGTTTAGGCAATGCAAAGTCAATTATATATATTTTTTTCTTTATTCATTCACAGGATGTGAGGGCGTTGCTGGCCAGGCAGCATTTATTGCCCATCCCTAATTGCTCAGAGGGCAGTTAAGAGTCAACCACATTGCTGTGGGTCTGGAGTCACGTGTAGTCCAGACCAGGTAAGGATGGCAGTTGCCTTCTGTAAAGGGGCACTAGTGAACCAAATGGGTTTTTCTGACAATTGACAGTGGATTCATGGTCATCGTTATATTCTTAATTCCATTTTTTAAATTGAATTCAAATTCCACCGTCTGCCATGATGGGATTCGAGCCCACGTCCCCAGAACGTTATCTGGGTCTCTGGATTAACAGTCCAGCAATAATACGGCTCGGCCATGTATTGAATTTTCTAGCCCCTGAACAATGTGGGCAATGGTAAGTCAGTTGCTGGATTCATACCTGGCACATAAGAAGGTGGTCATGGCTGTTGGAGGCTGGTCATCTCAACTCCAGGATATCTCAGGGCACTGACCAATTGGGCCAAAAGGCCTGTTTCTGTGCTGTGTGACTCAAAGTTCTAACAGTTATTCAGGGTGCTGTCCTAGGCTCAACCATCTACTGCTGCTTCATCAATGACCTTCCCTCCATCATAAGGTCGGAAGTGGGGATGTTTGCCGATGATTGCACAATGTTCAGCACCATTCACAATTCCTCAGATACTGAGTCAGTCTGTGTTCAAACGCAACAAGATCTGGACAATATCCAGGCTTGAGCTGACAGTGTGGCGAGTAACATTGGCGCCACACAAATGCCAAGCTATGACCATCGATCAAACCATTGCCCCTTGACATTCATAGAGTCAGTCATGCAGTGCAGAAAAAGGCCCTTCGGCCCATTGAATCTGCAGCGACATAACCCCCACTAAAGGCATGCCAATGCCAATTTCCTGCACTTGTTTCATATCCTTGAATGTTATTCAATGGTGTTACCATCACTGAATCCCCCACTATCAACATCCTGGGGGTTACCATTGACCAGTAACTCAAGTGGACTCACCACATAAACACAGTGGCTACATGAGCAGGTCAGAGGCTAGGAATACTGCAGTAAGTAACTCATCACCTGACTCCCAAAGCCTGTCCATCATCTATATGGCACAAGTCAGGAGTGTGATGGAATACTCTCTACTTGCCCGGATTGGTGCAGCTCCAACAATACTCAAGAAGCTCAATCCAATCCAGGACAAAGCAGCCCGCTCTTTTGGCATCACATCCACTCCCTCCACCATCAACCCTCAGTAGCAGCAATGTGTACTATTTTCAAGATGCACTATAAAAACTCACCAAAGATCCTCAGACAGCACTTTCCAAATGCAGGACACTTCCATCTAGAAGCACAAGGGCAACAGGTACATGAGAACACCAGCAGTGGCAAGTTCTCCTCCAAGAAGCTCACCAGTTTGGCTTGGAAATATAGTTCCTTCACTGTTGCTGGGTCAAAATCTTCCCTGAGGGCAGTGTAGATCAAGGTGTAGCAGATGGAATGCAGCAGTTCAAGAAGGTAGCTCAAGACCACCTTCTCAATGGCAACTACGGATGGGCAATAAATGCTGGCCAGCCAATGATGCCCACATCCCATGAATGCATATAAAAAAAAAGAGAAATTAGGCTCTCATAGACATTTACAACAGAGGTCTATCAACACATATTAACAAAGATCCAAGAACACTAATCCCTTTTCCCAGCTCTTGGCTCTTGGCCCTAAAAGCTATGACAATGCAAGTGAATATCTAAATAATGTGTTGTGATCCCAGCCAGCATTCCTTCTAATTTTCTTTCCCAGAACTGGAAGTAAATGCTGCAACTGGCGTGCTTACATCAATCACTATGTATGGAACCTTGGAAGGTGCGTGCACAGCACAGACTAGATGGAATATTGATCCTAGTCGAAAAGTATAGAAGCTATTTTGTTCTTTGGTCTTAACAAGGTGGTTTTTTATTGAAATGCAAGCATTCAAGGTGTGGCAGATTTGGTTTTAATAATAAAACAAGTTTTTACATTAAAGAAATGAAGATAAAATAAAATAAACCAAACTAAGTGCATATTCAAACCACATGGTAAATACAACACTGCTTTACAGTACCTGCACTAGAGAGAATGTCCTTCTTTATTACATCAATAGGGCTTAAAGTCTTAAGAATCACAGTCTTGAGAATCTGATAGTCTCTTCTTTGAGTCCTCGTACAACAGAGGTTAGACTTTCTCAAATCCTAATAACCCCTTCAGGGTTTTAACCAAATATGTCTTGTCTGGAACTTTCAAACTAAACTCCTTACATTGAGGTAGCCCTTTTCTTTAAAAAAAGTTCTAAATTATCTCCCTTCTTCAGGAGCAACTGCCTTACACATCCAGCTGGAGCGATATTCCTCAAGATTTTGGTGTTTTCCCCAAGCCAAACAAAATTCCAAAATCTTTTAACTGAAGCTTAATGCACATCACTCTTTGTTTGTTTGTTAAACTTCCGTGATAGAAGCAAAACCCTATTACTCTGTAGGAACACTCTCTAATATTGTGTTTTAAAAGAAATCACCATGATGACATAAATACTTCCAAGTATTAAACATTTTTACACGCACAAAAATACCCACGTGCCACTAATTCGAAATCTAGAAATTCAACGAAGTGATACTAAAATACAGATAAGTCACTCATCTCACGTCAGACCTTGCTTAAATGTTTTGAGTTTCTGAATCAACCATCCTTTCACTTACAGTCATACTGGACTGGAAGCATTAACGCTGTTCCTCTCTCCACAAATGCCGGTAGACCTGTTGAGTTTCTCTGGCACTATTTTTATTTTATACTTTTAGTATGCGTGTAATAATCTTTGCGTATACTTTAAGTAGGTGGCTTGGTTTCCCTATTTTATCTTCTGTAAATTAACTTCTGTTTTGTTATCAAAACAAAATGTCTGTTCCTGTTTCGGAACATGCTCCAACTTTAGATTCATTACATCTGTGGCCAATAATGTGAATGCAGTTAACTAAGCGGTGTTAAATCTCAAACACTTACAAACATAAATGGTTTATTTTGATAAGTGTACTGTCTTACAATAAAGATTTTAACAGATACATAACTGATTATGAATTAATTACTGAATTACAGCATTTTTCTATTGCATGGGATCAGAATATAGCAAAATTTAAAGATATAAGCAGGAAAATGTCTAAACATAAAGTGCATTGTGATGACATGCTTAAGTTAAAAACTCTCAAAAGTGGAGTAATAGAGCAACTTAGACAGAAAAAAAAGTGCCAGGGTTTTGGACATCAGGGGAAAATAACAGCTGGAAGACATAATGTATAAAATTTTAAAAAACCCTACTTTTGTGCACTATGACAGGAGAGAATGTTAATCAACAGGATGAATGGATACTTGTCAACATCTCCTTTGATAATATCATTTCAGAGGCAGACTATAAACATTAGGAATATAAATCCAGCCGATTTGGCATCAATTGGGTATTGATTAGGCTTTCCTTTATCTCAAGTATTAACAATGCCTAATCATCAGATCAACATTTTTTTAGACGTTACAGCCAATTAAATGAGTTCTCTTCTGCTCCTTGCCATTGTTCTGAATCAAAAAGATCATTGCAACAGATGAAACTGCAAATGAAGCTGCAAATCAGTGTAATCTGCCAGTAGAATTTTTGAAAGAATTTACAGATTTTATTCTAGTAAATGAAAATATTGCACGCATGTTCGTGTTCAGACTGATCAGTGATTTTAAAACAGTCATCATTTCTTCAATTGCTATCAATTTCAACTTAATACAATATAAAAATTACAGGATGCTCACACAATAGAAATGTGGCAATTAGATCTCAAATGAAATGTCGGTGATGCACTATATTGCCTAGGCGATGCTCAAAGAAAATTAAAAAGCAAATGGAATGTTCTGCTGAAATCAATTTTAGAAAGCGGAGTTATTCAGAACTTAGTTATGTGAAGTAACTTCTGAATCATACTTAATATAATCAAAAACTGAGTATGTTGTTCTTGAATGTCACACAACTCAACTAATTCTGATAAAAAAGACAAATTTTTCAGTATATTAAATAACTGTCAAAATTCAGTAAACGTGGCTTTCAGAATTGGCCAGAACACTGCTAGTTGTTGATCTAAAGGAAATTTAGTAAATATCTTTTTAAAGTACGATGACATAAGGTGGATGGACACCCAATACATAAGACAGTATGGGGTACAGCAGTTTCAAAAACCTCAGTCTTATCTCCAACATTAGTTGACCATTGGTATGGATGATAACGACAGAGGAGGTGGTATGTTGCAGACCCACAAGTTTGGAAGCTATAGCTGATTATTGTACATTTTTTGAGATCATCATCCTTTAAGGACACTCCTGATATTTGTACACTTGTAGGAGATCAAGCCTTTATCATGCAAGCTGAAAATTCTTAATTAAAACCTTAGTTGCGGATTCAAACAAGGTGATGGCAAACTGGTACACGCCAGGTCCTTACAGATAGTAAGAACAGCTGATGCTGGACTCCGATATAACACAGTGTGGAGCTGGAGGAGCACAGCAGCCCAGGCAGCATTAGAGAAGCAGAAAAGTTGACCTTCTTCAGAAATGGGGGAGGGGGAAGGGAGCTCAGAAATAAATAAAGAGAGGTGGTGTGGGGCTGAGGCTAGGGAAGGTAGGTGGGATGGTCCTTAAAAATGTTAGTTTTGATTTTACCCCATCCACTTCAATTGCTGTACAGGTATTAGTAATAGCTTGTGCAATTCGAAGCTAAAAACAAATTCCTCATCTTTCCATCACTCTCAGAAAATTGAGTAATGATTTGGTGACAAGGTACAATAATCTATCTCATCTTATTTAAGTGCTCCCCCTTCTTGATGCTGGTGGGGAGATGGGTGGCGGGGGGGGGGGGGGGGGAAGAATTCTAGCATATTTCAGCCAATGTATTTCCCCAATGGAAATCAGTTTTCATAAAAAGAGATTAAATCCTTGAATTCTTCGGCATTTCCAGGAAAAGCTGCAAGCAGATGGTCCTGTAAACTGGTGTTTATAAAATTTCTTGACTCAAATTTAAATGATTCAAATGCAAAACAGCTTTCCATTGTTATATTAATGATTAGTTCTTTTGAATAAGAGCAATAGATACTTTACTTTGCGTTCTCAATTATCTAATTATTCTAATGTAAATTAAGAAAACATTTTCTAATCAGGGAGGAAAGACCAAGAGAATGTAAGTGATAAATTGTAATTGTCACTTTCAGGCTTGTGTTTGATAGTCTAATTGCAAGTTGATCAGAATTTCTTGCAGAACAGAGACATCTGAAGGACATAACTGCTGCAGATAAATAAATAGAAAATAACAGCAATATATCAAGTTATTAAAAAGGCAGAATTTTATTACTCTTACCACAGACCAAATATACATTCCAGCCTCAACCAAGTTATCCTTATCTATATGGAAACCAATGAATAAGAAATAGGCACACAAATTTATGGGTTCTCTAATCTGTTGTATTCCAAGTCCCCACTTCTGTTTCACTTCACACTGACACTCAGGGAAGTATCTATAGTAACAGTTAATGCCTCCTCCTTGCTCAGCATGACATCATTCTGATCTAAGAGATAGCAAGCACTGCAGATGCTGGAGTCAGAGACAACACAGTGTGGAGCTGGAGGAACACAGCACGCAAGGCAGTATCAGAGGAGCAGGAAAGTTGATGTTTCGAGTCAGGACCCTTCTACAGAAATTAGACCCATTTCTGAAGAAGGATCCTGATATCACTGCTGCAGATAAATAAATAGAAAATAACAGCAATATATCAAATTACTAAAAAGGTAGAATTTTATTACTCTTACCACAGACCAAATATACATTCCAGCCTCAACCAAGTTATCCTTATCTACAAAGTGGCATGGGAACCAATGAATAAGAAACAGGCACACAAATTAGACCCATTTCTGAAGAAAGGTCCCAACCTGAAATGTCAACTTTCCTGCTCCTCTGCTGCTGCCTGGCCTGCTGTGTTCCTCCATCATTCTGTTCTAGTTTAATTTGCAAGAGATGGTCCGTGATAGCTCTGTGATATGGTAAAAATATCTGGAAGTTACCAGACAATTAAGCAGTAACAAAGTCACACTGAGTTATACCAGCTCACCAATTGAAACGGAGATTACATTAACCTGCAAATACTTTTGCCTTATTTTAGACAATTGTATTAACTATACATATTCAAAAATTATTCAATTGAATATTTTATTAGCATTGGAAAAATCGATGGAAGGTTTCCATCATCACTGTAAGTCTGTAAGTGGAAATTTATTTTCCCTTGCATTTCTCCACACAACAGTTCCTAAGTCTGGATAGTTCTCACATTACAGCATGCTTTTTAACTTGCTGTTCCTTTTGAATCAAATGGAGATAGAAAGTCAAGATAAACGCAATAAAGATCAAATGTTCCATAAATCCAAATATATATTGGCACATAAACACAGCAATGTATGTAAATACAATTGTTCAAAATTGAGATGTGCAGCTCTATTAAGACCAAATTGTCTGTCTCAAAATGCAAATCAGGATAATTTATGATTATCTTCTCCACCTTCAAAACCCTCTAATGCAAATTAAAAACAATGAAAACCCATGCAATACTTTCTGCTCGATACCAGATTAGTCTATTAATTGGGAAATTCTGTACAAGGATATAGTGTGTACATCAGTTATTTTTGCTACAGCAGAGGGGGAAATCAGGACTGCATGAATGTTTTCTGTTATATTAAAATTATTTTTAACAACCCAGTCCTAAAACTATTTTTCTCTGTGAATTTGTTCAAACTAACATTAAATTGGGAATGTCACAACAAAGGTTGCTCTAACAAAAACAGGGATAGTCATTATATAACTATAAAAAATGAAAATGTGCTTACAATGCAACAGATAATAATGCATGCTGGAATATTCTGTAGTACATGTATTACAGTGCAGTTTTCAGAAAAGTGTATTACAGGACTTGTGCCTGTCTTTACATTGTAACACCACTTTTTAAAAAATGGACTCAAGTGTATGTCAATCTGTTAGCCTTGTGTTTAAGTCAAGTGTTGAAATTAAAAGTCAAACTTGCAAAGGCTTGGCGCATCTATCAAAACACCTTACACAGCAGGGATTAGATTTTTCAATTCTCAGTTCTAGAAATTGTGTATACATTGCATAGGTGTCACATTATAAAAAGAAAATTTCAGGCTTATCAAACAGAAAAGCCTCATAATTGCTTCCACTTTGCTAAACCTGCACTTTGAAAAAATACTATTGCGAAAATCAGTTTCAATTTCTACATATGTCATTCATCTACTTAAAAAAAACAACTGGATATTTACAACTGAACTATGTCAAACTTTGCAATTAAGTCACTGATTGGTTTATCATAAAGGGATTAGCCGATGACAAGAAAGGTCTTTAAATATTCACAATGTAACCAAAAATAAAAACAGAACAATTCTTCCAATAGATTCTGACAAAAATAAAGTGTGCACAGCTGCAGCAGCAGCCTTATCTGAAAAATCCCAAAGCTGTGTTATACTGGACAGCAAACTATCCAGTTGCTATTTTTAAATATAGACAGATTCGTATTTGAAATCCAATTTCCTTTCATTACAACTGCCTCACGTTCCTAGATACCTTTGCATCATACAGTCAGAGAGTAAGTGTGTTCATGTCAGGCAACAGGAAGGACAATTTTACACCATTGCTTTAAATATAAAAAGGTGTTCAGCATCCTGTTTCTATTACACTCCTGGGAGTCCAAAATGAATTCTTTAATTCGGTTTAATCAATGACAGACATTAAAAAAGAAAAATAAAGATCACAGTTACATTCATACAGAGCCTTTCATAATCACAGGACATCCCAAATTTCCTTACAGACAATGAAGTGCTCTTGAAGTGCTGTCCCTGTTGTTATAAGAAATGCACAGTCAATTTGCACACAATAGGACTGCACAAAATACAATAAAACAAATGACAAAACTGTCTGTTTAGGTGTTGGTTGAGAGAAAACATGGACAAATATAAAATGAAAATTATTAAAAGTTGTTTGAATGAACTCACAATAAATGATGGCTGGGCAAATGCTTTTAATGCTTGTCATACTTGTAAGAACAACATTTTAATGCTGGAAAGTGGTTTCACTAAACCCACTGATAAAAAATTGTTTTTCAATTTGTTTGTATGCCAAAGATGGAAGCTACGTAATGCTTTAATACTTCAGAATTCCATTAATAAAAAACATTGAGGCCTACAGTAATTGTTTTTCTTTATGGATTAATATCCTTGAACCTAGCAGCAGTTATTCCTTAATGTTGCTGGAGATGATGAAAGCCTATGGCTCGTTGTCCTCTACAGCTTGTCCTGCATTCACCTCAGCATTTTGGGAACAGAAGGATTACCCAAGATAAGAAACCTTTCACACATCAAAACTAGGAAATTCAAAAGCCACATGATGAGAACACAACTCATTTGAAACCTGGAAAAGATGTTACAAAGTTCTCACAGTATTACAGTATCCACTAACCACTGCGGTTTAGTGAATTTGTGCATTTAGAGACAGCCAATCACCTGCTCTAACGGCTTGCAGTTTTTAGGGAGATATACATGCTGATTTTTCAACAGTTAATTTCTTCCCTGAATTTAAACTTTATGAAATAAACCGCAAACAAGTATCAACTGCAAACACTGATATTTCCAATTCGAGTTGGCACAGACAGAAAGTGCAAGATGGCATTTTAGGGTGGAATTTTGCCACAAAGTTAACGAACTGCTTCTTTTACTGTAGATTTTTGGTCACTGTTCCTTTGCTCAAAATTAAGGTTCCAGGTAAAAGAAAATCATACCTTCATGGAATGACAATGAGAACCAGACTATTTGCTGTCCTATAAAGCTTAACATTGGCATGAGCACAATAAATAACAGGTAACTTTCCTTCGATTAGAGAGTGACTCAAACTTTAGAGCAGATACTGCTTTACAGATCTTTGGTCCCTCACTGGAGTAATTTTATTGTATTTAATTTTGAGGGTAGTTTAAAAATATGTACATCACATTACAAACATATCAAAAAAACTAGCTAAATTTAAGAATCTTCTAAACATATTTAAAAAAAAATGAAAAAAAAAACACATTCTTTTAAAAAAATGACCTGGTTTGAAATGACTTAATTCATATAAACATAGTAAACAATCAATCTACTGCTTTTTCGTTCAAACACATGGTTGAACAGACAGTGCAGTTCTTTTGCAATTTGAGAATTTTATATTTGTACCTTACTTGTGCAATATTAATGCAAGGAACACTTTTGTTTAGCATTTCACCCTAATGAGTTAAATACAGTGTGTCAATGTTTAATTAAACCCAAGGTTGGTTTTAGGTATCTGTGATAGAGCCTCATTCAAACACACATTATTTACATAAAAGTTCATATTTGTGGATACCCAGTTTTAAGTAAATTTACAGCATTTCCCTCCCACAGCAAGGAAGTGAAGTTGTTTGTAAACCAAAGCCTGAACGTACATTATCTATTGAAAAGATCTTCAGGAGATTGCCTGGTATAGGTATGTAATAGTCATTTCCATTTTCTGTTGAAGACCCTCAAAGATCTTTGGTTCTCTTGTTCACACTTCAAATAATACCGCAGTATGTGGGAGTGATCTGAAACTACAGCAATAACTGATATCAACCATATATTAAAATTATTTTGATAAATTATTTACTAACAATGGTCTTTTTTATATTTATAGAGGTGACCTATCAACAGTAAATCAATAAAAATAAAATTTGCTTCTCATAATACAGCTGATAAACAGTGGAAAAGGTTCAGAGCTCTATGGCTGGCAAACATTAAAATGACCGATACTGAAATACAATCAATGACAGTATGAAACAGTATAATTTGTCAGCAGCTTCAATGGCCAGTTTTGGCATTCAAAAACAGAAGCTTGCTCTATCAATGCTATTGCTCCTCACCAGTCTTTCCTGCTTACCTCTGCTCTGCAAACTGTTTTCCAGCAGTCAATCTAATTGACTACATGCGCAAATCTGTACAGTGCTAACTTTGACAAGATTGACTCCAGGCAGGGAATGGGGAATGAATGGAATTTTAATACAGGCAAGTGGATGGGATTGTTACGAGGTGAACACCATTGCATGAAAGCATGCCAGGTAGAGAACACCATCACAACTTTCAGGTTTAACTCAGTCAAGACAATGAATGGGCAACTAACCTATTCCCAAGGAGCATTTCGATATTAATAAGGCTGATAGCCTGTGTTTTAACACCTTTTGTAGAATTTCCCAACCTATGAGAAACTGTCAGGAAAACCTCAAGGATCACCCATGGCCAGGTTTGATTCCACCCTCCCCATGACTGGATCTCCCTGCCATGCTAACAGGTTTGCACTCCCATGAGTTCTGTGGCTTCCTCTACTGCATTCCTTGTCCAACTGGCTAACTTCTGTGCAGGGAACCTTTCGATGGCCGATGACACACACTATGGAGTTAAAATTCTACATGTGAGGAAGCCCAATATTATACTTCCACACGTCTCCCCAGAAAACAAGGGTCAACTCCTATTATTTTAGACATCCATACAGACCTTGACTACTGAAGCTATATGCAGCATTGAGGGAATCCATCCCTGGATGATGATCAAAAGAAAAATTTTAGCAGAACTCTGGGTTCTGAGAGTCCAATTTTGAAACCTTACTCCCTGTTGATATCAATACTAACCATAATTTTAACTTGAGGTTTTGTTTGACTGCAGAGTTTGATATTACAGCATTATGAACCAGCAGGGGAGATTTCCCTTGATTAATTTTAAAATTATTAAATTAATGTATTAAAAATTTGGACTTCTTAATCTTAAAAGTAACAATTTTTGTATTTTACACATCATTTTTATCCTCACACGTTGGGGTTATTAGTGCTGTGTACCACATTTCTATTGAAAAGGAGAAGAATCTGATTCCACATCTTTTCAAGTGACAGTGGTCATTAGCAGGTTTGCAGTGACCTTATGAAACTCTCTTCTTCTGTGAAAGTACCAGACCTCTACACATCTATGGCCATAACGTAAATAAAGCAAAATGCTTGTTGAGATACATGCTAAAACTCTACCTTTCCTAAGGAAAACGCTCTATGCCATACACTATTCCAAAATGATCGCTAGTGATGTTCACCACCAGTCAAAAACAAACAAAAAGTGCTGAACAGCAACGTAGGTGCTCAATTTTTCTTGCTGGATTGAGACTTCACTGGTTTCTCTTGCTATTTACAATCCATTGGAAAGCTGTCACTAACAAAAACCACACGATGCTACAGCTTCACCATATAACAATCCTAATTAATCTGCAGGATGTATTTTCATTCATTGATAAATGCAAGGATTTTAGAGATCTGAACTCATAAACTACTTGAATTTTGGATGGAAAGTTTGAGACTATTTCTTACTCAAACACCAAAAGCTAGCATATTTCAATATGAGATAACAAGGTGTGGGGCTGGATGAACACAGCAGGCCAAGCAGCATCATAGGATATCTCTGATACATATTTCAATATGACTACATTTTTGATCTATTTTCCTACTGAGTTTAAACACAAATCTGTAATCAGTGAAAATGAATGGGGCTTATGGATACTCACCTATGAATGCTAAAACAGCATCACATGTCAGCTAAGACTCCATTTCAACAGTCACAGAGGTAGTGCCACTTGCAGTTGCTGATGAGAAAAAGCAGTTACACTTTAGAGAAAATATCTGATTTATTAAAGAAAATTATCCTATGTTTTCTGTAAGTTTACATTTAGCATTGTAAGCACATTACATTGAATCTAGAAATATACTGTTCTATATTATTATATACCCCATCCTGCTTCTGGCACTCATTCCTTAGCAAAATTCCCCTTCTAGTACTAATTGAGTGTTCTTCATTGCTGAGCAAGTTGCTTGACTAACAGCAGAACATGAGAGACAACCCTGTCCTCATTCAATATTTACAGCCACACATTCTTGCAGAAGAGCAAACCATTAGGAAAACTGGTTTATGTTTGCCACTTCTTTAGACTGAGGGCACGAAGGCCAATTCTAATTACTCACCACTGCTCGAGTTTATCAACAAAGAACAAGGATCAAACTTTAATTTTTTTTACATGGCTCCACACCATGTCAAGTGGTGTATTTTACTAACTACATTCCGATTGTTCTTTCTTAATATCCAGTATAAATGATGTAGAATTTTCCTAAAATGGCAAGAGGCTCATTGTCAAACGAGCTGAAACAGATAATGTTTAGCAGAAAATGGAGCGCGCACTAGCTGTTTCATCTATGAGAATTAGCATTCATGTCCATGAAGAGAAAAACAATTAGAAGTAGCTGACAAAGATCTTAAAACGGACAGTTACTGGTGACAAATTTCAGTGTTCTTTAAGACAGGGAACAAATTCATATTTATTTAAATTGAAGTCATGTCTTGAGATTTCTCAAGGGTTACTTTTCGATTCTCACTAACTTCTTTGTTAGGTGAGAAATCTATTACCATTGTTTTCTGTATTTGTATTCAAATTTTTTTATTCACCCACGGGATGCAGGCATCTCTGGCTAGGCTAGCATTTATTGCCCATTGGACAATTAAGAGTCAACTACATTGCTGTGGGCTTGGAGTCACATGTAGGCCAGACCAGGTAAGAGTGAAAGATTTCTTTCCCTAAAGGACATTAGTGAGCCAGATGGGTTTTTCCAACAATCAACAATGATTTCATGGTCATCATTAGACCCTTAATTCCAGATTCTTTAGGGAATTCAAATTCCACCATCTGTCATGACAGGATTTGAAACAGAGTCCCCAGAACATTAGCTGATCATTCTGGATTAGCAGTCCAGCGATAATATCGTTAGGCCATTGCCTCCCACATATGGCATTTTTGGGTTGTCAAAAACAGAATTAGAAGAATTGATCAACACCCTACAAAAATTATCAACCCTCTATTAAGCTAAAAACCACAACATACAGAAAGTGAGATAACAAGCATGGGGCTGGATGAACACAGCAGGTCAAGCAGCATCATAGGAGCAGGAAAACTTGACGTTTCGGGCCTAAACCCTTCATCAGAAATGGGGGAGGGGAAGAGGGTTCTGAAATAAATAGGGAGAGAGGGGGAGGCGGATAGAGGATGGACAGAGGAGAGGATAGGTGGAGAGGAGGCAGACAAGTCGAAGAGGCGGGGATGGAGCATGCAGAAAGTGTTCTATTTTACATACACCCCAGTATTTGAAGTGGCATAAGACAACAACAATAAGTTAGAAACAAAATATCTTCTTTCAGTAATTGACACACACTTCATCTCTGTGACTTCAACTTTTCGTGGCTCCCAAAAATGGAAAATATATTTTACTTTCTCAAAAACCAAGAAATGTAAACAGACACAATACCATTCTTAAGATTTATTAAAGAGGACTGCACATACTGCTACTGTGCTCTGCTACTACATCCTTTATAATAGACTGTAACATTTTCCCAATGACAGATGCCAACTGGCCTGTAGTTATTATTTTTGTATCCCTCCATTTTTGAATAAACATGTTACACTGGTCGTTTTCCAAGCCACTGGGAGTTTTCTAGAATCTAAGGATTCTTGGAAGATCACAACCAGAGGATCA
Source organism: Ginglymostoma cirratum (assembly GCA_024137785.1). Classification (NCBI taxonomy): domain Eukaryota; kingdom Metazoa; phylum Chordata; class Chondrichthyes; order Orectolobiformes; family Ginglymostomatidae; genus Ginglymostoma; species Ginglymostoma cirratum. The sequence continues at coordinate 46,398,341 of JAHRHZ010000016.1, read as the reverse complement.
AGTAGCTCTACAGCTACTTCCTTTAAAATCCCAGGATGCAACCCATCAGGTGCAGCAGACTCAACACTTTTAGCTCCATTAGCTTCCCAGGTATCTTTTCTCAAATGATTTTGTGTTTATTTAACCACTTGATTACTTAAGATTTTTGTAATACGACTGGTACCCTCTACTGTGAAACCTGACGCAAAGTACTTGTCCAGCTCCTCTGTCACTTCCAGTTGAAAAAAAAAGTGCAAAATACTCAATAGAGGACAGATATAAAGAGAGAGTGTGGTATAAAGAAAGAAAGTCTTCATGCTCCCTACCCATTCCTTTGGCCCCTTATAGCTCTATGTTAACAATGCCAACTCATGCCAAAACATGCCCCAATCTACCATGATTTGCTCTTACATTCAAAGAAACCCAGCATTCACCACAGGCAGACTTCAGAAGCTGTGATAAGATTAAATAATGATCAAAATATCTATTACAGCTTTCACTGTAATTAACAAACATCACCAGACATGAAAGCCCATTCAAATCTTTAAAACACTCTCAAGGGCTCAATTCCTAAACTCAAAACAAACAGACGCGTACACATAACCACCACATCCTCCATTAATAAACTATTCAAATTGTCAACTGAACTGTGAATTTACAACCCTCCCACTGGGATAACAGTAGGTTGTGGAAAGCAGCCAATCATTAATAATGACATAATGACCACCCTCATGATAATGACAACAAATAGCTATTGTAACTGCTCCAATCAATATTTTTCAACTGTAATGCAGGCTAGCTTATCAGTTTAAGTTTTGAAAGGTTTGGGAATTTAAATAACTTGACAGCTTGCCAGTTCTATAGGTTTATCCACCATTCGTGAGTATTTATGTCTTCTCTGTAAATCTGAGACTCCTGCACAGTAGAATATCACCTTACAACAAAGAAAACGAGGCCTGCAAATACTCAGTTCAAATGCTGAGTTCAGATTTCCCACCTGTGCTTCTCATGCTCCTGGTGCCTTTACCTTAGCGGCAAAATTGGGATGTCAGAAATGGGGCAGGACGCTTAGATCTGGGTCCTATCTATCATTTGTAAAGGTCAATGGAGTCTCCATAAAAAGTACTAATCAACCCCTAGGAACTCTGGTTTCACCCTTTATTGTGTTCTTTGATTGAGAGAGTAATGCAATACTGATGGCATTATTCTGAAGCATTTGAAATGTTGGCTGGCTGAAGATTGTCAGTCCAGCCTGTTCCTGAAGCAACTGCACAAGCTCCAAATTTAATTAATCAGGAAGGATGATTTCTGTAATTACATCATTATAGCTTTGAAGCACAATTCTAATCATCCTACCTGAGTATTCCACATCTGATTCACCCTCGTCCCAGTGCTCCTCATGGGACAGTAATGGATTGTGACTCTCTGACTGCGATTTCATGGGGAAGGAATGCCCATCGCCCACACTGCAAGTAAAATTTTAGAGATTCAACAGTGAGGAAGATTATATTTAGCAGAATGCAGAGTTTGAGTCTCAGCACTTAGCCCAGCACTGATGACTAAATTTAAACACAAATGTTTCTTGGGTCCCTGACGGTTCAAGCCTGCATAAAGCTAAATGAATCAATGACATTTGTCATAAAGATAATGTACAATTCAGTCACGGGGAAGCTACATTTCACTGAAACCCTTAACCAGTGACCTTCTACACCCCATTACATTCTGCTTGTGCTTGGTCTAAAACCGGACACAATATTATAAATGGACATCAGTAACAAATACAAACCAACATGGTATCATACCTGGTAAAGATAGGAAGCAGCCAGTACTTTTTTTTTGGTCCGAATACTTGAGTTAAATTTTTCCACACACCCAGGTTAAAACCATTTTTATCAGCACCGTGCTGAAATACTGGTGCAGAAAAGGCCTCTAGAGGAAAGGAAACAAAGAAAACAAATGAGGAAAAATTTCACCATATATGTTTTTAAACTTTCAAAAGCAACTTGATGGTACAAGTACTGAAGGAGTAGCTAGTCATTTCAGTTGGTGGGTGGCTGTCCGAACAGATGGAAAATTGCTCAGTTCTCAGAGTACTTCTGCGAAGATTATATATTCTGGTAAAACTAGAAGATCGAACTGGTAATTTACTGACTGTTTCCTGAATTGTAGCTTTCCAATTTTAATAATGGTTTTTCTTCTTTACTGATCGTCTTCTACCGTCATTGTGGGGTTGGTTAGCTTAGTTGGCTGGATAGCTGGTTTGTGACGCAGTGTGATGCCAACAGTGAGAGTTCAATTCCTGCACCAGCTGAGGTTATTATGAAGGATTCTCCTTCTCAACCTCTCCCCTCGCCTGAGGCATGGCGACCAGCTGACTCTCTCCAATGAGAAAGAGCAGTCCTATGGTCCATTAGAACTACGTTGACTCTACCTCTACAGTCACCTCATTTTTAAGACTATGAATGTTGGCTTCCTCTATTTTCAGCATTCCTCAGCTAAAGTAAAACTTCGGTTGCTGGATTGGAGATAAATACAATTACAAAACTGGCTACCAGGTCTTAAATAATATGCCTTAAATGGGTTGTGAGAGTTCAGTACACTTAAATTCTCTTCTCAATGTTCCTTCCTTCTTTTTTGTTCTGTAACACATCAAAATAAGAATTTATAATGCTACAAGTCATAGCGTCCAAAGCTGCACCCAACAAGTTCACTAGATCTCAGGTACTACTTTATTTCTCCTATCTTTATGAAGGGCTAGTTCAGTTTTGACAGTCTTGAGATGTGTTATTGCAGGGTGACTCGCAATATGATACAAAAAGGCAAGCTTACAAAGAAGATGGTACAATGATCCACATTATAGCTAAATGTATTACAATTTGGCCTTTACCATTATGTATATAAACAGATGAATAACAGTTTGCATAAACACACCAACTTTCCTCAGAAAGAAAACTTGCAACTTTTGTTCCATCATCTGGTGGCATGGTGGCTCAGTGGTTAGCACTGCTGCCTCACAGCATCAGGGGCCCGGGTTCGATTCCAGCCTCGGGTGACTGTCTGTGTGGAGTTTACACCTTCTCCCCGTGTCTGCGTGCATTTCCTTCCACAGTTCAAAGATGTGCAGGCTAGGTGGATTGGCCATGCTAAATTGCCCATAGTGTTCAGGGGTGTGTAGATTAGGTGGGTCATAGGGGGATGGGTCTGGGTGGGATGCTCTGAGGCTCAGTGTGGACTTGTTGGGCCGAAGGATCTGTTTCCACACTGTAGGGATTCTATGATTCTATGACCTACTGCAACCCACACTAAACAACAAACTTTTATCACAATAAATGGTTTACTGAAGAATATATAGGATGCTCAATACAACTCCATTGCTTCACAGGTAGAAAATGCTGTTTGTTAGGTGATAAGTTGTTGAACCTACAGTTCCAGCTTATTTGTAGGTATAACACCACATAGAAGGAGAATTGATTATCTCTCCAGTTGCTTTGTCAAACCTTTGGAAAGCTTGTCTCAGCTTGCACATTAGTAAACGCTGCTCACCGAATTCTACCACCTCTCATAAGAGTAATGAATCAAAACTGAGTGAACTGGAAGAACTGAGGACATTGTTGCTAAGTCTGCAGATGACACAAAGATAGGTGAAGGGAGAGAGTATTGAGGAAATGGGGAGGCTGAAGGAGGATGTGGATAGGCTAACAGAGTGGGCAAAGAAGTGGCAGATGGAATATAATGTAGGAAAATGTGAGGTTATGCACTTTGCTAGGAATAATAGAGGTGGAGACTATTTTCTAAACGGAGAAAGGTTTCAGAAATCTGAATCACGAGAGGACTTAGAAGTTCTAGGCCAGAATTCTGTTACGGTTAACATACAGGTTCAGTTGGCAGTTAGGAAGACAAATGCAATGTTACCATTCATTTTGAGAGAGTTAAAATACAATGGATGTACTGCTGAGGCTGCTCTGGTCAGGCTGTATTTGGAACATTGTGAACAGTTTTGGGCCCAGATCAAAAAAGTAGTGCTGACATTGGAGGGGGTCCAGAGGAGGTTTACAGGAACAATCCCAGGGAGGGAGGACTTGTCATGAGCAGTGGTTGAAGACTCTGGGTCTGTACTCGATGGACTTTAGAAGGTTGAGGGGCATCTCACTGAGACTAAGAGGACATTGAGAGGCCTGGATAGAGTGAACGTGGAGAACGTTTCCACTATAGGAGAGACAAGGACCCAAGGGCACAGCCTCACAGAGTAAAGGCTGTTTCACACTGAGAGGAGGAGGAATTTCTTAGCCAGACGGTGGTGAATTTGTGGAACTCACTGCCATAGAAGGCTTTAGAGGCTGAGTTACTGAGTGTATTTAAGACAGAGATAGATACGTTCTTGCTTATTAAGGAGATAAAAGATTATGGGTAGAAGGCTGGTGAATGGGGTTGAGAAAATATCAGCCATGATCGAATGGTGTAGTAGACTTAATAAGCTGAATGACCTACTTCTGCTCCTACATCTTACAGTTTTATGTATGTCCCTGGATTATTACAATACATTCCCTTTGAGTTTTAAGTAGGTTGTTTGAAGCTGGTTACACCAATTCTACTCCATGGCAACAAAATCAATTCTAAGCTGAATCTCTATGTTCTACAGATACCTAACAAAACTAGGTAGGCCTGTGAGTTGTGAGGAAAACTTAAGGAGGCTTCACGGGGATCTAGACAAGTTGAGTGCATGAGTAAACTCATGGCAGATGCAGTATAACGTGAATAAATGTGAAGTTATATCGTTTGGTGCAAAAAAAACCAGGAAGGCAAAGTATTATTTAAATAGTGATGTACTGAGAAATGTGATATACAAAGGCTTGGAGGCATCCTTGCACACCCTTAAATCAAATTAAATAGGTAGGTGCAGCACGTAATTAAAAAGGCAAATAGTATGTTGGCCTCCATTGCAAGAGGGCTTGAGTTCAGTAGTAGAAATTTCATAATGCAGTTGTACCATGACCCAGTAAGACTGCACTTGGAATAGTGTGTACAGTTTTAGTCTCCCTACCTAAGTGAGAAGATACTTGCCAATAATGGGATTGTAGAAGAGATTCATTAGACTGATACCTGGATGGCAGGACTTTTGTATGAGGAGAGATTAGTTCAGTTGGAACTGTGTTCACTACATTTTAGAAGAATGAGAGGGGATCTGATTTAAACATGTAAAATCCTAACAGGACCAGACAGGCTAGATGCAGGGAAGATGTTTCCCCTGGTTGGGAGTCTAGAACCAGAGTTCACAGTCTTAGGATATGGGAAAGGCCATTTAAGACTGAGGTGAGGAATCATTTCTTCACTCACAGTGGTCAATATGTGGAATTTGCTACCACAGGAATCTGTGGAGACCAGGCCACTGAACATATTTTTAAAAAAGACGCTGATGATGTCTTTAATATCTAAAAAAATTAAGAGGCACTGAGGTAAAGCAGGAATATAGCACTGAGACAGGCAATCAGACACAATTATATCGAATGACAGAATAGGCCTGAAAGGCCAAATAGCCTACTCCTGTTCCAAGTTTCTGTGTTTCTGACAATCACGTGTGCCAATATTAACAAGTCAATTGCAAACACTGTCAGGGAAACAACTCTCATTACTATCCTCATTAAGAGATAACGTTTAATTTGATTACTTCTTCATTTAATGGTAAGGAGATAACAAAAACAGTATTTCTAACCGACACTACCCTTTTTCATTAATAGTGCACAATATTGTAGACTTGCTGCTCAACTCTTACCTAATGTAGATCTGTTCAAACTGACCAGCCAACAATGGTAACTGAGGAGGAACATGAGGCTGAGGAAGAACATGACAGCCACAAAGAGAAGAAAGAGTACATGAAATTTTGCACGACCATCAGACAGACCACCCTGTCAAGCAAATAAAAAGTTAGTGAATGAGATTGGTCTTCCGTAACTGAGAGACATAAATAAAATACGTTTCTGAAGTTTAATTTATTGACTGAATTGAAATCAAGTTTTACGCAGTGAAAAAAAATACTGGTATTCCATGCATTTTAATAGGTGCTTGGTCATATATTTAATAAATCAGGTTAAAGACAAAACTTGATGCAGCACTATGCAGTTGAGAAGATCTTACTTCAATTTGCAATCAGTAATAAGTTAACTGATTTTAGTCTAGTTGGTAGTTACTCTACCATAATTGTTCTCTATGCCCCTAGGTGAGGAAGGTGGTGAGATAGAGAAAAGTCATCCAGCATTCCCACTTTTGCCCACTATCCAATAGCCCTGTTGAATTATATCAATGTTGAGTGAGGAAAGAGTTACAAAATAAAAATTACCGTCCAAAACATGATGAAGTATCGCAGAACAGTGGTAGCAACGAACAAGCAATACAGCATGGAATATCCCAAAAAAAGAAGAAAAAATTTGTAGTTTGAAAATCCAATACAGTTATTCACCCTAAAAGGAGAGAAAAAAATCAGGACAGGGTCTTTTCATTCATAATCATAAAGACAGAAAGATCTTGCCATAAAAGCAACAGTTTTCAAGAGCCCAGATGTCCCAAAGCATTTTACAGTCAATTAATTACTTTTGAAATATAGTCACTGTTGCAATATAGGAAATGTAGTTACCAAATGAATATGGTGTAATTCCAAACAAAGTGAGATTCTGACTGAACATTCTATTTTTGTATTCAGTTCATTGACAAGTAACTGAAGAGGACATGAGGGTGAACTCACCAGCACGTCTCTGAAAAAAGTCGACACAGCGATGAGTGCCCGTGCTTAATCAATTGTTTAAGAAATTATGCATATAAGGGTGTAAATGTAAACGGAACCCCTAAATAAATGACATTACAGGCAGTCCCAGGTTGCAAATGGGTTCCATTCTTGAGTCCATTTGCAAATCGATTCATATGCAGTTGGAACACAATAATAGAACAATATAAAATAGGTCTAAGTACAAGGAAACATTTGCATGTTGGATACTTAAAATTCATATCAATACACGCTTGTACAGGTGTGCGTTTATAAGTATGAGCATTCGCAAGTCAGAAGCTCATAAATTGGGGACCGCTTGTATTTTGTTTTGAATAAAATGGAAACTTGATTCTAAAAAGGATTTTGTTAAAGACAGTAAACAGTGGGAAAATCTACTTTCAAGGATTTGCTCATCTGAATCCAATGCTCCACTCAGTTATTTGGGAGAGAGATGTTAAGCGGCAATGCATGCAATCAGATAAAAGTGAAACTTCTCAGGTCTTACAAATTAAGTAGTGTTAGAACAGCAATGTTAAATATATTTAAATTTATATTTTAATTTTCCAAACTAAAGCTTTTCAGCCAGAGCAACAACTGAACAAGTATTCTTGAAGGGCTTTCAAAGTTTATCACCAAGAAGATAACATGGTAAAAATTAATCGGAGGATTACTTGAACAGAATGTACAATTTAAGTGATTATTAAACAGTCTTAATTCATGACAGGATAACTCTACAATCCACGCATTTAACACCAAGAGAGAAAATATTGTCTGGAACAAAAACGCAACGGAATTATAAAGGGCTTCTGAATTGATCTTGACCATTGTCACCGATGAAGGTTAGGAGGTCACTAAATATAAATTTGAACCTACCACGGACAATGATGATCCATTTTTAACACACATCTAAGAAACAAAGACAATAATAAAATCCAGTAAGTGATAGATACTGAAAGAATATTTTTAAAAAGTAACACTCAAATAGTCCAGGAGAAATAATCGTTGGTCTTTCTGTAAAATGAATTCCAAATAATGTAAAAAATACATTTCATTTGACAATTTTAACTATTTATCATGCATTTTCTTGCAGTAAGTCTGTGATCTACTTATGCCAGGGTGTTATTTTATCCCTCTAAGTCTAACTAATATACTTATGCTTTTTTCCACCCTGGTATTCAGGTTATTTGAAACAAAGTTAAATTCAGGACAAACATCAGCTATCATGTTGCTTTTCCCTGCAATGTAGATAACCTTTTAAGTGATGGGGCTGCAATTGTAAACTACATTGAAATAGTCTGGTATTCTGTGACTTTAAAAATTTTTCCACAAAGGTTAGCTTTGTAAGATCAGAATGCACCAATGTCTCCCTATATCGGTGGTGTGTTATGCCTCACTGGGAAAGCATGCTGGAAATAAAGCTCCATTATTTCCAAAGTCATCAAAAATGTCAAAGACTTTTTATAAACCACAGAAACACCTATTTAGCTGACTTTAACACTACTGACAGAAAGCACAGCCAGGTTTCTGTACTTACAAGGATGACTATTTATTTCAATAGCCTCTCGCTATACATAAACAATTATTACTTGTAAGCATATAACTTTAATAGTAAAAACTCTAACCCCCTAAAAAACAACCCCTCCACACACACATATAGACAGACACAGGCAGAGAAAAGATGAAGGAAAGACAGGGACGATAGTTTGGAGGTCCCTGTCCACAGTTTTTGCTGAGACGATTCTTGTACTGATCAAAACGCTATTTCTTGATCTTCCCTCTCTGGATGCTTTCACTTGTTTGCAGGAGGCACAAGGTGCACTGGCAAAACCGGTGTGCTTTACAAAGTATCATGCAAGGACTGTGAGAAACACTACCTAGGCCAAACCGGAAAAAAACTGACAATACGGATTCACGAACACCGACTAGACATCAAGAGACACACCCAATTCTCACTACACATGGACAATGAGGGACATGAATTCGACTGGGACAACATATCCATAATCACACAAGCTAAACAGAAACATGCCAGGGAATTCCTGGAGGCCTGGTACTCCAACCAGGACTCCATCAACAAACACAATGAATTAGACCCTGTGTACAAACCACTGAGAAACAGAACTGGAAGTGGTAACAACCACCCAGCAAACCGAAGCACATAAATAACAAGCGGGACTAAACACCGACACTTTGCGAGAGGGGCACAGACGATGTTACCTAGCGGAGTGATGAAACGCTTGCAACCAAACCCACTGGCTCGGCGAGCAGGTGCACAACCTCATAGGAAGAATTGTTCTATAAAAGTCCCCTGTGACTCTGGTGGTAGGCTGAGGTTTAGCTGCGTTTTATTCAGACCACTCAAAACTTTTTCTTCTTGTCAGTCTTCTGGAAGGTTGGAGCTTTCCCACAATCTGGCACGCATTGCACATTTAGCAAAACTGAATTGCATCCTTGTGGAGGCAAGGGCAGAAAATGCTGACTTGTGTGTGTTTGGGTTTCAGATCCCTGCATGCCCAAGCACAGGAATTTTGTGGGCTATCCACAAAATCTCCTAATATGCTAAGTTGAAACTCCTATCTGGTGAGCCATTATTCACAGGTCTGTGAGGAAGTCAGAACCTCATTATTAACATGGTATCCTCGTTATTAACATGGTCCCATTTCAGAACACCGTCCGCTTTAGTTTCGACTTGAGCAGAGAAGACCTAATTATAATTGAGTTCAGGCCAGCCGGGAGAGACGATGGCCTAGTGGTATTATTGCTGGATTGTTAATCTAAAGACCCTGGATAACATTCTGGGGACGTGGGTTTGAATCCCACTACAGTAGATGGTGGAATTTGAACTCGAAGTATCTGGAATTAAGAATCCAAAGATGACCATGAATCGATCATTGGAAAACCCCATCTGGTTCTCTAAAGTCCTTCTGGGAAGGAAACTGCTATCCTTACCTGGTCTGGCCAACATGTGACTACAGGCCCACAGTAATGTGGCTGACTCTTAACTGCTCTCTGGGCAATTAGGGATGGGCAATAAATGCAGCCTAGCTAGCGATGCCTTCATCTCATGAACAAATTTTAATAAAAAGCCAAATCCCTGATCAAACTTTTGGACAACCAAAGGCAGTCATCTGTCTGTAGTGCCAATTTAGCCTCAAGCAATGGAGCTTAGTTACCTATCAACCAGGTCATTATACATGAAGGGGGAAATATTTAGTGTCTTTTTCTGTAAGTGCTTGGCCTCCTTAATCTCACTTGGTCTTCCTCAGACTACTGGGAAAGCCATTATTTGCCCCTGTCAGTTCAGTCCCTTCAAGTTGGTCAACCCTGTCCACAGGCAAATTATATGTAATCCTACATTAGAGGCCCAGACATTACGACACACTCAAGTTGCGCCCAATAGGTTTGGGCACGTATTGCCGCTAATATCATTTGTTCAAACCTCGGCATTCAATGCACTCTCCGGTGGAAAAGTAATGCCTTTTCCCAGTAAAATAATTTCGATGCCCTGTATCCCCAAATATGATTATGGGTTTATCTGTTTGACTCAAGGTGTGGGGAGCTATTTTTCCTTTTGAAAAGGATTCCCTTTAACTGTTAGAGATCTTGTTCATCTCTCCACAACCACAACAACATTTTTTCTTGGCCTTAAGGTATGGTGAATGCACTCTTTCCTCAACTGACATGGATGTATCCAATATATCCTATCTGCTTACCAGCAATCTTCCCACCTAAGTTTTTGGACATCACTTCCACCCTCAGAATTTTCCTTTGTGGCCTGTGGAGGAAACCCCTTTTCATTCTCAGCTGTCCTTTTTTGACCCTGACCTTCCTTTAACTCACCCACGTTCTAGCCACCTCGTGTTGTGGGTGTGATGGTAAAAGGTTCCTACTGGGGCAAGGGCTTGTGGACAACCCGTAATCACTGGCCACCATGGCTGCTTGTTTGTTGGAATCCATTTTTAAAAACTGCACTCACGAGATGTGGGTGTCGTTGACTGGCCCAATATTTATTATAGTCCCCTGGATGCTCTTGAGAAAGTGGTGATGACCTGCTTCCATGAACCACTGCACTCTATTTGGTATAAGTAGCCTTCAAATGCTGTTAGAAGAGATTTGGAGGATTTTCACCCAGCAACACTGAAGGAACAACATTATATTTCTGGAAGATTAGCACGGAGGGGAACTTGTAGGTGGTGGTGTTCTCTGCATAGTACTTAAGCTGCCAAGAATGGAATAATTAAAGTCACTGATGTGTAAGAGGCCATAATTCAAGGTTTACAGAGATCTGAGGAAGAAAGGAGAATGATAAGTTCTATTGAATTAAAGACCCAAACTATGTTTGAGGAAAGTTTAATGCCAGAGAAATAATCTAGGAACCTATCATGGCCTCAGTAGGACAGAATAATTTTCGATCTATGATTCAATTTAGATTATGTGACCTACTGAGGTCAATATTAATCATTTGACCTTTCAACAGTTTGGCAGACTTATGCTTTCATCCTTTCCCCATTGTACACAAAATTTTTCCAAGTTTCTCTACATTTTTTATTCATTTCATGTTACGCTGTAAGTGTTTCACTGTCCCCATCACTTTGGCAATACTAATCTGTTGGAGACATCAGGAAGGTAATCCATTCACAAACTTCTACTAACTGTGCTCTCAACTATTTGTGAGCTTCTGTGAAGGCAGTACAGATTCGTTTACTCACTACTGCATGCCACTTCATTTTGGAAATATGCCTTCCCATACTTGATGCATCTAAAGAATTTAGTATTGATTGGAACTTAACTATCGAGAGAAATACATTCTAGCTTGCAACGGGGAAAGTGAAACAAACATTTATCACATCAGAGAATTACTGTAATTTTACATACGATAAACATCAGTTTGTAATGTTTAATAGTTACATTTAGTCAATTGTTCAGTGCTGGCTTGAATGTATTATACATTACCTCAACTTAAAGTATGTGCTGATAAATCCAATGATAAATTCCTATTGCATATACTCACTTCATTTTTTTTAAAAATGTGCATGCAAAAGAAAACAGATTCTTAAAAAAAAATCTACTTTATTTAACAGCTTTTTCTCCACTTTTTTGTCAAGCTTTTTATCATTCTTTATTTCAATTCATTTAAAAGATTTTGCTGCTAATGCGCATGCTCCTGGGTGTCAGCAAATGGAGCCTAAAAAACCAGTGCGGTGCAAGGCATTTCAATGCATTTTGTCAGTTTCGCAAAGATGAAATTAGATTCAAAATGAAGCATTCTAGCACTACCTGCAAAGCACAGACAGATGAAAAACACACAGAATGCACTTTTACAAGTATTTTTAGTGTCCTGGGAAGCAGAGATTCATGAGAATCATGAACCAGAGGCAGGAGGTGCAGTCAGCAGAACAAACACTTCAACAGAGGGAAAAATTATGCCCTTAATTGCATGGTAACATTTAATATACAACTACAGACAAAACATCTATTGCATGCAAGCAATTGGTTCTCAATTGAGCTGCACTGCATTCAAATCAATGCAATTAAACTTTATAGGTGGTTAATATTTGTTACAATTGCAAGTGCGATGTATAGATTCCAGAGCGTACCTAATATACTTCATGCAAGAATGTGGTTATTTAAGCAACTCTTTCTTTACTGTAGATTTTCTTAGTGAAAAAACCTAAAATACGTACGTATCACAGATGGAGCAGTGATGGCAGCGGTCAGGCTTAATCAGTTGACATCGGTCACAGTATCGGATGGCTAATGACAACAGAAATCAAAGATCAGAACCACCAAATATATTTGAAAATACTTGCATATCCTGCAATTCCAATTCAAAGAATTTTTAAAACTAAAACTTCCTTAAAAATTTCCTGTTTAATCACTACTATTTCACAGAATTTAATTCGAAGCAACTCAGAAAAATTGTGGCAGTTTTCTTTGTAGAAGATGAAGAAGGGCTTTGATAGACACGCTTAGAATCTGCAGCATCTAAGTACATAGGGAGAAACTGCAGGACAACCAAGAAGCAGAGGATAATGATTTAAGGTAGTTCGCAAAAGAAACAAAGGGTGACAAGAAGAAACTTTTTTTTATGCTGAAGAGATCAGGATCTGGAATCTGTTAATGATTTAGTGATTATGCTATTAAAGATACACAGGAGATAGGCACTGTTTGAAGAACAACTGAGACCACAATGGTGGTGACTGATTGTGTTACTGGGCTTGTAATCCAAAGGCCCAGGCTAATGCTCGGGAGAACAAGAGTTCCAATCCCGAAACAGCAGGTTTAACAACTTGAAGCAGGTCTTGTGGTGTAGTGTTCGTGTGAGCTAGAAGGTCTGCGCTCAAGTCTCAGCATGTTCCTGCCCTACTGAACTTATTTTGTCCTATTTTAATTCTATGTTTCTCCCCTTCTTCAGTCTTTTCCTACCTACATTGATGATTCTTTTGACTC
>JAHRHZ010000016.1:46343365-46385145 GCA_024137785.1 Ginglymostoma cirratum | reverse complement strand
ACAAACACATCCAAATACAACAAAGGAAAAGATTAGCTTGTCCATTGAGTCTGTCCTGTATGTTGACTCTTACTTTTCATTGCATAACCTTTTAACACTCTGGGGAAAAAGATTGCTCCTGTTCAGTGTCCCAAATTCCTTGCAGTTAGTCCAGTTTACATGTATATGTCCCCTTGTTACAGAACTCCCATCTGAGTCTTTGAAATATTTACTATGTCTCATTCCTTCATACATTTAGACACTTCAATCAAATAATCCCTTCAAGCTGGCATTCCTTCAGAATGACATGGATAACTGCATAGGCCCTCTTTCTATTCATGTCTTGCTACTATATAAAGATTATATACTTTTCAATTTTCATATGGAGATTTAAAGTTTTTTTTTGGCTGTCCCTTTTTCCCCTTGAATGCTAAATATGCTGTTTGTTTTGAGGAGAAAGAGGATATAAGCCCAATAAAAATAAACCCATAGTTTTTATTGAGATTATATTGCCTGATTTGTCTCAGATTTGTTTTGCTTCAGGGAGGTTTCTCGGGTCTTGGCCCCTCTTAGCCTGATGATATGCCCAGGCTCAGCACATCATCAGGAATGTACGGTTGTGCCTGACACAATGTTAATTTTTGTTTGGTCAGCTAGATGTCGGACACACACAGAAACTGATTATCCTATTTAAAGGTTTCCAAGTCAAACCACTGAGAAATCTATGCAGATGGCATTTCTATGTATTTTCTATGGAGATACATTCTTTGCCAAGAGAGAAATTCCACACTAATATTTGCTCAGAGAGCCTAGGATCCAGTTAGAATTGGTAAGGTTTGCTGTCATTTTTCAATTTTGTTCTCAAGGTGTAGATGAACTTCATAAATTTGTGCTGATTCTCCATTTTTCATTACCTTGAAAGAGTGATAGTGTAGTGCTCTTCGAATTGCTTCAAATCTTATGGTGCATCCACAATTGTGTTAGGTAGGGAAATCCAAGTGTGCTGACCCAACAATATAAACGAAATAATATATATCCAATTCAACTGATTTGGAAGGAAACTCAGAGGTGCCGGTGTTCCCATGATCTTCTTAAAGCTGGGAGATGTGGTAAACTTTACACTCCTGGAAAGTACTATTACTCATCTACGCAAGTCGTGAATCATCTACATCTTCTGACTTGGGTTATTATAGTTAGAGAAGTGTCATTGATGAACTACAATGCGTGCCAATTGCTTGCAGATTGCTCTTGAAAGTTAGATTGATGAAATGGCTGGTCCAGTGAAGCTTCTGCTCGATGGTCACCTTTCAGGATATTGCTGGATCTGATTTGGTGATGGTGGTGCGGCTGAAGGTCATGTTTGATAATTGGGTCATTTGTTGTTGGAAATGGTCATTGTCTGCCATGGATGTGACATGCTTATTACCCAGCTCAGGCCTGGATTTTTCATGCGCTACTGCAGATTGTCTTTGGATGGTAGATTATCAAAGGAAGTGTGATGGGTCTGCACATGGTAGGTTGCCACTGAACAGCCCCAATCCTGATATTCTGATGTAGTGAAGGTCACTAATGCAGCAGCTGAACACAGTTGACCTGCAAATATTTTCCTGAAAAAATCCTATATTATCATGGGCCTGCAATAGCTGTCTTCCAACCACCAAAGCCAACTACATTTGTACCAGGCATAACTCTAAACACTAAATGTTTATCATCTTGAACAGTGTCAATTTTCCTTGGGCTCCTGACTGACGCATGCAGTTGTTCCTTATTGGTGAGGACGATTACTTTGACCTTGATCGTGACTTTTGGTTGGTGTCTGTACCTGAACATAGAACATAGAACATAGAACATAGAACAATACAGCGCAGAACAGGCCCTTCGGCCCTCGATGTTGCGCCGACCTGTGAACTAATCTAAGCCCATCCCCCTACACTATCCCATCATCATCCATATGCTTATCCAAGGACTGCTTAAATACCCCTAATGTGGCTGAGTTATTTAACTACATTGGCAGGCAGGGCATTCCACGCCCTTACCACTCTCTGAGTAAAGAACCTGCCTCTGACATCTGTCTTAAATCTATCACCCCTCAATTTGCAGCTATGCCCCCTCGTACTAGCCGACGTCATCATCCTAGGAAAAAGACTCTCACTGTCCACCCTATCTAATCCTCTGATCATTTTGTAGGTCTCTATTAAATCCCTCCTTAGCCTTCTTCTCTCCAATGAGAACAGACCCAAGTCCCTCAGTCTTTCCAGACCAGGCAACATCCTGGTAAATCTCCTCTTCACCTTTTCCAATGCTTCCACATCCTTCCTGTAATGGGTAATCCTTCCTGAATCTAGAATATGACATGATCTGGTCCTGAATAGTTCTGCTGGAATCTGAAATCAGCATTAATGATCAAATTATTGGTCAGTGGATCTCATGATGGCACCATTCAGAGGTTCTTGTGGCACAATGGTAGTATTCCTACCTCTGGCCTAGGAGAACCACTTCAAGTCCCACTTGCTCCAGAGGTATGTAATAACATTTCTGGACAGGTTGATTAGAAAATATTTAAACAGTTCCATTAGTTTGTTGATGATTCACAGGAGGTGGAGTAGTAATTGGTTGGTATATATTTGTCTTGTTTTATTGTGGATAGATTATACCCCAGCCATCTTCTACAGTATGACCATTTGTCAGATACATAACTGTATTGGAATAGTTAACTATTTTGGTGCTTAGGTATTCAGCACTTCAGTGTACATAATATTTGCTGTGTCCAACACACTCTCTCCTCTTCATGTTAAATCCTCCTTTTCTAAGGGTTTTTAAACATGGCTCAATGATGCTTTGATGATATCGCAATGAGTAGATACTTCAGCTGTACACCTACTTCAGCTGCTATGGGGGTTGAACATGCATCATTGTCATTATTAAGCTCACTTGAATCAGTTGGGCTAACCAGCTCTACTCCAATGCACTCGGGCGTTTCTTAATACTTCATTGAGTGAGCTGAATTAGTTTGACACTGGCATCTATGATTTTGGAAACTTGGGAGGAAGCCAAATGAGATCACCAATTTGGCAATTTTTACTGAAGACACTTGAAAACACTTTATCCTTGATTCTTGCACTTAGGTTCAGGGTTCCAACTTAGTTGAGGATGGGGTTATTCGGGTGGCTTCCTTCTCCCATTGGATGTCTGATTGTCAATAACCATTCTTAAGTATTGCAGTCCTATAATTTATTTTTCTGACCCATTGTCCATGCAAATGCTTTGCTCTGCCTGCTGTCTTTTGTGTTTAGGATTTTCTGCAGCTCTATGTTGTTGACATTATGCTGCTTTCTCATTCTAAGATGTGGTGCCTTGTGTTGTTCCTGGCATGACTCTTTGTATCCCATTTCTATGACTGTGCACAGATTTATAGCTTGAGTAGCCATGCAGCTGCCTCCCTAACAACACTGTGGGGATACCTACACCAAATGGACTGCATCGGTTCAAGAAGGCTGCACACCATCACCTTCTTCAGGGCAATTAGGAATGTGTATAAAATGCTGGCACAGCTACCAAAGCCCACACCCCACAAATGAATAAACTATGAAGCAATGCATAGAGTATTAATAATATTCTTGCTGCCAGTGTGATCAAGTCAGGTTCTATTTGTGAGCGGAGTTAGTTGCTCGATCATAAACAATGTTTTGTTACCTGCCTGACCTGAATATTAAGTTACTACACCCATCAGAAGAGGTCATCAGAGTTCTGAATCTCGACATGCTTCTTGGGGTCTTACCTCCTATGAAGAAGATTGATTAGTCACTGGATAACTGTAGGCAATTGCAAATTCGAGCTGGGTTAACAGTGAGTATCAGGGGATCTTTATGAGTAGGAAGGTAAATACTACAACTCACAATAAAACTTTGCCAGCATTTTCCGGCCCATAGCTTAAGCGTATATCATATGGCACTGAATAGGGTCCAATAGTAAGAGGTGCAGAGCTGCCTCGTCTGCTTGCCTTTTCATGTTTTGTCTTATGCTCTAAGTCTGTTATTCTTCTTTTTTATCATTCTTAGATACACCAGGCAACAAGATGCACAAGCCCAAATCAGTCTTACTCATCTCTAACTTCTTGATCCTGGTCTATCTGTTGCTGTGTTAAAGAAATATACCAGTTTCTGAGAAATCAAGAATGAGTCAGGTGAAGCCTGCGATCATAATATGGTAGAGTTCAGTCTGCGGTTTGAAAGAGAGAAGGCAAAATTGGATGTAATGGTGTTACAGTTAAATAAAGGTAATTACAGGGGCATGAGAGAGGAACTGACGAAAATCGACTGGAAGCAGAGCCTAGCGGGGAAGACAGTAGAGCAACAATGGCAGGAGTTTCTGGGTGTAATTGAGGACACAATACAAAGGTTCATCCCAAAGAAAAGAAAGATTATCTGGGGGGAGGATTAGACAGCCATGGCTGACAAAGGAAGTCAGGAAATGTATCAAAGAAAAAGAGACAGCCTATATAGTGGCCAAGAGCACTGGGAAATCAGAAGATTGGGAAGGGTACAAGAACAAACAGAGGATAACAAAGAGAGAAATAAGGAAGGAGAGGATCAAATACGAAGGTAGGCTAGCCAGTAATATTAGAAATGATAGTAAAAGTTTCTTTCAATACATAAGAAACAAACGAGAGGCAAAAGTAGACATTGGGCCGCTCCAAATTGATGCTGGAAGGCTAGTGAAGGGAGATAAGGAAATAGCTGAAGAACTTAATAAGTATTTTGCGTCAGTCTTCACAGTGGAAGACATGAGTAATATCCCAACAATTAAGGAGAGTCAAGGGGCAGAGTTGAGTATGGTAGGCATTACAAAAGAGAAAGTGCTAGAAAAGCTAAAAGGTCTAAAAATTGATAAATCTCCTGGCCCCGATGGGCTGCATCCTAGAGTTCTGAGGGAGGTGGCTGAGGAAATAACGGAGGCGTTGGTTGTGATCTTTCAAAAGTCACTGGAGTCAGAGGAAGTCCCAAAAGATTGGAAAATTGCTGTTGTAACCCCCTTGTTTAAGAAAGGATCAAGGCAAAAGATGGAAAATTATAGGCCGATTAGCCTAACCTCGGTTGTTGGTAAAATTCTAGAATCTATCATTAAGGATGAGATTTCTAAATTCTTGGAAGTGCAGGGTCGAATTAGAACAAGTCAGCATGGATTTAGTAAGGGGAGGTCATGTCTGACAAACCTGTTAGAATTCTTTGAGGAAATAACAGGTAGGTTAGACCAGGGAAACCCAGTGGATGTTATCTATCTAGACTTCCAAAAGGCCTTTGATAAGGTGCCTCATGGGAGGCTGCTGAGTAAGGTGAGGGCCCATGGTGTTTGAGGTGAGTTACTGGCATGGATTGAGGATTGGCTGTCTGACAGAAGGCAGAGAGTTGGGATAAAAGGCTCTTTTTCGGAATGGCAACCGGTGACAAGTGGAGTCCCGTAGTGTTCAGTGTTGGGGCTTCAGCTGTTCACTTTATATATTGATGATCTGGATGAAGGGACTGGGGGCATTCTGGCGAAGTTTGCCGATGATACGAAGTTGGGTGGACAGGCAGGTAGTGCGGAGGAGGTGGGGAGGCTGCAGAATGATTTAGACAGTTTAGGAGAGTGGTCCAGGAAATGGCTGCTGAAATTCAACGTGAGCAAGTGTGAGGTCTTGCACCTTGGAAAAAAGAATACAGGCATTTACTATTTTCTGAACGGTGAGAAAATTCGTAAAGCTGAAGTACAAAGGGATCTGGGAGTGCTAGTATAGGATTCTCTGAAGGTTAACTTGCAGGTTGAGTCTGTGATTAAGAAAGCGAATGGAATGTTGTCATTTATCTCAAGAGGGTTGGAATATAAAAGCAGTGATGTGCTTCTGAGACTTTATAAAGCTCTAGTTAGGCCCCATTTAGAATACTGTGTCCAATTTTGGGCCCCACACCTCAGGAAGGACATACTGGCACTGGAGCGTGTCCAGCGGAGATTCACACAGATGATCCCTGGAATGGTAGGCCTAACATACGATGAACGGCTGATGATCCTGGGATTGTATTCATTAGAGTTTAAAAGGTTGAGGGGAGATCTAATAGAAACTTACAAGATAATGCATGGCTTAGAAAGGGTGGACGCTGGGAAGTTGTTTCCATTAGGTGGGGATACTAGGACCGTGGGCAGAGCCTTAGGATTAGAGGGGGTCAATTTAGAACGGAAATGAGGAGACATTTCTTCAGCCAGAGAGTGGTGGGCCTGTGGAATTCATTGCCACAGAGCTCAGTGGAGGCCGGGACGTTAAATGTCTTCAAGGCAGAGATTGATAAGTTCTTGATCTCGCAAGGAATCAAGGGCTATGGGGAGAGTGCGGGTAAGTGGAGTTGAAATGCCCATCAGCCATGATTAAATGGCGGAGTGGACTCTATGGGCCGAATGGCCTTACTTCCACTCCTATGTCTTATGGTCTTAAGCCATTCCTTTCTGAATTTCCTTTTGTTGGAAGCTGCAGGTTCTGAAGAATGGTCATCCAAAATGTTTCACTACTTTTCCTCTACAGATGCTGCCAGACCTGCTGAGTTTTTCTAGCAATTTCAGTTTTAGTTTCTGATTTCCAGCATCTGCATGTCTTTTGGTTTCTATTTTCTGAAGAAGATCTGTTTAGCGCGTACCTTGTAAGCATGAATTTTATCTTACATTGGGATTTTCCTGTTGTTGAAAAAAAATGAGATCAAAGTGTCCTTCAACTTCTGCTCATCAATGTTCTGCGGACTCCAATGTTAGTCCTCATGTCCAACAAACAATTTTAAAGGAGCTGTAATTTCCTTCAGTGGAACTTTGGGAAGACTGAAGCTATTGATCTTCGATCCCATCACATAAGCACTTTACTTGTTACTGCTTCCAAACACCTCAGCTGGTTATTTGCAACTTTGGAATACTATTTGAGATGGAACTGAGCTTTCAATCCCATGTGTTGCCCATTGCAATGACTGTCTACTGACTTGGCAACGTCACTCATTTTCATTCTTGTCTGTTCCGTTTGCTTCTGCTACTCCTAGCGGCCATCCATTCTCCACCTCCCATTGTCCATACCTTAAATTTTGTTACCTCTTGTTCACTCATCATTCCTGCGCTGACAGATCTGCAATGGGCTCCAATATTTCAATGCCTCCAATGTGAAATTCTCTTTCTTATACTTCTATCATGCTCTTAATTCTTCTGATATATCTGCAAACTCCTGCAGTCCTACAACTATCTGGGATTGCTACATTCTCTGCCAGTGACCTTGTGCCTCACCATTGGCGACCATATTAGCTGCATAAGTTTTAGCTCTGGAATATCCTAACCCTTTACACTTTTTATCCCTAAACTTCACACCTCTTTTTCTGTAAAACCTCCTTAAAGCTTTCTAGCCTTTGACCAAATTTTTAGTCATCCCTTCTCTCGTACCTCCTTCTTTGGCTCAGTGTCAGTTCCTGCATATACTTGTGTATAATGCCATGGAACATGCTTTTATGTTTGAAGGTGCAATATCAAGGCGAGTAGTGTTATTATTTCCCAGGCTGAAACCAGCATCTGTCAAGATCACTGACAAGAATATGAGAGAATAATTGAGATAGATGCAAAATGTAAGAAGGATGACCTGAAGTGTGGACTATCTCCCGTTTTCACATCAAAGGGAATGAGTAATGCAACAAGAGCTAGAGATGGCATTTGTGAGCTTTGGATGGTTTTTATACCATTTCCAGCTCATGGAATGTGACTTGAACTGTACACAAGCCATTTCACACTTAGGTAATTCTATCTCCAGTGCTTTCCACTCCTCTAAAAATTTGGTATCATTAATCACTCCATCTACAAAGTGAATGTTCAACCCTGACTGCACAGTTTTATGGATCTTGGGCCCTATATTCCTCTGTTCACTAATTAAAGTAGAAAACACTATTAGATTATTTACTTGTGCTTGGCACTCCTGTGAAGATTGCTTTTATTCAAAAAAATGTTCAGGGAAATTACTTAGGAGAAAAACATAGCAGTTAAGACCTTTATGATGAATTAGAGGTCTGTTTTGTTTCTGACCATAAAAGATTATTTGTCTATTGCTTTAAGGAATTTTAGTAGCTGACTATATGGTGACAACTTTGATTTGTTTACTGCTGGCTAGAAAAAAAGACTAGCTTAGTAAGCACTTAGAATATACTTGGCAGCAAATGTTAATGCCACTTCAAAGTGAGGGGAATTAACTCACCTCTGTCCAGGCAGATGATTAAAACAAGTGGTAATTGCCACATCCATTTAGATGACAGGGTTTTTTTACATTGTTTACTTAGCTACAGGCAAAAAGTTTCTCAAATACTTATGAACAGGCCCTTGAGCCAGTTCATTATTCTATAGAACATGGCTGATCTGTACCTCAACTTGATTTAGCCATAATTAATCTATAACACCCAATAGCCTTACCTTATGAAATTTCAATTGATCACAACCCTCAACATTTTAAACTTTCTATGATCCCATTGTCCTTAGTGCGAGTAACTACTTTCGGATTTCACTCCTAAATAGACTAGCTCAAATTTTCAAATATGACTTCTTGTGCTGAATTCCTTAACAGAGGATATAATTTCTCTGGATCTACTCACTTTGAAAGCCTAGTTTAGATTACCTCTCAATTACTAAAATTTGGGAACAAGCCTTAACTTATAGAAACATAGAAATTAAGAGCAGGTTAGGCCATTTGGCCCATCACGCCCACTCCAATACAGTATGATCATGGCTGAACCTCTATCTCAATGCCATACTCCTGCTTTCTCCCTTACCCCATGACTCCCTTTAACTTCTATAAATCTACTTTGTTCTTGAATATATTCGGTGAGCTAGCCTCCAGTACCTTCTGTGGTTGAGAATGCCACAGGTTCACCACACTTTGAGTGAAGAAATTTCTTGTCCTCTTAATCCAAATCATACCCTGAGACTCTTGTTCTGGAACCCCTGGCCAGGGAAATATCACTGCTGCATTCAGTTTATCCAGCGCTGTTAGATTCTACATGTTTCAATGAGATCCCTCCTCATTCCCCTTAAGTCCAATCAATGCAGTTGTGAGGAAAGATCACACAACCCGAAATGTTAACTCTGATTTTTTCTTCACAGATGCTGCCAGACCTGCTGAGCTTTTCCAGCAATTTCTGCTTTTGTTCCTAGAGTCAAACAGGATGTGGAAGTTGTCATATTGTCACAGTCTAGTTTCAAATTAGATAGCGCCTAAGGATGGAATTCTGTTAGTGACAAGTGCAGGGAGTTTATGTGGATAGAAAATATAGTTGGTCAGAGATACTTATGTATGGGGTAAGGTATCATCATTCATGACTCAAGTTTCAGTCAAAACCAGGACATCAATGCAATTATCCACATTTTGTTTGCAGACACTAAGAAACTTGTTCGTGGCTGAATGGAGATTTTAGAGGGAAATGCAAAAGGCATTGTTGATACTTCACAGAATGGAAGGAGCTATTGATGGATAGGGTCGATGTAACAGGTGTGAGTGAGACAGCACATTCTAAGGGAAAATTGATGCGAGAGAAGAATGGACCTTCTTTGGGAGGCTGCGCATAAGAAATCAAAGACAGGTACCTCAGTGATTTTTCAAACAATGCCAAGAGAAGCAGACAGAGTAGATTTGGGCTTCTTTAAGTCTGGAATGGCAGTAGGATCGTAGTAAGGCAGAATACTCATCATGGATTGGTGGAAGTGGAGGGTGAGTAACAGATGAGAAGTGGAAAAGGGACTTGTTTTGTCCTATCACAGCAATTACAGGAGTAAAGCTAATGTAAAAGCATTCATATGTAAAGTATGAAGGTGTTGGAAATCTGAAATAAGAATGGCAGCATCTGTGAATAAATAAAAATAGAGTTTTTTTAATTTTCAAAAATATACCTTATTCATAAAAAAATCTGTATATGTATACATAGTCAAGAATGCAGTTTGGTTCTGTACAGTAGCATATGAAGGAACAAAGAAATGTTTAGAGTTTGACTCCATCCAACAAAACAAACCTAAGGCATATTTTTTACTTGCGCAGGATTATATTCACATATATTTGGGGCACTGGAAGAGTCAATGTTGCATGTACACATGCAGAGGATGAGTCAAAGATTGCAAAGACCTCATAGAATCCCTACAGTGTGGAAACAGGCCATTCAGCCCATCAATTCCACACTGACCATCTGAAGGGCATCCCAACCTGACTCATCCTGTAGCCCAGCATTTCCCACAGCTAATCCACTTAGTCTGCACTTCCCTGGACACAATGGGGTAATTTAGCATGACCAATCCACCTAAGTTGCACATCTTTAGCCTTTGGGAGGAAACCTATGTGAAATGCACAAACTCCACACAGACAGTCACCCAAGACTGGGATTGAACCTGGGTCCTGGGTGCTGTGAGGCAGCAGTGCTAACCATTGAGCCATCATGCCACCACCAAGGTTGTCATGAATACTTTTAAGACCAAAGGAGTCGAAGGGTCTGGGAAGAAATGGATTTGAGGGTACAATCTGACAAAATGGTGTACTCCTACTCTTAATTTAAATGCCAGTTATGTTCATATGGGCAGTAAACATTGAACCAATCGCACTGCACCATCATATTGTAAAAGGCATCACTATCTTCACTTTTTAAGGCGCAGATTATTTCTGGCCATATATTGATGATGTCACAAGAGTTAGCAACTTTTGGTGAGTTGTGCTATCAGAGAAATAACACCAGATCATTTTGTCGTATAGTCTCCTGTCTATACACTTAGCAGTGACCACCAGCAGATGTGCCAATAACTTATTCCCAGATGGTTACTATAATCTGATCAGCAATAGATAGATAACGTAATGGTAGATAATTTAGTGACCTCTTCAGCTACACGTCAAAAACTGCTCGGTGCTTACACTCAGAAGCAAGTAAAACCATTGATCCGCTGTGTACACTACTGCACTCTGGTGCAGTTTTGCACCATCAACACACTTGAGTACATTGACGCAGAACTGTGCAAATCATTAATGCCAGTCAGCCTACACACAACTCCAGATGCCTCATGACTAGTGCTTTAAAGTATTTCTTCCAAAGTAAATCAGCAATTATATATTGCTCTTAGAAGCAGTGTTTGTCTTTTGAGACCCCTGCATTGGTTCAGTTTGGAGATCCTACTTCACAATAATACAAAATATCACCTACTTAATGAAATGGCAAATTTGCAAACATACGAGTGTGAAAAAGGCACAAATGCAATAGTTTATATAAAGATAGATGACAGTTAATCAGCGATTTGGTATTGCCATTGTGTGGCTATCCTTTCACCGGATCTGCCTTAGGCATGATATAGCTATATGAGTTACCAAACGCCCACCCTTTATTGTTCTTTCAGAGATTTCTCCTGTTCCATTCTGTACACTTCTATTATATGCCATAAACAACATGAATTCAACAGTGTCATTTTGCTCTTGGTGGTTCCTTCTTATTGAGAATTTTCTTTGCCAACATGGCTATGTATAGTTGCATTAACTTCCTTTGCTATATGATAAACTTTTGTGTGTTTGAGCAGAATGTGTACTGCTCATCTCCAATGCTTCTGTGTGCCTATATATGTCCTGTGTTTTGCTACTTTACTGTAGCACACTTGACTTACTTTTGGCACTTTGTCAAGTCATGTAACTCGTCTTGGATGGTGTACAAGGTGAACAGCAACTTCATATAGTTAGTTATACTTTTTCACGTATTTTATCTCTGCCTTGTTGTGGGGAGGGGATTCCTCCTAGATCAAAACTGTGCTGCTGTTTTTCCATTATGCAGTGAACGTGTGCTGGGTCCACAAATCTGCTTCATTTTGTAGCTGGTCGTCTATTTGGCTGAGGATTTGAAATTTTTTAATCCTCTCAATAGTATATATTTTCTTCTTGCAAACTGCTAAAGAATCATGTATTAGACGCGTCTTGTCATTATCAGATTACTTTCGTTTTCAATTCCACTGACAAGATGGTATTGCAAAAATCACATGTACTTGCCACTTCGCTTGCAGGTTGTGCATGAGATGAAATAAAAGGTTATTTAATTAAAAAATGGGAAATATCACCTCCTATCTTCACATTCATTCCAGATAGAGAAGCAGCTACCCTGACAGTGATGAGCAAAAGCTCCAGGTGGTGGCGTCGCAGGCTATCTTGGGATATTGCCCCATGTATTTTAATTTTGTTTTGCTAAATCTACAATAATACCTGAAGCTAATTAAGAACTAATGTACTTTATTGTTCATAATGATCTCCAATGGGCAGATCACAGGTGTACTTTGAGGGCTCACCTTCTGCAAGGCACTATCCCGCTAAGAGCACAGATTTGTGGGTTCTTTGCATTTTTCAGACCTTCGCTTGCAGATGGACACTGGATAAATTTTAAATTTATCTTTCTATCTTGTTGCATTCAATCTAGGAATGCCTAATGACAACTTAGATCAAAGGAAAAGTCCTACATGCTGAAATTCTGAGAGAAAAGTACAAAACGATGGAGAACCAAAAGAACTGTGGATGATGTAAATTGGAAACAAAAACAGAAGTTGTTGGAAAAGCTCAGCAGGTCTGGCAGCATCTGTGAAGAGAAAGCAGAGTTAATGTTTCGGGTCCGGTGACCCTTCTTCAGAACTGATGGTAGCTAGGAAAATGTCAGATTATACATGCAGAAGATGGGGGTGGGGGCAGGGGAGAGGGTGTGGGGGGGTTGGGGAGGGAGGGTGCAGGGGAGGGGTAAGGAGTAAACAATAGGTGGGGATAGAGCCCAAAGATAGGGAACAGTTGGACAGACAAAGGAATGGGTAACAATCTGGCTATGAAAGTGAATAGCTGTTAATGGAGATAACAAGGCGTAGGGCTGGACGAACACAGCAGGCCAAGCAGCATCATAGGAGCAGGAAAACTTGACGTTTCGGGCCTAGACCCTTCATCAGAAATGGGGGAGGGGAAGAGGGTTCTGAAATAAATAGGGAGAGAGGGGGAGGCGGATAGGGGATGGATAGAGGAGAGGATAGGTGGAGAGGAGGCAGACAAGTCGAAGAGGCGGGGATGGAGCCAGTAAAGGTGAGTGTAGGTGGGAGGGTAGGGAGGAGATAGGTCAGTCCAGGGAGGACGGACAGGTCAAGGGGTCGGGATGATGTTAGTAGATAGGAGATGGGGGTGTGGCTTGATGTGGGAGGAGGGGATAGGTGCGAGGAAAAACAGGTTAGGGAGGTGGAGATGAGCAGGGCTGGTTTTGGGATGCGGTTGGGGGAGGGGAGATTTTGAAGCTTGTGAAATCCACATTGATGCCATTGGGCTGCAGGGTTCCCAAGCTGAATATGATTTGCTGTTCCTGCAGCCTTCGGGTGGCATCACTGTGGGATTGCAGGAGGCCCAGGATGGACATGTCGTCTGAGGAATGGGAGGGGGAGTTGAAATACGTCTGAGCTGCAGGAACAGCAAATCATATTCAACCTGGGAACCCTGCAGCCCAATGGTATCAATGTGGATTTCACAAGCTTCAAAATCTCCCCTCCCCCAACCGCATCCCAAAACCAGCCCAGCTCATCTCCACCTCCCTAACCTGTTTTTCCTCTCACCTATCCCCTCCTCCCACATCAAGCCACACCCCCATCTCCTATCTACTAACATCATCCCGCCCCCTTGGCCTGTCCGTCCTCCCTGGACTGACCTATGTCCTCCCTACCCTCCCACCTACACTCACCTTTACTGGCTCTATCCCCGCCTCTTCGACTTGTCTGCCTCCTCTCCACCTATCCTCTCCTCTATCCATCCTCTATCCGCCTCCCCCTCTCTCCCTATTTATTTCAGAGCCCTCTTCCCCTCCCCCATTTCTGATGAAGGGTCGAGGCCCGAAACGTCAAGTTTTCCTGCTCCTATGATGCTGCTTGGCATGCTGTGTTCATCCAGCCCCACGCCTTGTTATCTCGGATTCTCCAGCATCTGCAGTACCTTTTATCTCTTATAGCTGTTAATGGAGACTGTTAACAACAGTGTGTAATGGCAGACTATGTGATAACAAGGCCTGGTGTGTGGGGGTGGCAGCTAGGACATGGGAGACTTCAGGCACTAAAATTATTGAACTCGATATTGAGTCCCGAGGGCTGCAGGGTCCCCAAGTGGAAAATGAAGTGTTGTTCTTCCAGCTTGTGCTGAGTTTTGCTGGAACACTGCAGATAGCCTGAGACAGAGATGTTGGCCAGGGAACAGGGTGGTGTGTTAAAGTGGCAGGCAACTGGAAGCTCAGGGTCATTTTGCAGGCAGAACATAGGTGTTCTTCGAAGTAGTTGAAGTGGTTACCCAGTCAACCTATGCGTGACGAAGGAGCAATGCTATGAAAGCTTGTGACTTCAAATAAACATATTGGACTATCACCTGGTCAGAGATTCAATGCATCATTCTCCGCCACCTGCAATGCGACCCCACTACCAAGGATATATTTCCCTCCACAACCTTATCTGCCTTCCGGAGGGACCACTCTCTCCGTGACTCCCTCGTCTGCTCCACACTCCCCACTAGCCCCACCCCACCCAGCACTTTTCCCTTCAATCACAGGAAGTACTACACGTGCCCCTAAACCTCCCTCCCTCACCCCCATCACAGGCCCCAAGAAAACCTTCCACATTAAACAGATGTTCACCTGCACATCTGCTAATGTGGTATATTGTATCCGCTGTTCCCGATGTGGCCTCCTCTACATCGGGGAAACCAAGTGGAGGCTTGGACACGGCTTTGTGGAACCCCTACGCTTGGTTTGTGACAAATGACAGCACCTCCCAGTCGAGAACCACTTCAACTCCCCCTCCCACTCCTTGGACAACATGTCCTTCCTGGGCCTCCTCCAGTGCCACAACGATGCCACCTGAAGGCTAAAGGAACAGCACCTCATATTCCGCTTGGGAACCCTGCAGCCCAATGGTCTCAATGTGGTCTTTACAAGCTTCAAAATCTCCCCACCCCCCAACCTCATCCCAAGACCAGGCCCTCTCGTCCCTGCCTCCTTGACCTGTCCGTCTTCCCTCCCACCTACCCGCCCCTCACTCCTCACTGACCAACCCACACCCCAACTACCCTTTTTCTGATGAAGGGTCTAGGCCTGAAACGTCAAGCTTTCCTGCTCCTATGATGATGCTTGGCCTGCTGTGTTCATCCAACTCCACACCTTGTTATCCCTACCTACACTCACCTGTACTGGCTTCATCCCCACCTCCTTGACCTGTCCATCTTCTCTCCACCTATCTGCTCCTCTATCCACCTTCTAGCATTGCATTCTTCTCTCTCTATTTATTTTCAGAGCCCCTTTCCCCTCTCCCATTTCTGAAGAAGAGCCCAGACCCGAAACGTCAGCTTTCCTGCTCCCCGATACTGCCTGGCCTGCTGTGTTCATTCAGCTCTACACCTTGTTGTCTCAGACTATAACCTGGTGCTGTGTGACTTCTGACTCAATCGTTGATAAATGTGATAGCCTGTTAAAGTAAATGGGTTAATGACTATGTTAGAATTACAGACAGAAGAAATTGATATAATGTTGATAAACATTTACCCTGCAACATGTTATGGTGTATTTCCAGTTTAAGAATTGCATATTTCAATTGAATCTATCTTTCTTCCCCCTCCACTTTTACTGAGCTGGACGAGATGAATACATTGCTTGATTATATACTTTTTAACAGTAACATAGCTCACAACACATGTAAAGACAAAATACTCCGTAAGAACAGAAATATTGTATTGCGCAACATACAAAAATATTAATCTGCACCAAAAACCCTGTCTTTGTAAATTTTAATTATTTTACCATCCTAAATTCAATTGCCATCAGTGTAAGGCTGACTTCATCTGCCAGTATTTTCTCATGGTAGGGAGAATTTTTCTGTAGAAAGCAATAATTAGTTTCCTTTTTTAAGGCGTTTTAAAATGTATCTTTTTCAAATGTGACAGAAACTTGTAGGACAATGTAAGACAGACCCATCTCAAAATTTTTAAACTGAACATCTTTCTTGTTTGCACACAGTGTGTGGGAGTTTCTGGTTGCCCTGGATATAATGGAATGGCTTACAAAATTGTTTCAGGGGATGGGTAGAAGTCTGTGTTCCTGCTGTCAATATGAAGTAATGTTAAAGTAAGGACACTGGACAAAGGACGAAGCTACTATCAACATCTTTCTAAAAATAAGCATACTTATTTAATCAACTGAATTGAAATTCCTAAAAGCAGGCTTTGAACTCACGTCACCCAATATTGGTCCATATGCCATCATACCCAGATGCAACTAGAAGTTTCTCATTAGTACCACAATTTCACATTTGAATTTTATTTATCACCCTGATTCTTGTCATTTGAATCACATGTTTTGAGACCTGAGTGGTAAGGATAGCAATCTGACAAATGGTGCTTCAACAACAGTTAAAACATGAAGAAAATAAATTGGTATAATTTGTAGACATATTACATAAAACATAATGTAACAACAAAAGAAGGAAAGCTAAAGCCTATAGGACAAACTTGTGGTTCAGAGGACTTTGTAAATCACTCTTGTGGTTCCTGGCATTCTCTAAGCCACACGACTGTCATACTGCCTGGTAACTCCCTGCAGACATCAATTATTCTATACATAGCAAACTCTGTGGGTGTCCAGACCGACATGGCAATTGTTTCAAGAATTCCATCAGCATAAATTTCCAAAGGATCACACTAACAAAACAGTGGCATAGTCAATACTTCATTTAAATGTAGATGTCACCCTGGAGCCAGATTTTCCATGTGAATGATCATTTTGGCCCACATCTTCATTTGACAGTATTAATGGCTAGACAATGCTTCTTTAAACAGCTCAATGTTGAGGCAACTTGTTCGATAGAATGATTTCATAAATGGCACAGGATGGGAAAGCACTTAGATGGGAATGGAAGTTTAAAAGGTCACACTACTCAGCACTGGAGGGCCGAAAGCTGAAACTAATTGATTCAGAAAGTCATAGCTTATATTTATATTTACATGATGAGCAATCATTTTTCTGGAAGAAGCTTGGAGTAATTTACATTAAATGTTTTCAGAAAATTGGAAATAAGAAGCAGAAAAGGTCACTTTGGCAGCCAATTCATCTTGTTTTCAGAACCCTGTAGAGTTTCACTCAGAGCCAGTGTGCTTGGTCACTGCCTTAGTATCCTCCAGCAAAATGTGCTTAGCCAGCTCCCTGAACATTGGCACTGATCTGGATTATTCTGGAAGTAATGGTCATGCATTAATAGAGTCATAGAGTTATTCAGCACGGAAACAGACCCTTTGGCCCAACTCGTCCATGTCAACCATGTTCCCAAACTAACTAGTCCCATTTACCTGTGTTTGGCTCATAGCACTCTAAACCTTCCCTATTCATGTAACTATGCAAATATCTTTTAAATGTTTTAACTGTACTTGCACTTACCATTTCCTCTGGCAGCTCATTCCTCACAAGTACCATCCTCTGTGTGAAAATGCTGCCCCTCAGGTCCCTTTTAAATCTTTCTTCTCTCACCTCAAAAATATGTCCCCTAGGTTTGAACTTCCCCACGTTAGGGAAAAGACCATTGGCATTCACCTTTTCTATGCCCCCCATGATTTTATAAGTCTCAAAAAGGTCACCCCTGAACTTCCTAGCTCCAGTGGAAAAACGTCCTGGTCTATCCACCCTATTTTAATAACCGAAACCCTCCAGTCCTTATAATGATTCAGCTGGAACCTTCACTTCCTGGTATACTTGAAAATATCATTTGGAAAGGAGTTCATTTTGCTTGTGGCCTTGGAGGACTTGGTGGTCTGATGTGTTGGACCTGCTTCACCACTTACATACAAATCCATTAATCACATGTAGAATGAGTAACTGTCCTTCTGCGACTTCTTGCTCTCCTTTGCCACTCCTGCCTTGGTACCAGTCCTACAGCCTCAGCAGGGAATAATTGCAATGGAGGACCTAGAATGGCAATCAAAGGCTTGAAGAATTACCCTTCCAGCAGTAAATCCTTTTGAGAGTTATGTTGGCTTATTCCACCACACCTTCCCCTGCCCCCACCACCCTCAATTTTGCTGTTTCCTGAATCTGTGTTAAACCTTGCACTTTATTACTCACACAGCAGGCCACCTAATGAAATGGCAGAATTAATAATCCTGACAATTAACTGTGAACTGCAATTAGGAGCTAGTTAAACAGCTGAAATCACACCGGGGAGCCAAGGACAGCTGTCAACTGAGCTGTATTCCTGAAGACAGGAGAATTTCAAGAGGGAACAGTGAGGGAAGGGAAGAACAAACAGTACAGGCTTCACAGTCTTCCAGTTCAAATGTGAAGATAGGAATCTGTAGGGTCAAGAAAGATCATAGAAAAAGATACACAATGTAAAGAAATCCAGTAGAAAAATTTACAAACAAATTCAACAAATCAAATTTGCAAAAGAAACCTGAGAGACAGGCAGACAGACAGATGAAACTAAAATGCATTTATATGTTGCCTTTCACAACCTAAAGACATCCCTACACACTTCACGACTAATAAAATATCTTTTGAAGTCTAAAAACACTGCTGTAATGTTGAAATACTGCTACCAATTTGCATACAGCAAGGTCCCACAAGCTGCAATGTAACAATGACCAGGTAATATGTTTCAGTGGGATCGGATGAGGCATCAGTGCTGGCCAGGAGAGCAGGAAGAATTGCCCTCTTGTTTTTTTTAAGAAATAATATCTTCGGATGTTTGACAGATTAGGCCTTGGTTAAAGGCTGCTTACTTTTTAATTCTTTCATTGTTGGAAGATACCAGGCAGTAAAATGAGATCTTTTGGTTGTTGCTCTGGCAAAGCAATAGCACTGGAGAACAGCAATGCTTCACTCTAATGGGGAAATTAACATGTATGGTTTATTTATATGGTAACCTGTGTGCACAGCAACACATTTTACAAGGGTTTCACACGAGGAATGTGCATCTTCAATTTAATAGTAACCAGAGGACCCATGAAGCTGAACAGCTGTGTGACTTCTCTATGGATATTCACTATTGTTGCATATCCCATCTTCCAGAATAAATACTCTTTAAATATTAGGAATAGATTCATACAACAGATGACCTGAAACAATTTAAGCCTTTGACATTGTAACCCTGGAATCATAGGCCAGGAACTACTGCTACTATTTGGATCAGAATTATGCTGGAGCAGGACATCTTGCATAAACTGGAACTTTCTTCTAGCCTTTGGCTGCTTTTACTGTTATACAATGTATTGCTGGGATTGTGAGCTGCTAATTGCAGTGATTGTAATGAGGTCAGCCAAGTGGACTGCATAGAATAGGAGCTCCCTGATTGGGGCTGTTAATCTGGTCCAGTCGGGGAGTCCTGGCTGACAGATATAAACAGGAGTGTCAGACATCCTGCTCATTCTGAGAGCTGGCTCTGAGGAAGCTGGATCAGTGACAAGGACTCTGCACATTTAAATAAAGGGTGGCTTGGAGACAGGATACTGGCCTCTTGTGGAGTTTTTCAGTGGTGATGACAGAAAAGCACACTCCTAAAGAAATTCACTCTCAAAATTTGCCTTTGAGTAGGGGTAAGCATTTCTGGCATCATGCTGTTAATTGAGAATCTTGATTCGTTCGATTCTGCCATTGAAGACGGGGCCCAGTATGTGGAAAGAATGTGTCATTTTTTTTCCCAAGAATTGCATTGGGGCAGATGAAATGCAATGAGTAATTCTCCTGACAGCTTGTGGACCTGCAGCTTTTTCAGTTATTAGGAGTCTAACTTTCTCTGAGGCACCAGAATAAACTTTTTCAAGAGTTGTTAGCAGACAGCAAACCCCAAAACAAAGCCAAGCCTTGGCCAAAGAGCCAAAATGTTCTTCAGGATTTGGGCTGGTAAGCCTTTGTAGTTGCTGCTGGTATGTGGACTGAAGAATCCCACTAGACCTAAATGGGGTAAGAGAGTTCATAAGCTGGTATCCAGGACAGAGTACACCCTGGAAAGTCCATCTACATCTGGTTTGGAACAATCAAATTGTTTAACAATATCTAAATCAGAACCAATCAAAATAAACATCTGGTTAAATTATCATCTGGTTCCAATAGACGTTAATACTGGTGCAGCTGTTTCAGCGATCACAGAACCAGCCTTTAACAAAATTTGCTCTGAACTCCAACCCTTACGTTTGCCCAAGACCTCAGCTAGACTGAGAACCTATACCAGGGAACCTTTACAGATTAAGAGTGAAACTTTGGCCCTGGTCTCTTATGAGAAGTAGCTGGTTCAGTGAGCATTGATTGTTGTAAAAGGCTCGAACCCAAGCTTGATGGGATGAAATTGGTTGAGAAAAATTCATCTCGATTGGCTCATTTTCTGATTAGAAAATGGCTGCCTGATTGGAACTCCTAATTAAACACCAGGAAGATTTTCAGGAAGGTCTAAGGACTGTCAAAGGAGGCAAGTCAACCTTGCATGTTGACCAGGAAACAATTGCATGATTCTGCAAGGCTTGCCCACTGCTATTTGGCTTATGGACAAAAGTAGAGGCAGAAAGCTGGAAGGGAATGTTTGAAGGGAATTACTACTGGATTGTACATTTTGATACTTAGGCCCTGATTTGGTTCCCAGGTTGGGAACCTCCAAAAACCTGATCTGTGACAGAGATCGGACTTTTAACCATGGTGGCAGGGTTATTTGGGAAGCAGGCCTGACAGTCCCAGAATGAGAGCAGAGGCTGCAGGCTGTTGGTGAAGGCTATACTAAAGGCCTGTCTTGCTTCACCATCTGGAAGACCAATAAAAAATGTATGAAACCAAAAACAGCCTTCCAACCCTCATCCCTCCTACTGACTACCATTCGTACACACACGTGCAAACATCCATGCACACACTCTGTGCCACATCCATGCTTAATGTCATGTAACCTTTCCCATGGCTCCCACACTCCATGTCAACATATTCCCCTCTGCCCACCCCTCATCACCTTCATAACCCCTTTGCAAACCTGCCGACCCTACTCATTTGCATGGTTCTTTATATCACCAATGCCTCCCAGTCACCCTACGCTGACCCCCTCATGGTCTCTCATGCCACCATGCTAAACTATGTCCCCTATACAACTCTGTGGTCGCTCATAGCCACATGCCAATAGAGCTATCTCATTCCAACTCAAGCTCCTAAATGTTACCCTTCAACTTTCACTTTTGATGCCATCTTACCATTATTCAGCACATGTATACCTCACCAGCCATGCCAACATAAAGTTGTGTCCATCGACTATATCATTTAAAAAAGGATATAAGAATTCAATCTATCGAATTACCTTCGACTAATCTTTTATCATAGCAAACTTATCTAATTTATAAGCTCTTAGATCTGTCTATTAAACTGTTCACTTATCCAGCACCCTAATGTGAAAATGATAGGTTGGGAAATCAACCATGCAGCACAAATCTAACATTGACTTATGTCAACAGGTACATTGAAATAGGCAATAATGATTTGTTTTCAAACTCTATTCATTTTCGATCACTCTTCGACAGCTCTGATGGTTGTTTGTCAGTTCTTTGACATCTCACAGCCTTTAGAAAGTATTTGGAGGAGATATTGAAGTGTCATAATGTTCAAGGCTGTGGGTCTAGTGCAGGAAAGTGGGCCTAGTGTAGGCAGGTGTATATTTTTGCCAGTACAAACTTGATGGGTCAAAGGGTTACTTCTATGCTGTAAGATTCTATGATTCTTTTACAGATAACAGTTCATCGAAAGCTTTGACAGTATTTTTTTGACAATTTGACAGCTCTTTCTCAGTTTGAGAGTTCCAATTTAATTATGCACTTTTTTGGTGAATTCATGTACTGTTAACAATCCCAACCTCCTTCAAAAGGTATCTTACCTCTCTAAAGGTACCTGAACACACCCAAAGGTGTCCCAGGATCATAATGGTTGGGTACCTTACCCCTTCAAAGGGGCAGCCTGACTATACAAACAAACCCACAAAGTTCAGATCTGCTCTTAATAGGCATCAAGTCCGCACTTTATTTTCCATGCTACAGGAAAGTCTAAATGCCACTTCAACGAAGGCAGTTGGTCCTTTAAATGGTCAGCTACCTCTGTGAAATACATGTGCAAAATCTGGCTTGCTCCACTCCCTACCCTGTGAAAATGGAAATGCCCTGGTCAAGACTATTATTTCCAATGTTTGGCTACTTCCATCACTTTGCACTCCATGGGTGAACATCTGCCTCATCAGGGTCGGGGAAGGTTACTCTCATCACAGACAATGTCCAGCCACACCATCACCACACTGATTACTGCCAAACACTCATCAAACATTCATAAGAATAAAGGTAAACACCAAAAATATGTACCCTGCAACTGAAGCCTCTCACTTATCACGATATAATTTTGCAAATGGACAGGCATATGAAGATAATACACATTTTACAGCATGTGCAATGTAATAGCACTGGCATATGGTGCATTTCCATTCAAGTGCCCATTAAAACAGTAATCATAATCCTGGTTCTATGAATGCATCGCTTAGTGCCATAGCGAACTGAAGCCCCTCTGACTGAACTGTACATGATAAACAGGCAGAACAGTAAGCTTGTTCACACATCTGATATTACTGCTCTGTTACCAATAGGCCAGTCATTGCAGCAATGGCTGATAGAAATTATCATCAAGCTATCAGTGGCAGAACAGAAGGATGCAATATTGGCTGCTCATAATCTCCATTATGAATTGGACTTATTTCAATTTCAACTTATTCCATGCTATCTGATTCTCTACTATACCACAGAAGCTTGGTATTCTCATTCTTTGTACATCCAACTTCAATGTTTCTTACTTCTATAATGGAGTTACACTCAGATATTTCATGTTCAAATCAGTTCAGTATTTTAGAATGGCTTTATTCAGCAAGATTATTTAAGATAGCACAGCAGATTAGCTGGGAGAATATTACAGAGGGGAACAGTACTACAAATAGCATGCATGATCCAATCTTTTGACATGTCTTCTGCCTTTACTCAATACAATAACTGACCTGTCAAATGTCAAAATGCCAAGTGAATAAATAAACAGAATATTAAGCACGTTAGCTGAATCCATAATGCTACAGTGAAATCTGTAAAGGGTTAACACATAATAAGGTAGATAGGAAAGCTATTATCAGTGGAGATGTAACAGACAGTTTAATGAGAGAGTGAAGAGAGAAGCAACTGTCAGGACTGCATGCTAGCGCAGTTAGTACAGGGTGAATAAACAGTTGCTTTAAATGGTTCTTAGGTTCCAGCTACTCTCATCCTTCAAGGCAGCATAGACAAAGACAGATAGTGACAACATCTGAGACACACAGCAGCTAGGCAAAAACAGCAGGAGAGACTTTGAGGACAATCCTAGCGGTGGGCAAGAGTAGCAAGATTAACCCTAAACAACTGGCCCAGTGACCAGGGAGAAGCAACCAACAGCACAGCGACAGAACAATGCGGGAAAGAAGCTGGAATGAGAGTAAGCCATGAGATCCAGACTAAGTCTTAAGACCCTGTCACTAATTGAATCTTTTGAGAATATGGAAGGCCCCACAGTAAACTGAAAATTGGCACAAATCATTCACTCAATATAGCAATGCTTCAGGCTTGACAGCAAAATCACACAAGGACCAGGTGAGTACGCTACTCTGGGCAAGTTACAGAATTGCTGATGAGGTTTTAGCAATACAGGGATTAAATGAGGAGGCAGTCCCTTGCAATGGGATTGTCAGACTTTCAATACATTCTTCAATGTATTTTGCTGTTTTTAGATTGCTGAATTGACCTCTCTAACTTCAAATAATGTCGATCTTGCTAATGTTGATCCTGCTTTGCGCGCTTCCTGTGCAGGTGTGACCTTGTATGCCTCATTCTATCTTAGCAGCCTGTAATCTGTATTTCCTTATTTGCTATGATCTGCCTGTTTTGCTTGCAAAACATAGCATTTCACTGTACTTAAGTACGTGACTACAATAAATTGAATCAAATCAAATCAAATCAATGCTTGCTGCAACATAATCATGGATACAGCAAGATTTTGGGAGAAAGTAAAAGCCAGAAAATGACATGGATTCATTTATCGATGGCTGACATGTCTTTATGGACAACTATGTATACAGGTCAAGAAATGGTGACCTGATTAGGGATTGGATAGTCTGCATTTTGGAGGAATGCTTTCAGATTTCCTACAATGCTCAGAAGACTTAACTTAAACCAAAGTGGTATAATTAACAAGGCAAACTGAAGTAAGGAAAGAAAACAGAATTTTTATTAACTGCGATGG
Organism: Ginglymostoma cirratum; assembly: GCA_024137785.1. Lineage (NCBI taxonomy): Eukaryota > Metazoa > Chordata > Chondrichthyes > Orectolobiformes > Ginglymostomatidae > Ginglymostoma > Ginglymostoma cirratum. The sequence goes on along the minus strand of JAHRHZ010000016.1, from coordinate 46,360,825 downwards.
AGAGGTATAATGGAACAAAACTGTTTGAGGCAGCATAATATGTTGAGCATGTAACCAAAAGTGTACAAAAGCTGAAACCAGCGAAGCACAAAAGTAGAGCAGCGGGTGGCATCATGCAACGTTCGTGCTGTTACTGCATCGACGTTAGATTGTTCTGCCAAAATGTGGAATCTCACACCTGTGCAAATGCAGACCATATAACACATGACCTTGAAGTTGGCGAAAAAGTAATGTAAGAAAGAACAGAATGCAGGACACTGTAGAGCATGGCAACATTTACATTGACATTCCTAGAGGAAACGAAACAATCAAGATGGAAGCATTGGAGTGCCCATAAGGAGGCAATTGTGTTGCAAACAAATTTTCAACTTGATATTAGGGCAGGTTCCTCAACCCTCTGTGGTATAGTGGTATGACTGAATCACGAAACACTTCAGCTTTCAAAATTTGATGCCTAGGACCAAGAGGTATCTAATTAAAGGTAAGTTCACTCAGCCCAGAATCTGGTCCCAATGTTTACATGGACCTATTTGTCTGTTTGACCATTGCTCTAGACTGCTCCTGCCCATAAATGACATCCTGGCCCAAGCCACAAACAATGCCTTCCCCTTTTTCATTGGAGGATATTTCTGGGTCCTCTGTCTCTTCCTCTCCAAAGCTATCCCTCCTTTGAGTGAGGTTGTGAAGGCTACAGCATATTATGATGATGTGCGACACTCTGGATGGGGTCCATTGCAGTGCACCAGTAGAGTGGCCCTCCTCTGGAGACTGGAACTTTCCACCCATGGATCTGAGACAATATTTCACCAAGGTGTCATTTGATCAGTAACCATACCAATGAATTGTTGTGTTGACATAACACAAGTTATAGAGACAGAGTCAATGAGTTATACTTCATAAAAACAGGCCCTTTGGCCCACCATATCTCTGCTGGCCAACAAACACTGAACTACATTAATCACATTTACTTGCACTTGGTCCATAGACTATGCCCTGGCACGTTAAGCACTCATCCAGATGCTTCATAAATGTTGAGGCTACCTGTCTTCACCACCTTCTCAAGCAGCGCGCTCCATATTTCTAACACACTCTGATCTCGTCAGCTTAAACCTGCGCCTTCTGGTCGTAGGAACATCAGCCATGGGGAAGCGATTCCCACAATCTACTTTATTTATGTCTCTCAATCTTATTTACCTCAATCAGATCCTCTCTCAGCCTCCTCTGCTCCAAGGAAAACAAATCAAACCTATCCAGTGTCTCCTGATAACTGAGACTTTCCATTCCAGGCAACATCCTGCTAAATCTCCTCTGTACCATCTCCAGCACAATCACAACCTTCTGACAGTGTAGCAACTAGAACTGTACACAGTATCCTATCTGTGGCATAACTAAAGTTTTAAAAGTTGTAACAAGACCTTGCGTACTAAGGAAAGTTGTGGAATCAGAAACCCACTCTTGAACGTCAGTGGATGAAATTTTCACCAAATGTGTTGCTGATTGTAGATTTTGGTATTTACCATTGGATGAAGAATCAAAACTCCCAAAAAAAAATTACATTTGGCAGCTTTTTATTTAGCTGTTTACCTTCTAGCATCACTCTGCACCAGAAATAATCCAAAGGACAGTGCAGATACTCACCTGTAACAGCAGGAGTATTGCAGCAAATCAACCAAGCTCTGATAAATCAATACTTTCCACTCTAGGGTCTGGAGAAAAGGATTAACATTGCAAAAACAAAAATTTGTAAGAGAGACCAGCCTTCCAGATGTCCAGGAATAGCGTGTAACCAAACAGGTGACGTTGTCTGACAAACACAACAAAGATCCTCAGAATTCATACGTACTCCTGAAGAGTAGAGATTGTCAGCCACCATCACCTTAGAAGGAACTTTCAGTGGGATCGGAGAGATTGGTGAAACTACCACTATGTTTATCCCGGTGAAACATTGACTTTGAGTATAGATGTAGGAGAATGCAACTATTGTGTCAGGACTATGGGAGCGGTGTTGACATTGGTGAGACAGTTGGGAAATAACAAGAATGAACAAATCAGAATCTCAAAAGTAAGAATTTCCCAGTTTTTCCCTTAAGCTTGAAACAGTGATTTAATGATTGCACTATTTTGCAGCAACTATCTTATTTCCATGTATTTATGTCTAATTATTAGCCCACTTTGCCACATTTCTATGCCACCTCCAACTTTCCTATCCTTCTGTGAGAAACTAGATGGTGCAAATTACAAACATGTAGGTGTTGAAGATTGCAGCTTGCTGATTGCTTGCCCTGGCCTTCATCCAACTCTGTCTTCACCACAACGTCTCTGTAAGCCCCTTGGTCACCATTCCCCTGCATTAATCATCCTTGCAACATTGGCAAAGCCCAGCATCGTCACATCATCATGCCTGCTCTTGGACTAACTCTCACACTTAGCTTCAGCCCTTCAGGACATCACTTTGGAATTCAGAGACACCTATGACATGCGAGCTTCTGCCAGATTGCTTTGCATGCGTGTGTACATGCATTGCTTTGTAGCACAGGGGGAAATGCAGGCAGCTTGTCGTCTTTGCGAGCACTGAACAGTAAAAAGGGTGGACATGTTGCTGCACTGCAAGTGCTTCAAACAAATGGCCATATCTGACAACAAAAGGGAGCATTTGTTACTGGGGTCAGGGCCGAAAGCGAACGGTCTGGAGTTACCATCACAGTTGGTAGCGGGGCTGAGTCCAACCACAATTTTGACACACTCAGTCTTGCTGGGGTCCAGGGAATTGCAAAGTTGTAATTCAGGGATTTGGTCAACCCTGCAGGTCATGTGCCATTAGTTCATGGGTAACAGGAATGTCAGTCGAGGTGAAACACAGAAACATAGACCGAAGCTGGAGGAAGCCATTCGGCCCTTCGAGCCGGCTCCACCATTCTTCATGATTATGGCTAATCGTTCAACTCAATAACCTAATACTGCTTTCTCCCCATAACTTTTAATCCCATTCATCCCAAGTGCTATATCTAGTCGCCTCTTGAATACATTCAGTGTTTTGGCGTCAACTACTTCCTGTGGTAATGAATTCCACAGGCTCACCACTCTTTGGTTGAAATGTCTCCTTATCTCTGTCCTAAATAGTCTACTCTGAATCCTCAGGCTTTGACCCCTGGTTCTGGACACACCCACCACTGGGAACATCCTCCCTACATCCACCCTGTCCAGTCCTTTTAGAATGTTATAAGTCTTTATGAGATACCCCCCTTCATTTGTTGGAACTCTGGCAAAAACAATTCTAACCTAGTCAATCTCCCCTCATACATCAGTCCCGCCATCCCCGGAATCAGCCTGATAAACCTTTGCTGCACTCCCTTGAGAGCAAGTGCATCTTTCCTCAAAAAGAGATGAAAACTGCACTCACTATTCCAGGTGTGGCCTCACCAAGGCCCTGTATAACTGCAACAACACATTCCTGTTCCTGTATTCAAACTCTTGTGACAAAGGATAGCATACCATAAGCCTTCTTTACCACCTGCTGCACCTGCATGCTTACCTTCAGCAACTGGTGCTCAAGGACGCCGAGGTCCCACTGCACACTCCCCTCTCCCAATTTACAGCCATTCAGGCAGTAATCTGCTGTCTTGTTTTTGCTTCTGAAGTGAATAACCTCACATTTATCTAAATTATACTGTATCTGCCATTGATTTGCCCATTCACCCAACCTGTCCAGGTGATGCTGAAGGATCTCTGCATCCTTGTCACAGTTCACCCTCCCACCCAACTTGGTATTATCTGCAGACTTGGAGTTATTACACTTTGGTCCTTCGTACAAATCATTAATAAATTGAATGGCTGCGGTCCCAGCACCGATCCCCTTGGCACCCCACTAGTTATTTTCTGCCAATTTGAAAAGGACCCATTCCTACTCTTTGTTTCCTCCCTGCCAGTTTCCTATCCATTTCAATACACTTCCCCCAATCCCATGCGCTTTAATCTTGCACAATAATCTCTTTTACGCAAGACTTTGTCAAACACTTTCTAAAAGTCCAAATATACCATATCGACTGGCCCCCACTTGTCAACTCTACTAGTTACATTCCATACAATTCCAACAGATTTGTCACGCATGATTTTCCATTCATAAACCCATGCTGACTCTGTCTGATCCTGCCGCTTCTTTCTAAATGCTCTGTTATAAAGTCCTTGATAATTGATTCAAATTTCCCCACTACTGATGTTAGGCTTACTGGTCTATAATTCTATGCTTTTTCTCTACCTTCCTTTTTGAATATTGGAGTGACATTAGCTACCCTCCAATCTGCAGGGGCTATTCCACAGTGTATAGAATCCTGGAAGACGACCATGAATGCATCCACCATTTCTAGAGCTACTTAAGTACTCCGGGAGCTAGATTATCAGGCCTTGGGGATTATTTGCCTTCAATCCCATCAATTTTCCCAGCACCATTTCTCTACTAATATTGATCTCCCTCAATTCTTCCCTCTCACTAAATCTTGCATTCTCCGCAAATTTCTGGCATCTGATGGCTGTCCTCTTTTGTGAAGTCAGAACCAAAGTATGTATTCAGTTGCTCAGCCATTTCTTTGTCCCCTATTATACATTCACCCCGTTTCTGTCTGTAGGGGACCTCCATTTGTCTCCACCAATCTCTTTCTCTCCACGTATCTATAAAAACTCTTAGTGTCACTCTTTATGTTCCCTGCAAGCTTACTTTTGTACTCTATTTTCCCCTTATTAATCAATCCCTTGGTCCTTATTTGCTGAATTCTAAACTGCTCCTAATCCTCAGACATTATTTTTTCTTGGCTAATCTGTATGCTTCTTCCTTGGATCTGATAACATGTCTAATTTCTTTTGTAAACCATGGATTGGCCCTCTTACCCACTTAGCTTTTTGGTGCAACGGAAACATCAGTCTGATGAATGTGCATTGCTCAATTTGAGGCCAAGTTCATCTGCCCGGTCAGCCACTCTTGTTCCCAGGGTTGGCTGAATAATGGCAAAGGGGCTTATTGGAGGTGGGCTTGGCGCTGGGTGGTGGGGTATGACGTCCATGGAGTCCGGAGGAAAATGGGAAACTCGATTCTAGGGATGGTCTTTGAAATAATTCCACAGAAGCTGGTATCCTATCGCCATGTCACCCTTTATTTACCAGTGGAAAGACCTTAACGCTGATCCAGCTTCCTCAGAGCCAGTTCTGAGTGAACAAAACCTCTGACATTCCTGTTTGTATCTGCCAGCCAGCGCTCCCTGATTGGACCAGATTAACAGCCCCAATCAGGGAACTCCTATTCTATGAAGTCCACCTGGCTAACCTTGTCACAATCATTGTATCCCTCCTCCTCTATGTCTGAGGACGTAAGCCTATTCTTTCTCCTGTAGCCTCTTCTGGTGAATTACGCACAGGTCCGATTCCTTCAACTCTGCCTCTGACACAGGAGGTGTGCAATGCACAGTAGCTCGCCTCTTGTGCCTCAGAAATTCATTCTCCTCTTCAGGCAGCAAAGACATCGAGGCAGGGACATCCACCATGTCCCATCTCAGATTCCAAGGTATCTTCAGTGCTTGACAAAGAGAGAACACACAGGTTCTGGGACTGTCAAAATCAGTTAAGGAGCCAGGCATGTTTTTCCCCTGTGCTGTTTGCAAGTTTGCAGCTTTCATATGGTCCATATGTTTGTTCAGGACCATCACACTTACCTGAACTTCATTTGTCACTGGACCTGACCTCACGTCAACCATGCCTCTTACCCATGCGGGGCCATTCCCGTGGTTCCTGCACCAAATTTCTTCTTCTGAAGTAAACTGTCCCACTCGCTTGGCTGAGTGTGCCTGTTCAAGGAGGTGGGGATGAGAGGAAGGGTTGGTCATGGGATGAGGCCGGGGGGTGGGGAGATTTTGAAAATGGTAAAATCCACATTTAGGCCATTGAGCTGTAGACTCCCAAGGCTGAATATGAGGTGCTGTTCCTCTAGTTCTGTCCATATTCTCTCCCACCTATCCATTCCTCCCACCTCACTGACCAATTCCCACCACTCCCTACCTGCACTCACCTATCACCATCCCACCTACCTTCACCAGCCCAATCCCTCCTCTCTCTATTTATTTCTGAGCTCCCTTCCCCCGCCTCATTTCTTCAAAGGGTCCCGACCTGAAACATCAACTTTCCTGCTCCTCTGATGCTGCCTGGCCTGCTGTGTTCCGCCAGCTCCACACTGTGTTATCTCCAACAGTTGCAGCATATTCTCCAGAGGGAGCAGCAGCAGATGAAGATTTCTCAAGGAGACAGAGAAGAATGGCGAGACTCCTCATTTCAGGTTTCGCTATCATTTTCTACATCTCTTGGAGACTGATTAAGGATGTCCTGGGTCATCGTGACCGAATTGTGTCATCTTCTGAAGCTGGTATTGTGCTCAGAAGGACAGGATGGCAATCCCAGCTTGGCATTTGTGAAGGGTGTAGCGGCCTAGAATTTTTATGCCAGTGGCTTGTTTCAAAAGGCAACAGGGGCCTATGCAGTATCTCCCAATACTGTACATATAATTGCATCCAAGATGCCACCAATGGCATTTTCTCCAGTTCCCTGCTGTTCTTAGCCTCCCCTCCCCAATCCTACCCTCCATTTCCCAGGGTGAGGGAGAGTCAAGCAGCCTGGGTAGTGGGATTCCCCACTCTCACCTGCTTCTTCCATGTGCAGAGTGCTATAGACTGCACTCACATTGCTTAAAGAGTGCCCCATCACCATCCTGCAGAGTTCATCAACAGAAAAGACTTCCACTCCACCGGTCCTCAAATTATATGGGCCCATCGTTGCCAAATTTTGGAGGTCTGTGCTAGATATCCTGGGAGTTGCCATATCCCACATCATTGTTTCTGATGAAGGGTTTAGGCCCGAAACGTCGAGTTTTCCTGCTCCTATGATGCTGCTTGACCTGCTGTGCTCATCCAGCCCCATGCTTGTTATCTCATTGTGACATGCCATATGTTTCACATTTGGAGGTGATGAGGTTGGGGAAGGGATGTTTTGGATGCAAAGGAATGGGGGATCAACAACAATATTCAAAGGCTGAGAATAGGGCTTAGGGCCAAGACATTGAATGGGAGGGACAACCTAGAGAGCATGACAGAGGAATACATTGTCGAGTGCAAAAAGCAGAAGAAACTACATTGAAACTCAATGCCATGATGAAGGATCTGGGTAGAGACTTCCTTCCTTGAGTAACTTTCTGTTAGTTACATGGCACGCAGCTCGTCCTTAGTTCAAATTAAATGTTGATCTTGTTATAGTTGCAGTCTTTGATCTTTTCCTGTTGCTGAATAAAAGTTTTTGTTCTCTGTCTGATGGCACACTTGATATCTTTGAGTCTCTACACGACATGTCCTATTTACAGTCTTGGGTTAAAACATTTGTCAGTGAGACAATGCACTAACATCACATCGTGCTAATACTAGATTCAGTGTGCACATGATATGAGTGCTTTATAGTGAAGTCTCTCATGATAGGTAGCAGGTTGAGAAGAATCCTGAGGCAATTCCTTTTAGCCCTTCCATCATAAATTAGCCTTCAATGGTTCAGAGTGCACTTGGACTTAAATGCCTGAACAGCCCTGACAGCAGTTAATGTGAGAGAGGCAGTGCATTGTCCAGTTTCTCTCAGCAGGCTATTAAACCACAAGGGAGAGCTAACATATGAATTGTCCCTTGTACTAGCCCTCAAGGGCACTGTTTTCCCTTGAATGTATTCAAGGAAGTGACAGATAATTTTTCAGATTTTAGAGACATCAAGGAGTATGGATAAAATGTTGGAAATGTAATTAAGACGGAGGATCAGCCGTGATCATATTGAATGGCAGAGCAGGCTTGAGGACTGAATTGATAAAATGAACCTTTGTCTTCAGAGATGTGTGCTATCATCAATTATTCCATTTTCTCACTCATAAGATCAATGTAAACGTGGAACAATTTGTGCCAGGCGAGCTGTAGCACAATCCCTGCACATTGCATTTGGCCTCAGTGTTCTCTACATCAAAGTGTGACGCTTTGGATACAGTCAGCAACAATGTGGTTCAAGGACCCCTGATGTCTGAAGCTATCTCTAGTCAAGGAATGAATTTCTTGGGTGAGATGAGCAATACTTGGGGCAATACAACCTTCTTTTGTCTTGAGGATGCGTGAAGAGGTTGCTTATCTTTCACGAGGCCGAGACTTAACCAGGCCTGACAATGGCAACGGGTCATATTTTAAGAGTACTAGTGAATATATATCTACGGAAGTAAGCGTATTTACAATTATGTGTCACCCATGCTACCAATGGCCTCAGTAAATTTATCCCTTCTTCTCCCTCCCATTATATTAAGATGCATTTCTGACTTCTGCGTGAGAGAATGTAAGGGACCTTGCTCTATTGTTGGCCTGAAAGACTTGGGCAGTCATCCCAGAGGCATTTGGGCCTAGAGGGGCTAGATCTGTTGTAAGCGTCCGCAGGCCCATTGTCCTCGGGTGGATCCTCTGCAGACTTAGAAATCACAGACAAGGGGAAGGTGGTGTGGCTGGATATTTCTGGAGTGACTCAGAAACATTAAAACTAGGACTAGAAGTACGTTATTCAGCTCTTAAAGCCTGCTCTGCCATTCAATATAATTATTGCTGATCCTCAGTCTTTTTTCTCTGATATTTTTCTCCATACCCCTGTGTACCGAAACTGTGCCTCCTGGTCCTAGACTTCCCAATCAGGGAAAACATCCTCCCAGCAGTTAATCTGTCCAGCCTGTTAGAATTTATCCATTTCAATTGAATCCCTCTCATCCTCCTAACTCTAGTGAATACAGGTTCAGTTGAACCACTCTCTTTCTCATAGGACAGTTCTGCCATTCCTGGTATCAGTCTAGTGAACTTTCTCTGCACCCCCTGTCTGGCAAATAAATCCTTCCTTAGGTAAACAGACCAAAACTGCGCACAAAACTCCAGGTGTGGTCTCACCAAGGCCCTGTGTAACTGTATTAATGCATCCCTACTTCTGAACTCAAGTCCTCTTGTAGTGCAGGCCATGTACTATTGGCCTTCCCAATTGCTTGCCTAATCTGCCTGTCAACATTCATTGACTAGTGTACAAGGACACGTAGATCCCTTTGTACATCCACAATTCATAACATGTCATCATTTAAATAACACACTGCCTTTCTGTTTTTCACACCACTTCACATATAGCCACATGGAACTGCACCTCCCATGTGTTTGACCATTCACTCAACTTATCTGGATCATCTTGAAGTCTCTTTGCATCTGAGAAAAAGCTTGCTGGGGTCCTGTGCATGGCTCCAGCTCTTTATGGGTGTCTGCTGGTACCACATTCTCGCTTTCTGAGGGGAAGGGAAAACCAAATGTTAATTTCTGATCTCTCTCTGCACCTTCTACACAGCTGTAACACTGCATTCTACACTCTGTTCTGCTACCCTGATGCACTTTGCATGGTACGATCTGCCTGTGCAGCTCGCAAAGCAACACTTTTCACTGTATCCCGGTACAGGTGACAATAATAAACTAATCAATCAACCAATCAATCATCCCCCTCTCGTCTTGCCACTGATTCTGAGCATCTATGGGAATAGCAATAGTGTAGGTTATTGGGCATATCCTGAAACCTCTGAGTGTGCCGGACCTGGGTCACCTTGGGAATCACCGATCTCTCCATAATCTCTCCATGGAGACAACCAGAAGCATGCAAGCCAGAGCCAACATGGCACTGATAATATTGGAGGACCTCTCCAGCCTTCAGTCTAGTTTATTGGCTGCCCCTAACTAATCTACCTGCTGTTGCTGTGCCTGTCTGTGTACTTCCACCAAGCCATTAATAGTCAAGACCACGGGACCATTTTTGTCTGAGGCTGACGATGTGATTGGTCTCCAGCAGTCAACAATGAGTTAGCACTGAGTGGTAAAGTACACAGGGTGGTAGAGCACACAGTGCAGCACAATGAAACCTACTGGATTGCTTGGACATTGAGGTCTTCCTTTCCAACCCTGAGTGTTGCGTTTTTCTACTGCCAGCTGAAGAATTATCTCCTCCTATAGATGAGCTGCCTGAAGTCTGCTGCCCCCATCAGTCTTGAAACTTTCAGCCTAGATGTGAGAGACCTTTTCCAGCAATGGGTTAAAGGGAGGGATTGAGTGCAATAGAAGTGGATGGAAAAGCAGTTAGTGGTAATGCAGGAGCAGGAGAGATGGAGAGGTGTCCCCAGTGAGTAAATAAGAAGCAGAGGCCAGGAGAGGTTAGTAGTTTTGGAGGATGATGTGGGTGAGAACTGTTGAGGCGATATGATTAATAGAATGGTGAGAACTGAAGTCCATGAAGCTTGGTGATGCATACAGTGGCTGACTTAGAGCGACTTGTGGCTCTGTGAAAGAGAAGTAGCAGAAAGAAGATGGTGGCACTTACTATGTGGAGTGCAGACAATCATTAACCTCCTCTTTGCACTGCTGAGCATTTCTTTTCACCTGCGACATAGCACTGACTTAGGCTGCAATATCAGTTCAGGCTGGCTGCATCTGGTGGTGTGGCATCCTTTGCCAGTCAGCAGGAAAAAAGCATTGCCCTCCTCTCTGGCTTCCATCCATAAGCATGCCCAGTGAAGTGGGATGCCCGCTTCCGTGTCTGTGCCACGTCCTCAGTGATAATGTTTGAGAACTGCAATGTGGGAGCCAGCTCCCGGCTGGCAGCATCTGATAGGTATACACCTGGGGTTTAAACATGGTGCCAGTGGTGTGATTGTCGGAAAGTTCTGACAGTGGTGAGCACATCTGCCTCTCCAGTCACATGATTCAATGAGGAGGGCACTGTAGAGTCCAGATGCTTAATTACTGAGGTGAAAAGTGGAAGATTCCATGAGAAAAGATGGAGTGAGCCATGGCAGACTGAATCCTTGAATCTCACCGGGTTCAATACCTTACTTCTAATTCAGCCCTAAGCCTTGGGGGGTAATGTAGAGGAAAGGGTTAACGCTTGACTATATAAAATGCCAAGCCACATTAGTGGTGATCTAATAGATCACATGGTAGTGAAAAGACTGGAGCAAGAGGCAGCAGTCTGAGCCTCATGCTTAGTCTAGGTGTACAGAATTCGTATAAAGTGAATAAACAGTTACATTCTAAAGGCCTCACACTCCAACTCTCTTTCATACACCAACTAAACCACTTGAGATTAACCACATAATAACAGAACATCATCAACTACTGCACCAATATCTCAAAATCATTCAGTGTTTGAGCAGTGTTGAGGTAATGCTTGAGGGAATACTAATGTGCAATGGTGCTGAATTACTCTGCTGATTTACTGATGTCAATTGCATTGGATTAGGCTGGTTGGGTGGAATCTAGGCAACTTTCTGAAAGAGGCCAAGAAAAATCAGCCAAGTTGTCTCCATTGTCACTACCTTATATCCTGTCATGGCTGATTGAAAATGCTTTTGGCAGTAATCTAGGAGGAGGCATCTATTATACCTTCGCAGATGCAGACACATGACTTGATCAAGGAACTTCAAAGGAAAACAAAATAGTGCACATCCTTCATGGGGAGGTTAAAAAAATCTCTTCTAAATGAAACTTAGGAATGATCAAAGTCCTCCAAAACAAACATCAGACTTTGATTCTCTATCACTTACCCTGAGGTAGTATTTTAAGCCAATTTTTTTGTATTCATTACGAAAATTATTTGAAACAATTCCAGACGCAGTAGTACACAGGGAGATGGAAAGCGGCACAGTGGATTTTCAGGTTTCCTTAAGAAATGACCACACATTTAACAGCTCTATGTAATTAAGGGAGGGAGTGGGGTTCTATTTTGCTGCCACTTCAAGAAAGGTAAATTAAGATATGGTGTGTCTTTCTGCCCTTGTTTGAGCAAGCAGAAGTTATTAACAATAACTCAGAGCCAACCTCACAGACATTTTTACAAATGTGATGGAGCGCTAGATATCAATGTGTCTGGAAGATACAGAAACATTTACAACTAGTTTGACTTAAAACAAATTAATGTATAATGTTTACTTGCATATTTAAAGACAATCAACAATCATTACTAATTACTTTCTTTACTTAGTCGTCGGGAACCTTGTTACTTTTTCACTGGTAGCATATTCCAGTAATGGCAAAGAAGCATAAATTGTGTGGTATCATGAAGATGTCACCTTTCCTATCAACCTTTACTGATTTATTTACAATAGTTGGCATAAGCTGTGTTACTTTAGGCCCGTTGTTTTCTGAAAGCATTGACACATGTGCTGAGACAGCTTCACTGTTGCATGATGCTCACCAGCAGCCTGCTCAAACAGTTATCCTTTACTGGCAAACTGAACCTGTTTTTGTCTTAACCCAAACTTCACATGTGCACATTCCACTAGGGAGCCGCTGTATAGCATTCAGAAGCAGGAAACTTGGATGATACTTTTACCTTTGCAGTCATCTCACTGAGATCAATTAACTTAGCGCAGAGTGTGGATCGAACCAGGGAGACCATTGAGGTCATTGCCAAATTCCATGCTGGATTATAGATTTGCAAACTGAGCCATCTGGAAGTACAAGGGAGGTTAGAATCGCAGATGCAATATTAGGAGCAACCTTGCCGAATTGCGGTGCAGACATTGTTGTAAATTACGTCATAACTGTTTTAGAGTCTGTGATCCATTTATAATGGAATGTTCTTTTAAATTGAATCTACATTCTGTTAAAATTTTAGGATTCCAAAGAACTTGATAATGTGTAATTGTTAAGGATCTATGCACAATCCTACATAATTGAACATAAAAAAATGAGAAAAGATATGTGAAGGTGAAAGTCATATTCAGGAATAGGAACTCGGTATCAAGAAGATTGACCTATCTCTGTAAGCAGAAGGGTAACTGTGAATCCTTGGTAAATAGCCTTCATAAAGTACAGTTTTCAGGTAAACAAGAGGTAACATTCTGTAAAGATTTTGGGTAACACAATATAGAGGGTCTTACACAAAAACCATCTGATATTATTATGCATTGACGCATGGAGTTAAACACAACAGTTTTGTACATTTCAAATGAAATGAACAGAGAAATTCTATTACATTATGTTGATTTGAAATCAATAATACCAAGATTGTATCAAGCTCCTTGACAATTTCGATAACTTTTCAAAAATAAACTTGCATCCCATATTTGGATACAATGAAGTTAAAAACCCTGTTCTCCTAAACATCCCATGTTGTGTTGTGTTTCATGGTCAGTATGTTGCTGTTATAGAATCGCAGAAAGATTGTATATGTGCTGCACAAAGGAAAACATATAGATTTTAGAGATCTCTGCATCAATGTTCACAGAACTTTTTTCACTGTGATCCCATTTCAAGGCTTGGAAACTGTAACGGCCCTTCAGTGAGAACCTGCAATTGTGAAGGCCTGTTAGAGCATTAGAAACGTCTATTAGTTTGAACTTGGTCTGAACTCCTCGGCAGCTATTTCTGCCTTGGATCTTGCGACCCCAAGGTTTTAGCTCGTGACCCCTCATGGGGTCCACACCAATAAGCAAGCAGCTTCTAAAGAAATAACAACAACTTTGACTTGTTGCAGTCTTGCTTCTCGCCTGATTGTCCAGCAGCTGTTGTGTTTCTTCATATTGTTTGACGGACAGTTGGATTGCTAGGCAGCAGTTATAAAGTATCTTCAACTGTGAAATGTTTGAACATGCAGATCGGGCACGCTGGTGCTATGTCACGGCTCAACTACAGGAAGGTTGGTTCTAAGCCCAAGACAATGTGTTCTCCACGGATTCAAAATTACGAAACTGAAATGGTCATTCACATGCCCAAACTGCTCTTTGCCGTATTGTCCAAAATAGGCAGGAAATCTGAATTTGCTGGATAAAGCTCCATTCTGGAGCAGGCAAATTGTACTGCATGGTCAAGGCCAGCAGAATTATAAACTTCCTGTTTAATGAATATACAGATGAGGTATGCAACTCTAACATCAGTCATCATGTAAGAGACAACGCTAGAAGTTTGTAACTAAAGCAGAGATAGCAAGAACTGCAGATGTTGGAGTCAGAGATGACACAGTGTGCAGCTGGGGGAACACAATAGGCCAGGCAGCATCAGAGGAACAGGAAAGTTGACATTTCGGGTTGGGACCCTTCTTCAAAAGGGTCTTTCTTCATTCTTTCTGAAGAAGGGTCCCAACCCGAAACGTCAACTTTCCTGCTCCTCTGATGCTGCCTGGCCTGCTGTGTTCCTTCAGCTCCACACTGTGTTATCTGGAACTAAAGCAGATCTAGACAGAGATGCTTGCTGCCAGATCATCGTGCATATATTGTTAATAAATACTGTTTGAAGAAATACAACAAGGTTTAGCCTCAGCCTGTCTGAAGAGTTGATGAACCCATTGTAAAACACTTCCTTTGATATTGATGACATAATTCAATATCCCACCTTATTACCTTACCATTAAGTGTGTATGTCCTGCCCTGGTCTGCCTTTACAGAATGCATCACCTCACATTTATCTAAATTAAACTCCATCTGCCACTCTTCGGCCCATTGGCCCATTTGATCAAAGTCCTGTTGTTCTCTGAGGTAACCTTCTTCGCTGTCCACTATACCTCCAATTTTGGTACCATCTGCAAACTTACTAACCAAACTTTCTATGTTCACATCCAAATCACATGACACCAGGTTATAGTCCAATAGGTGCATTTGAAAACAAGCTTTCGGAGCTTTCAACACAAGCTTTCAGATAAACCCGTTGGGCTATAACCTGGTTTTGTGTGATTTCTGGCCTTGTCCATCCCCATCCATCACTGGCACCTCAATATTATCGCATCATAAATCATTTATTTTAAGGACAAAAAGCTTTGGACCCAGCACTGATCCTGTGGCATACCAAGGGTCACAGACCTCCAGTCTGAAAATCAACACTCCACCCCTATCCTCTGTCTTCTACCTTCTAGCCCATTCTGTATCCAAATAGCTAGTTCTTCCTTTATTTTCCCTGTGATTTAATCTTGCTAACCAGTCTACCATGAGGAACCTTGTCAAATGAATGTATTGGGCTTTTCCATCTTTGAGGAATGAGGATATTTGTGGAGCCTCCTCCTCTTCTAGTGAGTTGTTTAATTGTCCACAATTATTCATGACTGATTGTGGCAGGACTGCAGAGCTTAGATCTGATACATTAGTTGTGGCATCGCTTAGCTCTGTCTATCAACTTGCTTCTTATGTTTTTGGCATGCAAGTAGTGGCTGTTTGGTAGCTTCACCAGGTTGATACCTCATTTAAATCGGTGCCTGGTGCAGCTCCTAGCATGTTCTCCTGCATTCTCCATTGAACCAGTGTTGACTTGATGGTAATGGTTAATTGGGGATATACTGGGCCATGGGGTTGCAAATTGTGCTGGAGTGCAATTCTGCTGCTGTTGATGGCCCACAACACCTCATGGGTGCCCAGTCTGGCATTTCCTGATCTGTTTGAAGTCTGTCCCATTTAGCATGGTGATAGTGCCACACAAAACAATGGAGGGTATTCTTAATGCGAAGGTGGGACTTTGTCTCCACAAGGACTGTGCAATGGTCACTCTTACCAGTGCTGTCATGGGCAGATGCAACTGCAGATGGCAGATTGGTAAGGATGAATCAAATATGTTCTTCCTTCTTGTTGGTTCCCTCACTGCCTGCTGCAGACCCAGTTTAGAAGCTACGTCCTGTAGGACTCGACCAGCTCAATCAGTAGTGCTGCTGCTGAGCCACTCCTGGTGGTGGACATTGAAATCCCCCACCCAGAGTACATTTTGCACCCATGCCATCCTCGGTGCTTCCTCCAAGTGTTATTCAACATGGAGGAGTACCAATTCATCGGCCAAGGGAGGGCGGTATGTGGTAATCAGCAGGAGGTTTTCTTGACCATGTTTAACTGAATGCCATGACACTTCATGGGGTCTCAATGTTGAGGACTTTCAGGACAACTCCTTCGCAGCTGTATACCACTGTGCTGCCACCTCTGCTGGGTCTGTCCTGCTGGTAGGATAGGACATATCCCGGGATGGTGATAGTGGTGTCTGGGTCACAGTTTGTAAGGTATGATTCTGTGAGTATGATTATGTCAGGCTTTTGCTTGACAAATCGGTGAGACAGTGCTCCCAATTTTGGCACTAGCCCCCAGATGTTAGTAAAGAGATCTTTGCAGGGTGAACAGGGCTATTTCTACTTTTACTGTTTCCAATGCCCAGGTTGAGGCCGGGTGGTCTGTTCAGTTTACTTTCTTTTTTGAGACTTCATAAGGATTGATTCAACTGAGTAGCTTGCTAGGCTATTTCAGAGAGCAGTTGAAAGTCAACCACATCACTGTGAGTGTGGAGTCCCATGTAGGCCAGACTGGGTGAGGATGACAGATTTCCTTTCCTGAAAGAAATTAGTGAGCTAGATGGGTTTTCCCAACAGTTAACAATGGCTTCATAGTCATCAGCAGATTCTTAATTCCACTGTTTTGGAATTGAATTCAAATTCCACCATCTGCCATTGTGGGATTTGTGCCTGGGTCTCCAGAACATTAATTTGCATTAAGTCCATATTAATAGAATGAATGCTAGAGAAACATCTCAAAACACTTCCCATACCTTGAAGTACTTGTCACGTAAGTAAAAACAACAGATGCTTTCTGTGCATGACCCCAGCAATCACATTGTCTATCCATCTGTTTTCTTATTGGTGATGTCAACGGAGGAATGTTCACAAAGACACTCTTTCACAGAAGGCAGTCGTGAGAGCATTGGAGATCTGGACGTGAAGAAGACAGGGATGAATGATTTACTTATACAGTTTGAAGTTGACAATCTTTATATTGAAGGGAATTTAGGGTTATAACCTTGGCTCATGTTTGAATACATGAAAATTGTTTTGGAATTATCTAAAGAACAATTGGGCCACTTGCAGATTCCTCTATACCTAACATCCTCGTGGCCCCACCAAGATCAGATATCATTGAAGAACCTATTCAGTAATAACATTACTCCAATCCTGTACTGTGTAACATCATGCTAGCTAAGGTTACAGCTTTGCAGTAATGCTTAACTTGGTTACAATTCTGAAACAATCTATCTTTTGCATAAAAATGTACATGATGTGCTTAAATACATTACTGACAGAACAGGATCAGTTAAAAATGGTTAAAGTAATGCAATGTAAAATATTGAATATTTTCAAGTTGCAACTGTTGGTATTTTCTTATTGATATCTCTCTACACAGACACACATCACACAGCAACAAACAAACGTTTTAGTGTTTCACAGTCTTCTCAAAAACTTTGGCATATAATTCAGAATAAATTCTGAACATAAAATAAGAAGAGCAGGATAAGGCGTTTGGAAAGGATGCATAAACCAAAGAAAGCATAGAAACCAGTGCACAGAATTAAGGTAACAAGCATGGGGCTGGATGAACACAGCAGGTCAAGC
>JAHRHZ010000016.1:46292554-46342965 GCA_024137785.1 Ginglymostoma cirratum | reverse complement strand
AGCAATCCATTCTAAGTGAAGCTGAGAGTTGTGCCTAACACCCTGCATTTTGCAGGAAAGCAATCAGGTCTTGTCAAGCGTTCCCTTGGCATTGATTCTAGGCAAGAAGTGATTTCAAGTTGAAGGTGAATTACAAATGTTAGAGCAGCATCTTAAGATGGCTTCATTAAGAGTTTATACTTGATTTGACACTTTAGGAATGAATGGGAAGGTGTTTTGCTCCATTGGGAATGTGCGCAATGGGAGTAAATGGGAAGGGGTTTGGATCCATTGGGTTGTGTGTAATGGGAGTAAATGGAAAGGGGATTGGATCCATGGGGATTGTGTGCAATGGGAGTGAATGGGAAGGCATTTAGATCCATTGGGCAGGTGTATAATAGGAGTGATGCTGCTTGACCTGCTGTGTTCATCCAGCCCCATGCTTGTTATCTCGGATTCTCCAGCATCTGCAGTACCTTTTATCTCTGATACAGAATTAAGGTTCAAGTTTTGAATGGATAACAAAAAAGTAAAAGTAGCAAGTGAGATTCAATAACATGATAACACTGCCATGTCCTTGAACTGTTCAGAAAATGAAAAAGAAATGGATCAGACATTCAACATTCCCCAAACTTGCCCCTCTTACAGCTTCATAAAACTGTTTACAATGGAAGCCAACGACAGTCTTTCAGAAGGAAAGTTAAGCATCTCACATCTTTTAATCCTGTCCGAATAAACACACAGGTATTGAACAACTGCTTCAAAGAAAGATGAAATAATTTACAGTTTTGTAAGATTGTAATTAAGGAAAACTAGCCGTTCTGTTTGCTAGAATTTGCCTGATTCCATCAACATTGTAGTGACTCTGAAATGTCCATCTCTGCAATAGAACCAGACAGTTTTGGAAAGTTACATGTGGGCTTGAGAACTGCACTCTTGTTTTTTTTTAAAGTAGCCCTTCCTGGATTGAGTTCTTCAGTCATTCTTGGAACTCATCCAAACAATCATTAAGAAACAATCTGGTAAAACAGATATCTGGTCATCTGTTCAGCCTGCTTCTGTTAATACAGTTCTTAAACTTATCAAAAATTCCTGATTCCAAACTAGGACTTCCTCATGTTTCACGATTCCACCGAGAAGCCATAAACCATGTCTCTTGCAAAAGCTGGCCTGACTCCATCAGCATTGTAGTGACTCTGAGACGTTCATCCCTGCAACAGAACCAGACAATTTTGCAACGTTGCATGTGGGCTTGAGAATTGCACCCTTGTTTTGCACCAGCAAATATTGCCTGAAACGGGAATAGGTCTTGAATCCTGGAATCAGATCTCACTAGCCATTTTTAAAGCCTGTCTTCCTCTATTCCAATGAAGTAGAGACATGTAAAGCTGTTCCTTCTATCAAAAAGCAGAACAAACAAGCAGGGAAAACATAAATGTAAAATCAATTATTTAGTGAATCTGGCAGAAAAGTTATGAAAAGATTGAGGAGAAAGAACAGCAGAGTATGTGTTTTTTTTTTAGACAGGACATCAATTGAAGTATTACAGTTGACTTTGGCATCTCTTGCCAAAGGAACAGGACAGAAAGTAGGCACAGCTTCCACTGTCTGTCAACAGTCAGACTGCTTGTCTGACATCCAGCACTGGAAAAGAAGAAATCCCCTCCATTTAGATATTCGGAAGACCAAAACTATGGTCTTTGCTTGTTGTCACAAACTCTATTCCCTAACCATAGGATCCATTGTTCTCTTTGGCAAGTGCTGGCAAATGTTGAACCAGACTGTTTGCAACCTTGGCGTCATATTCGACCCTGAGATAATACTTTTAACGATATAATCCCACCATTATGAGGAATGCCTATTTCCACTGCCAGAACACCATCTGATTCACACCTCAGTTTTTGTTTTGCTCAGTCATGCTTTTATTATTGCTAGACTTGACTATTTCAACACATTCCTGGCCAAGCTCCTCTTCTAACTTCTATTTCTACCTTCCATAATACTGCCGTGCACATCTTAACTTGCACTGCATCCCATTCCCCATCGTACTTTGCTCACTGAACTAAACAGCCTTCTGGTTAAGCAAGGCTTCACTTTTTAAAATCTCATCCTTGCTTTCAAATCCTTCCATCACTTCACCCCTGCATGAGCTCACCCTCTTCCCTATCTCTGTACCCTCTTACAACCCTACAACTACCACCTAAAAGCAAAATACTGTGAATTCTAAAAATCTGGATCAAACCGAGAATGTTGGAGAAATTCAGCAAGTCTGGAAGCATCTGTACAGGGAGAAACAGTTAACGCTTTAAGTCCAGTCTGACTCTTCTTCAGGTTCTGAAGAGCCATACTCGAATTGAAACACTAGCTCTGTTTCTCTCTCCTCAGCTGATGCTAGACCTGCTGGGTTTCTTAAGCATTGCCTTTATTTGCTTCTGAAGTCCCAAGATATCTGCATTTCTCTCACTCTGTCCATGCATGCACTCCTATTTTAGCTGTTACACTTTTGGCAGCCATGCATTCAGTTCATTGGTCTAAACTCTGAATTCCTTTTCAAAACCTCTCTCCTTTACTTTCTTCCTTCATGATATTTCTTAACAACCATTTCTTTGACAAAGATTTTGGCCTCTGTTCTAGTACAAACTGTCATTGCATTGTGTCACATTTCAATTGATAATGCTCCTGATGAGTGCCTTAAAACATCTTACTCCACTAAGGATACTTTTTAAATCCTCATTGGTGATGTTATTCTGATTATGACTCCATGACCCTTACTTGGATACTTAAGTTGACATTTTAATAGAGATGATGGGAGTCTCACCTGCTGGCTGGAGAGCTATGAAATTCCTGTTGGCGAAAGTCCTAACATAGGATCATGGGTCCAAGGGTGGAAGAGGCTGGCAAAGCTACTGAACTGTAGCAGGGCAGGGAGAAGGGGGAGCCATAGTGTCATCGTTGGATGCCAGCCCATAAGTAAGTGTTGGTGAGAGGCAGGTGTTATGATCACAGTTCATATTATTACTGGACAATTCAGAACCCAGACTGATAACTATATTGATGGATTTCTTTTAATTTAACATGTTGGTCTTTCATTAAAATACAAATGTGCAATGTTGCAGATTTTTTAACAATAAAAACAGAAACTTATTATGTAGACGAAAAAAAGATAAAATAGAATAAACCAAGCTAGTTACATAAAAGACTATTTGAAATATTTTACCTAACAGCATCCCTTTACGGGTCTCAAACACTACAGACAACTGTCTTCTCTATCGTATCTACAGGTTTGATTTAAATGTTGTTTTCAAATCCTGGTCTTGAGAGTCTGAAGCCCCTTTATGTGTACATGCATAACTAAGCTTAGAGTTTCTCAAGGTTGAATGCCTTCAGGCTCCTACCCAAACACTTCTGGTCTGGAGCTTTCAATGAAGATCCTTACACTGAGTTAACCTATTTCCTAATAGTTCTAACCATCTTCTTTCTTCAGAAGAAACTGTTTCATGCATCTAGCTTCCACCAGGACATATGCAAATTGAAACCAAAACATTTCCAAGCTATTGGGATTTTCCCTGATCCTTCTCACTGAAAGCAAGCTAATGATCTTCCACGTTCACTCTGTATGTTCCTAAAACTCTCCCAATGCAAACAAATTCCAACTAGCACAGCAGGTGTAACTTTCTTTTATACTGTTTCTAAAAAAAAACTTGGCTCCATAAACACTGATAATTAACCATTAAACACCCTCGTACACACAGACCAAAGCCCACATGCCACTAATTTGTAATCCAAACTCTAAAATAAATTATACTTAAATGTATATGTTTTGTAATATATCTATCATAATCTTTACATCATAGAGGCCATGGAGTGAGGATCACAGGATTGGCTGCGGAAAGGGTTCAGCAGCAAAGGAAATGGGTGGCTCTCAAAAGATTCACTCTTCTCAGCATGACGTCTCATAATCAGGCATTCAACGCCTTTGAATGAGTGTCAGCCTGTTCCCCCCTCCACGCTATGGTAGCATGCAAACAAGCCTGCACAGGGTAATACCAGTGGTGGTGGATTAATGCCTACTTTAATTGCCCAATTAAGGGCCTCAATTGGTGATTGGGCAGGAGGACCCTTTATAAGCTTTCCCACTATGGAATTAATTGAGTAGGAGGCAGGAAGGTAGAAGCATCTAAACATGCCACCCTCACCTCATATGTCCCATGGGGCAGGGCAGAAGATACCTGTCTTAGAATTAAAGAAAATGAACAGTCCGACTGGGTAATATTCGTCTCAGTTGACTAATCTGCTCAACTGCACTATCAAAACATAGTTCCTTATAATCATTGCTGGTACCCCTAGTTTTAAGGCGTATCTCATTTCTGACTTTCTCCATAGAACTAGGATGTCGCAATGCTCCTCCTCTGCATTGCCTGTTTCCTGTAGAGAGTGCAGGTAATGACTGATGACACAATTGGAGGTGAGACTTCCACAACAACCATATCCTTTAATACCGCCCACCGCTGCCTAAACGCAGACAACCTGTAAAACGTGAGAGAAAGAGAATAGAAAAGGAGAAATATTGTCCACTACCACAACATATTATGGTTAGGAAAATCAGCAAATGCAGAAAAAATGAATCGGTTGGAGAAAATTTGTGTGAAATATCAATAAATGAATATCAACAATAAATGTAAAAGGATTGTTACAATATATTATCTAAACAAAAATGTGAATCTCATTGGTAACTTAAATGAATCATGAAATACTTTTTAAGTATAAATTAGAGTCATTCCAATGAAAATTAGAAAATGCATTAAGTGTTGCAATCAGTTGATATGTGAGAAGAGCAAGTTATAGCACATACAGCAATTAATGTCCAATTTGTGGTGTCACGTGCTTGCAGGAGATTAATGGACAAAGGCAAGTAATAGAAGTTATGAAAAAATTTGTAGGATTAGAAAGAAAACATTACCAAGCTCTTGCTGGAAAAGGCGTGGAGTTTGGCACAGGCAAAAAGGAGATGAAATCTGCAAATGACAGGACTGCACCAAAAACAGGTTTTTTAAAAAATAATTTCAATCAAAAAGATGTATTTGAAATCAGCCCCAAGTTGCCATTTGTTGTGAGTGTAAAGTGATTAAACATATGCTACACCACACACCTGATAAATGACTCATACTTTGGACTTGGAACCCTGGCGTACGTAAATACAGTAATGAGATAAACTCGGACTAGAGTAACACGCTACAAGAGACATTTATTCCAAAGACTGATACAACTACTTATTTAAAACCATAAAAAAAGCTTCTTAAAATTCCATAACTAGCAAAAAAAAAGACATATTTTGTAATTACAAGATGTTTTAAAATGTTCCAAAGTATTTTTCCCTTATTAAAAGAGGCATAATAGACATTGAAAGAAATGTTTTATTCTTCCTGGTTGCACAAATCACACCCAGTTCACATTCAATGAAGGTCAAGAACTAATGTCAGGTTCATTATATTACCCTAACCAGGTTTATACCTAATCTTAGAGGCCTCCAGTGCAGATTTCATCTACAGCTGGGAATGACAAATTGAGTGGCAAGTTCAGGGGAATTTAATTAGGGATTTATATCCACTGAGGGGTAACTCTTGCTCATTTTGCATCCAAGAAAGTCTCACCACGATCAACATTAGAATCTGCAGCTTTCTAACAGTTCACCCTGATTCCCACCACAGCTTGATTCTCAGAGAGATAAAAATGATTTAACTGCACAGTTTGGAAAGAAGCATCAACCCTCATGCATGGAGAATTAAATTTTGGAGCCAATGACTTTGGGTTTGCTGTACTTCTTAAAGTGAAACAGTTTTATTTTAAGGACAAAAACAAAGTTGCTGGAAAAGCCTAGCAGGTCTGGCAGCATCTGTGAAAACAAAAAACAGAGTTAATGTTTTCGGTCCGGTGACCCTTCCTCAGGATGGAAGGAAGGGTTCTGAGGAAGGGTCACCGGACCCGAAACGTTAACTCTGTTTTAACTTTCACAGATGCTGCCAGACTTGCTGAGCTTTTCCAGCAACTTTGTTTTTGTTCCTGACTTACAGCATCCACAGTTCTTTCGGTTTTTATTCAGTTTTATTTTAAACTGGCTTCACCAAGGATTGATTAAACTTTCAAAAAAAAAGGCCTTTTTTAAGATTGATCGAATAGCAGCTGCTCAACACAGAAGCAATTCTGGGGTAAGAGAAATGAAATCAGGCTCGATAAACTTGTGAAGGGAGTTTCCAGTTTAATATTCTACTTCTGCAGGTAATCAGGATTTTTGTCATAGTGAGAAAGGTATACAGTGAGCTGAATTTTATGGAGCTTCTGAGATATTACTTGCTGGTTGGAGAGCTGGCAAGAGACATTTGTTGCCCTTTCTGGGAAGCACCCCAGTATTAAGTACCATTTGGGCACTTAAGTAGCCAGCCATGGGCTTTCCCAGGATCAAGGACCTCGAAGACAGAAATCCCACCTGCTGACATCTGGAGAGACTATGGCTGCTACCTGAACAATAACTAACAGAGGCTCAAGATGAAGATGTAACCCAGGCCAAACACAAGTAATGGTGGCAGGTATTTGGCAGGGTGGGGTCTCACAGGGATGATGATCTGTGTTCCAGAAATCAAGACAGGGGTGAGTCTCAAAGGACTCCTGGCTCCAGATGTCACATCTCTCAAACAGGCATGAGTGCCTTGTTGAATCCCCTGGGAGACATGAAGCACACTAGATAGGTTTACTCAGTCTGCATGCCTCAAGCCGACATGGCTGCTGGCCACTAGGTACATGTTGTGTTATGTCTCATGGTCAGTATATCTTTAAGAGATATGCACATGAAATAATCACTGGATCACAGTGAGGGTACCAAAGGACTCTGATATCACCTTAACTTGGATACTGATGTTCCTGTGAGAATGTCTGTTGGATTCTTCAATATCATGCTATCTATTCCTAGTTTATATTATGAATGATAATATGAGTGATAAGTGGTGAGTGTTAAATTATTCTGCTAGAGGCAAAACCAAAATTATGATTATGAAACAAAGACTCCAAAATCTTGGTGGCAGATATCTGGAAAACGACTTGAAAGTTAATTGGCCAACACCTCTGGACATCAAATAATGTTGACAATCAACTGCATCAGTTTTTGTGAGTGCAGGCAGCCACACAGACTAAGCGACCAGAATTCAGAGCTAATTTCTTTTTAATTAAAGTGCATGCTCTTTAATGATGCGCAAAATTTCTAAAATCACCTAATGTAAAAGGCTGAATTTACTAATATAATCAAAACCAATGGTCACAGACATTTAACAATTAAATTCTCTAACTCTCTCTCTTTAAAAACAACAAGATAATGCAGATTCAATTTTAAAATAAAAACATTGTTAAATGGTGTAAAAAGCTCTTGTCTCCAAAAAAAAAGCTGCTAAATAGATTAAAGGATGGTTTTCTACACCAGGAAGGTTCAGCTTTGCTCAGACCTCACTGTATGGAGCTGGATGAACACAGCAGGCCAAACTGCATTAGAGGAGCAGGAAAGTTAACGTTTCGGGTCAGGACCCTTCTTCAGAAATGGAGGGGGAAGTGAGCTCAGAAATAAGTAGACAGAGGAGGGGTGGGGCTGGGAAAGGTAGGTGGGATGGATAGGTGAGTGCAGGTAGGCGGTGTTGGGGATTGGTCAGTGAGGTGGGAGGGGCAGATAGGTGGGAGTGAAGATGGACAGGTTGTGTCAGGTCATGGAGGCGGGGATGAGAGGGAGGTTTGGACATGGAATGAGGCCGAAGTGGGGCGAATTTAAACCTGGTGAATTCCATATTTAGGCCATTGGGCTGTAGGCTCCCGAGGCGGAATATGAGGTGCTGATCCTCCAGTTTGCGGGTGATGTCATTGTGACACTGGAAGAGGCCCAGGATGGATATGTCGACATGTCGACATGTCACCCAGGGAGTGGGAGGGGGAGTTAAAATGGTTGGTGACCGGAAGGTGATGTCGTTTGTCACATACAGAGTGCAGATGCTCTACAAAACGGTCTCCGAGCCTCTGCTTGTTGTCACTGTTGTAGAGGAGCCACATCGGGACCATCGGATGCAATAGACCAAGTTGACAGATGTGCTGGTGAACCCCTGTCTGATATGAAAGTTTTGTTTCGGGCCTTGGATGGAGGTGAGGGGAAGGTGTAAGTACAGGTTTAGCATTTCCTGTGGTTGCAGGAAAAGGTGCTGGTGTGGTGGAGTTAGTGGGGAGTGTGGAGCAGATTAGAGATTCACGGAGAGAGGGGTCCCTAGGAAAGGCACATAGAGATGGGGAGGAAAATATTTCTTTGGTTGTGTGGTTGGATTGTAGGTGGTGGAAGTGGTGGAGAATGATACTTTGGATGCAAAGGTTGGTGGGGTGATATGTGAGGACAAGGGGGATTCTGTCTTTATTTTGTTGAGGGGAGGGGGTGTGAGAGCAGTAGTGCAGGAAATTTTCGATCTCCGCAGCTCTTGCCTGTTTTGTCATTATCTTTCTACAAATCTGTGGCAGAATTAAAAAAAAACACACATGACACCACCAGCACTTCTGATTTGGTGTGAACATTACCTAGAGGCAGAAACCTTCAGCTATAAGTCTGCAATTCTAAATCACAAGACTTCGGTTCTTAAACCGATATCATTTAAGGAACCGAGGCTGATAATAGATCAGCGGCAATTAAAGCAAAGGGGCTCAAAACAAGAGAAAAATAAAATGAGAGAGAAGCAAAACATGTGAAATAAATAATTAACACTGCACTGTCCTCAACGTCTTTTAAAAAAAAAGCAACGACTGAGGTTGTTGACTTGCTCGCCAAGATAGCTTGATTTTGTTCAGATGTTTTATCGCTATGCTAGGTAACATCATCAGTGGAGCCTCCGATGAAGCGATGTTATTCTACTCCACTTGGAATTTATACTGTGCGGTCCGTTACGGTGAGTACCGTCATTTCCGGTTTTGCACCGTATGGATTTGTGTATGGAGTGCAATTCTATATGTTTGTTGATTGCATTATGGGTTGAGAACCATGCCTCTAGCAATGCCTGTGTGTGTCTATTGTTGGCTTGGGCTGCTGTAGTTACGTTGTCCCAGTTAAACTGATGGCCTTCATTGTCCGAGTGTCCTGATATGAAGGAAAGTTCGTGATGTCGTTTTGCTGCTCGCTGATGTTCAAGTATTCTGATGACTAGTTTCCTTCCTGCCTGTCTGGTGTAATGCTTGCAGCAGTCATTGAACATAGAACATCAAAAATAGAACAGTACAGCACAGTACAGGCCCTTCGGCCCACGATGTTGTGCCGACCTATTATCCTACTTATCGCATAGTGATTTTGTAAACCACATTGGTTCTGCATGTTGTGGGAATGGGGCCTTTAATCCTTGTGAGTGTTTGTCATAGAGTGGCTGTGGGATTGTGTGCCACCATAATTGCTACTGGTCGTAGGAGCCTCGTTGTCAGTTCTGATATGTTCTTGATGTAGGGCAGCGTGGCCATTGTGTTAGGGCATACCATATCCTCCTGTTGCTGTCTATTTAATAGTCACCTGCGGATGAAGTTGTGGGGATATCTGTTCATAGTGAAGATTTTGTACAGGTGCTCTTCCTCTTTCCACAACGTCGCTTCATTAGAGGCCTCACTGCTGATGTCACCTAGCAGAGTTACAAAACGTCTGAATGAAAACAAGCCAGCTTGGCAAGCAAGTCAACAATCTCATCCACAACCTGAGCTACAAATCTATGCGAAAACCTTCAAACAGAAAGACTTCCGAAGAGAAATACAAAGCAAATACTTAATTATGAACTAGTTATCCAATGGTACCTTAACCAAATTACAATTGTTCAATCAATGTATGCAGTTCTGTTTTATAGATCAGGTTATAGATGATCCAAAGGGAAGATTTTGCATATTCTCCCTGCATCTGTGTGGGTTTCCGTCAGGTGCTCCAGTTTGCTGCCACAGTCCAAAAATGTGCAGGTTAGGGGATAGGGTGTGGTAGCGTGATGCTCTTAGGGAGGTTTGTGCAGACTCGATGGGCCAAATGGCCCCTATCTGCACAGCAGGAATTGCATAATTCTATGAAAAGAGCATTGAAAATCTCACTTTTCATTGGGAATGAGGGGTTTCGTAGAACTATCATATCCACACTTTCCATGAATGACCAGAGAGATCCAGAAAAGATTTGGAATGTTCTAATAGACTAGTTAAGGTGAGAATTAAATTCAGGCTCAACAGACTCTGACTCATGTGATACAGGCAGCAATCCTAAATGTCCATTGACCAGTTTGTTGGAAAATGGTGCAGATAAGCATTACATTTCCAAACAAGAATGATCATAGATGCTCATTGAAATAGTGATTGCCTCTACGTCATTAAAGCATTTGAGAAGGATCTTCTGGGCAAGAAAAAGGGACATACCACTGAAGCAGTACTTGAAGATGGATACAAGTATGAAGCTGTAGTGGCAAGCTAACAACAATTTTGTATTTTAAGTGTGGCCAACACCATTGCTACAGTTAGCAAAGTGCTCCAAAACAACATCTGTAACAGATGTGATTTGTCACACCTACACAAACACTGTCTCGGTTCTCACACTGCCTTTAAGCTATGTGGTGCTAAGCAGCACTAGGTCTGCATGTTGAGGAGCTGGGTTCTGAGCCGCTGATATTGCACCATATCAAGGAGGTGATTCACATTTACCTTGTGATTAGGGACAGTAGGATATCATTGCAGGTGAGGCTGGTATGGAAATCCAGGAGCTTGCATTTGAGGAGCCTCGGCCCCTGAGATTGTACAAGAGTTACAGGGTTCTTGTAAGCTGTGTGGACGAGCATGGGGACTGCATGGCAGATGAGCAAACTGACCACAGCGCCATGGTACAGGTGAGGAGAGGAAATAGGAACATATAGTAGGTGACAGTATCATCAGGGGGCTAGATACTGTTCTCTATAGCTGTGAGCAAGAGCCCTGAATGCTGTGCTCCCTGCCAGGTGCCAGGGTTAAGGACATCTCCTCAGAGCTGAAGAGAAACATGGAATAGGAAGGGAAGGATCCCATTGTCGTCATGCACATTGGTACCAATGACATTGATAAAACCAGAAAGGAGGCTCTGCAGGAAGAAACTGGAAAAGTTAGCAGCTAAAGTAAAAAACAGAAGCTACCAAAGTAAATAACCTTTGGATTACTAACTGAACCACAGTCAAAACTGGGCAAATGGGACAAGTAAAGTAATGATGCTCAACTCAGATGGGGAAATTACAAAGGGATGAAAGTACAGCTAGCTAGAGTGGATTAGGAAAAAAACTTAATAACAAAGATAGTTGATGAACATTGGTAGATGTTCAGGAAAATAGTTCATGGCTCCTAGTGAGAAAAAAGGATTCTGAGAAGGGGATGAGACACATATGGTTAACAAGGGAAGTTAAGGATAGCACCAAAATGAAAGAAAAGATGTATATTGTGGCAAAGATTAGCAGTAAACCAGAGGATTGGGCAAGTTTTAAAAACTAACAAAATGTGACCAAAACAAAAATAAGGAGAATGCAAACGTTGCCGGTAAACTTGCTAGTCATATCAGGACAGATGGCAAGAGCTTCTTGGAGACACCTTGGATTCTGGAAAAGTCCCAGAGGCTTGGAAAACTGCCAAAGAAAGACCTTTATTAAAAAGACAAGTCAAAAACACAGGTAACTATAGACTAGTTATCTTAAATTCTGCTTTTGAGAAAATGGCAGAGTCTAATTAAAGGGTGTAATAGCAGGGTATTTAGAAATACATAATATGTTCAAGCAGAATAAGCATTGTTTTATGAAGAGAAAATCATACCCGACAAATTTATTAGAGGAGGTACAAGTAGGGTAGATAAAGGAGAAGCAATGGATATAATATATTAGAATTTTCGGACAGCATTTGATAGGATACCAGATGTTAGGCTACTTAATAAGAAAGAGCCTGTGGTGTTGGAGGTAGTATATTAGTATGGATAGGGGATTAGCTAGCCATTTAAAGACAGAGAGTTGGGAAAATGGGTATATTTTCAGAATGCCAACCTGTAACCAGTGGAATGGCAGAGTGATCAGTGCTGGGGCCACAATTATTTAGAATATATATGAATGTCTTCAATAAGGGAAGTGAACATACGAGAGCCAAATTTGTAGATGAAACTAAAATAGTTTGGAAGTCATGTGGTGAGGATGACACAATGTGTCTGTAGAGGGATATATGCAGATTAACTGAGAAGGCAAAAATTTGGCAGATGGAATATAACTTGGGAAAATGTTAGGTTATGCATTTTGGCAGGAAGAATAGAGAAGCTGATTATTATTTAAATGGGGGAAGACTACTGTAGCTACAACACAGAAAAATTTGGGACTCCTTGAGGATAAATCACAGAAAACTAGCATACAAGTTCATCAGGAAATAAGGAAGTCAAATGGAATGTTGGCCCTTATTTCAAAGGAATTGGACTATAAAAATAAAACTCCAAAAAAGTGAAGTCTTGTTAAAACTATACAAGGCACTAATTAGACTACACCTGGAATACTGAGAACAGTTTTGGTCCTTATTGAAGGAAAGATATACTGACATTGAAAACAGTCAAAGAATGTTCTTAAGGTTGATCCTGGATTTGGAAGGACTGCCTACTGAGGAGATAATTTGGGCCTATACACAGTGGAGTTTAGAAGAATAAGAGGCAAACTTATTGAAACATATAAGGTTAGGGGACTTGTCAGGGTAGATCTGGAAAGAATATTTCCCTTTGTGTGATATTCTAGAAGTAGAGGAAATAATTCTGAGTAAGGAGGTTGCCCATGTAAGATGGAGACAAGGAGGAATTTCTTCTCGAGACATTCGTTGTTCTATGGAATTCTTTACTGTAGAGGGCTGTCAAGGCCAGGTCATTAAGTATATCCAAGACTGAGATCGAAAGATTTTTAATCAGTAACGGAAACAAGGGTTAAATAGAAAATACAGGGTAATGGAGTTGAGGGTTATCTGAGTCATCACAATCTCATTAAATGGGGGAGTAGGCCCAATGAGCTGAATGGCCTATTTTGCTCCTCTGTCTTAAGGTCTTACAAGAAATGTGGTTCCAAACGCCAAGCCAGACTCCAGAACAAAACACAGGGGGCCAATAAGATGGTCCAACACCACAACACTGGCAGCAAAGCAAGTATTAAGAATGCGCAGAAACACGAACCTATCAGTGTGGTTCACAGTCGACAAAGCAAAAGGTAAATTTCAAGAGCTGACTTAAAGCAGACCACACATGACACGTCAGATCAGTCAATGAGCTCCAAGGATATGACTTCCAAGTGAGCTAAAAACCAGGATGATTACAACTAATACACTGAGCAGATTACCAACCAGCACAAAGACTAAGATATTCCTCCTGATCTATGTGTTGATGCCCCAGGCTATGACATTGATGATGTTTGCAAGATTTACCTGGTACATTTTTGCCAGAGTCAGTACGAAACAGTTATAATTATCAACTGCCGATGATGAATAACAAGAGGAGCAAAAGATCATTATCCAGGAATGACCTGACACAGTATTAAAGTAGTACTTGAGAAGATTTATTCATTTTGACCATATAGCGATAAACTTGGTGTAGCACTTTTCAAGGAAAAGCAAGTCCTAATACAAAAATACTCTGCCGAAAGATCATGCTCATGTTATACCAGTACACAGGGGTATTGGGTAGCTAGCATGTGAATCTGTGCACTGGCCGGGGATGAATCAGGCGATTCAATCATTCATAAATGCATATGAGACATGCCAAATGTACCAACTCCATCAGCAGAGGGAGCCTCTACATCTAAACAATGTTCCATCCACAAGGATAGAAACAGATCTATTCAGAGCGCAAGGGAAAGTTTACACCAATTAACACCACAAGGAATGCAACCGTCACTGACATGATGAGCAATATTATTCAGAATCTTGGAACTCGTGGTATATGGCAATAGACACTGTTTATCTTCAAGGTATGCTTACTAAGTGGGGAATGACCCACATCACAACATGACCTCACTATCAGTGCTCAGATGGTCTTAGCAGAACATATGGCACAACACACTATCAATTCAATGATTATTAAGTGCCAAGAAACAAAGCAAGATTTCACATTGCATTGATGCATTTTTGTGCAACACCAATTAAAAAAAGGATTACCATCCCCAGCAGAACTTATGCTTGGAAAGCAAATGTAAATGATCTTGCTGAGCATTCAATTGTCTAACCATTCTGTGACACAGGACATTCTTCTTCTAAGATGGCACCAGAGAGCGGCAACATTATAGAGCACTTTTCACTATATTTGTAACAAATACACGTGACAATCATTCAATCAATCAGAATGATAAAGGCACATCATGAATAAGTAAGTACAGAATTATCAAACTTACCCATTGGGTAGAGAATGTGAGTCAGAAATACAAGTACTTGGATACCGGCGATGTTTTCTAAAATATGCAGCCAGCAAAGATCATATGAAGTAATCACTGACCAAAGTGTTAAATTACGAAGGAACAGTAGCCAGCTCAGACCAATATACGATACTATATATAGATATACTAGTCATGTACAAAGAGAGTCAGGAAGGAAACTCTAACAATGGTGATTGCGCAGTGATGTTGAGTCAACAACCAGCAGCAAGACAACCAAGTTGTCAAGTAAACGCAACACTTACCTCTACAGATGGGTATATGATTATTTCATGGGGATGAGTTATCAAACCTCCAAAGAGTTACACTGAAATTTGAGATGTTAGTCTTTTTAACTGTGGTTTGCTTTTCTGTTTAATTAATGAATTGGCAACACATGCAAAGTTCAACTGTGCATATATGTTGAGGATTTACTGTTAGAGAAAGGACAATGTTTTCTTATGTCTCCCAATCAGTAGACCTTTAAGAAAAACGTATCATAGCATCTGATCTGAGGATTTACAGTCTCTATCATACATCGGATCAGTTGAAGTATTACATGCTATTGAAAACATCCTGCTCTTTATAATCTCAAAGTTTAACTTTGGTCCTGACACTCATGTGCCTGAGAATGTAAATTTGATATATTTGTGAGCACTGTTAAAAGTCTTTTGAATTCTTCAATATCCATTAGGTTTATCCATTAGGTTACGAGCCATAATATAAACATTTCTGCATTAGGTAAAGTAACCTGCTGAAGGAAAAGCCCATATCAGGATGAGGGCCATAAATTAAGACCTTTAATTGGTTAGTGGGGTGGCAACCTGGTCTTTTTTCTAGGGTGGGGTAGTCCAAAACTGGAGGGTATAGGTTTAAGGCGAGAGGGGGAAGATTTAAGAAGGACCTGAAGGGTAACTTTTTCATGCAGGGGGTGGTGCATGTATGGAATGAGCTGCCAGATGAAGTGGTGGAGGCTGGTACAACTATAATATTAAAAAGGCATCTGGATGGGTACATGAATAGGAAGGGTTTAGAGGGATATGAGCCAAATGCTGGCAAATGGGATTCAGTCAGATTTAGATGTCTGGACGGCATGGACGAGTTGGACAGAAAGATCTGTTTTTGTGCTGTACGACTCTGTGGCTCTATGACTGTAAGTCCAAATACAGCCTTCCCACTCCTGACTTAATTCTGGTGGAGGCAACAAGTTTCAGGCAGGCCATTATCCCATCTAACTAAATAACCTCTGACCTCCCACAATGCACCATGCAAGATGCCATAAAATTCCACCCATTGGCATTAATGTTTACTCCCAGATGGGAACAGAGCAAAGGAAACAGTTTATCCATCTGCAAGTGGCAGCAGGCTAGATTCAGCCAATTTGAATCTCTAAGCTTCAGGCCACTTTGGGAAATCTCCCATCAAACCATCGAGGAAGTGCAACCAAAAGCTGGTTGGAAGCAGCTGTCAGGGACCTGTTAAGGACAGAGTACTTGGCGCAGTGGTAAGTGAGGATTGGAGGGAGGTGTGGGCATGTAATATGAGTGGGAGGTGCTGGATGAAGTACTGGAGCAGGGAAGACCAAGGGTTTCCTTGTTGGGGCTGGGGCAGCTCAACGGGGTCTGGAGGTGGAATTGGCCTGAGCTAAAAGGAAACACTTCTTGATCGTGTGCTAGTAAGGGTTTTGTGGGGGAAGCAGTTAACGGTTTTAACATTTGCACGCATGGATCGCAAGCTTACTGGTCACCTAGCCAACCATTATAGGATTGAGTCACCTATGTACAATAGGTTAAACATTGCCATCTGGTCATCAGATGATTGTCACATTCCAGGGTCTTTTCCAAAGTAACACAAGCTTCCAGAACATTGGAAAAGTGGATGAAATTCAGGCCAGCTTTGAACAAAACAGAAGCAGTTAACAGTGCAAAGAATAATCACTCTCAGGGGTAACAATTCATCATGAATGCATTGTTCAGCTGTCATGTACAGCTAAATCAAGTGAAAATAAATGAATAATCAACAATATGGCACAGTGGGTGGGGAGGCTGGGATTGTGGAATTCACACTCCAATATCATGATTAATGCAATTTGAAAGACCTGACGCCTGGTAAACTGATATGGTAGTGGGTCAGCGATTATGGCAATGGTGCAAATTTGAAAACTTTCTCTATGCTGGACTTGTTGCAAGTTCAGAATCTGGAGAGTGTTAACGTTATGGTTGTTAGCTAAAAGGCATGTGTGATACCTGGATGCCCAAGCAAGACTTTTGCAGCTGCCAGACATAACAGTAAACAGGTCAGTCAGTCAAAGCTGCTGTCAGAAGGCTGTGTGAAACCTGCCCAAAGACCCACGAGGTGGAAGATTTCAGACAACCACCAGAACTGGAATCTGAGAGAGTGTAGATTATGGCTTGAGAGTCTGTACCCTTCAACAACTGTGCAAAAGACTTCATACATCTGCAATCAGAAACCATTCAAAATCGAAGGTGACACTTTAGTACAGTACTGAGGGACTGCTGCCTCATCTGAGACAGCATCTTTCACATGAGATGTTAAACTGAGGCCAAATCTCCTTTCTCATGTGAGAGTAAGAGACCGCTTGGCACTCTTTCAAAGAAGGCCATTTATTCCCAAAGCCATGACAAATATTTGCCCTTAACTGGCATGACTAAAACAGAATATCTGGTCATATCACGTTGCTGTTTGTGGAATGGTAGGTGATTGAGTGGAAAACGAATATAGCCAACTGGCAAAACTACAATGCTTCCCCATGCTAACTCAACATAGAACAGCCATTGCCTGACAAACAGTATCTTGGACTAGCTTAGATTATTAACACTATGTAGTGCAGAGTAGCTTCATCCCCTCCTTTCACAAGATGGCCTGAACAAAACATGCAAAAAACGCTTTATTAGTCTTTGATTGCAATACCTGTAGATGCTGGCATCCATACATTTTGTTCTTGATCCCATTTTCCCAAATCCTGCTTTCTTCATCTGTCCATGAACACGCTACTTTCCAAATGTTTCTCTTCAACGTTGTAAAGAGCTCAAGATGGTCTGCCTCCTCAAACCTTCCTGTCTGTACATTGCCAAAAAGACAGAGGCCTGGCCTGTACCCGCCTGATCCTAGATCAGGCTAAAATGGATCACTCTGTAATCCCTGGACGCCAGCTATCCCTTCCATGTTGTGTAGGTATTCAAGGTCTGCTTCAAATACCTATCAAATGACCATTTCCCCCAGCTCCAGCAGGATGCCACCACTAAACACATCTTCCCATCCCCCACATGGTCACAGGGATGGTTTCCTTTGTGACATCCTGGTCCCTTCCTCCATCAGTCCTAACATTTCCTCACTTCCCCATTGCACCTTCCCATGCAATTACGGAAGGTGTAAGACTTACCTATTCACCTCCACACTGTATAAGGCCTCGAACACACCTTCCAAGTGAGGCAGCATTTCACCCGTAATTCTTTCAATCTACTCTATAGTATTTACTGCTCACAGTGCGGCCTCCTTCATATTGGTGAGACCAAACACAGACTGGGTGCTCGCTTTGCAGAACACCTCTTCCTGGTTTGTAGGAATGACCTCAACCTCTCAGTTGCCTTTCAATTCAATAAGACACCTTGCTCTCATGCTAACATTTCTCTCCAATGTTCCAATGAATAACAGCTTGTTTTCCACTTTGACACTTTACAACTCATCGAATTCCACAACTTCAGAGCTTGACATCATGACCTCTGCCCTCTGCTTTTCTTACAATCATCCCCCCACATACCCCCAAACCCATCACTGCAACTCATGGCTGTGTCTCATAATTTTAATTTGCTTTCAGCAGAGAGGATCGATTTTTTTCCCTTTCACACCTTAACTTACACCCACTTTATACCTCTAACTCTCTTTCACCACAATTAGCAAACACTTTGTTTTTTGCACTGGGCATCCATACCATCAGTTCCCTTCTTTCCTCCTCCACCCTTGTCAAAAGTATAAAAAAACACCATTTTCCAATCCCTTTCAGTTCTGAAGAAGAGCCACATCAGACTTGAAACATTAACACTGGCTTCTCTCCAGTCAGGCTGCCAAACGCGCTGAGTTTGTCCAGCATTTTATATGTGTGCTAACCAGTGATTTCCATGGTTTCCTTAAATGAGCTTTTTTAAATTCACTCATTGGGCATGGGTGCTGCTGGCTTGTCCTTGTTTATTGCCTATCCATAGTTGCACTTGAGAAGG
The DNA here is from genome assembly GCA_024137785.1 of Ginglymostoma cirratum. Lineage (NCBI taxonomy): Eukaryota > Metazoa > Chordata > Chondrichthyes > Orectolobiformes > Ginglymostomatidae > Ginglymostoma > Ginglymostoma cirratum. The sequence continues at coordinate 46,324,301 of JAHRHZ010000016.1, read as the reverse complement.
TGGTGGTGAGCTGCCTTCTTGAACTGCTGCAGTCATGTGCTGTAGGTTGATCCGCAATAACATTAGGGAGGGAATTCCAGATTTTGACCCAGCGAGAGTAAAGAAAGAGTGATATATTTCCAAGTCAGGATAGTGAGTGGCTTAAGGGGAACTTGCAGGTGGTGGTATTCCCATGTATCTTCTGTTCTTGTATTTCTAGATGGAAGTGATCATGGGTTTGGAATGTGCTGTCTAAGGATCTTTACTGTTGCTACTGATCATCGCTGGTATGGGGAATGGATGTTTGTGGATGTGGTGCCAATCAAGCGGGCTGCTTTGTCCTGGACGGTATCAAGATTCTTGATGTTACTGGAGCTGCATTCATCCAGGTAAGTAGGAGCTTTCCATCACAGTCCTGACTTGTGTCTCGGAGATGGTGGGCAAGCTTTGGGGAGTCAGGAGGTTACTTGCCACAGTATTCCTAGTGTCTGATCTGCTCTTGTAGCCATTGTGTTTATGTGGTGAGTCCAGTTGAGTCTCTGGTCAATGGTAACCCCCAGGACATTGATAGTGGTGGACAGTATTGCAATGGAATGTCAAATGTTGGTTGTTATATTGTCATTTATTGGAGATAATAAAAGCCTGGCATTTGTGTGGCATGAACGTTACTTGCCATTTGTCAGCCCAAGCCTGCATATTCTCCCGATCTTGTTGCATTTGGACATTCATTGCTTTAGTATTTGAGGTTTTGTGAATGATGATGAATATTGTGCAATCATCAGCAAACATTCTACTTTTCACTTTGCTGGCTAAAGAATCATAGAATCACAGAAGTGTTACGGTGCTGAAGGCTGCCATCATGCCTGCAATAAGATTGGAGGGGTGACCTTATTGGGTTTTATAAAATCATGAGGGGTATAGAGGGTGTGAATGGTAGGTTGCTTCTCCCTAGGGTGGGGAATTTCAAGACTAGGGACATATTTTTATGGTGAGAGGAAAAATTTTAAAAAGACATGAGGGGCAATTTTTGTTCATACAGAGTGTGGTTCATTTGTGGAATGAACTGCTAGAGGAAGGGATAGATGTGGGTACAGTTACCATGTTTAAACGACATTTGTATAAATAGATGAAAAAGAAATGTTTGGAGGGATATGGGCCAAGCGCAGGCAGGCAGAATGAGTTTAGTTTGAGATTATGGTTTGCATGGATTGTTTGGACTGAAGGGTCTGTTTCTGTGTTGTATGACTCTATGTCTCTATGACTGATTAAATAATCATCATTACCTAGCGCCAATCTCTTGTCTTTTCCCCATATGCTAGCACATTACTTTTATCCAAATCGTCATCCATTGCATCAACGGAACCTGGCTCCAACACACTCCCAGGCAGTGCATTCCATAGCCTCGCCTCGTGTGAAAAAGCTTTTCTTCACCTTACCCTTGCTTCCTTGAAAATCACTTGAAATGTATGCCCTCTTGTTTTTGTTTCTTTTACAGCCAGGAACAATTTCCCCCTGTCTATTCTATCCAGCCCACTCTTGAGTTTGAAAACCTCCTTCAGATTTCCTCTGAATCTTTTCTCTCCAATCAGATAGTCCCAATGTCTTCAATCTATCCTCATAACTGAAATTCTTCCTTCCGGTAAACTGCTTCTGCACTCTCTCCAATGCATTCAATTCTTTCCTATCATGTGGAACCCAGAACTGGCCACGATTCAACCTAGCTGAGGTCTTGCAAGTGTCTTACACAAGTTCAACATCACCCTTTTGCACTTGTACTCAGTGCCCTTCTTAAAAAAACTGATGAAACTCTACGCTTAGAGATATCTCCACCAGTCCTACCACTTTCAATAATCTGTGCACATATACGCCCAGGTTCCTACATTCCCGCCTCCACACCCATCCCCACCAACCCCCACCACCTTAGAATTGTATTTCTGTTTTTGTATTGTCTTTCATTACTCTTCCTACCAAAATGCATCACCTGACACTTCTAAAGAAGAATTATATCCTTCGATTCTGAAAGCATTTGGTTTTTCACATCTCTTATTAAGTTGATTAAAGTTAAGCACTTTATGCACATTCAATTCCCTTCTGACTCTTCTAGAAGCAAATTAGGTCAATCGGCTAGTTTGTGAGATGCTTAGTGTTAGATTTTATCAATTTAAGGATAGTGGAGGGGAAGTTCATACACATATTGCCTCAAACGTACTGTGACTCCCTGAGGACAGGTAAATATCACTGGCATCCATATCATTGAAGGTTGCCTCACAGCTGCAGAATGAAGGTTAAACTGGACAATACACAAATGTATTTCTTCCCCTCTATTCTGTAGATTTCTGACTCCCAAAGATTTAACTTCTTTTGTCCTCTATGTATGGACATGTTTTGTTCATTGCCTCGATATTTATTAATTATTAAATAATAAACTGTTACCATAAGAGCACTTATCGAAATTCTGTAAAATAAACCAAACTTAATGTGGATGAAAACAATATACATTTATATATGTGTTTATATATTGATAGATAAGTGAGTGGGCAACGATGCGGCACATGGTGTTTAATGTGGGATAATGTGAAATTGCCCATTTTGGCAGGAAAAAAAGCAACAAATTATCTAAATGTCAAGAAGCTGCAGAAGCATCTGGGTGTCCCACTGAATGAGTCATAGAAGGTTAGTATACAGGGACAGCAAGTAGTTCTGCAAGTTAATACAGTATAATTTATCACATGGGGAACTGCATAGAAAAGTAAGGAGCTTATTCTTTAATTATACAGATCAGTATGAATACAATGCACAATATTGGTCATTTTATTTAAGGAAGGGTGTAGATAAGTTAGAGGCAATTCATGGAAGAGGTTACCAGACTAACACATTAAATGAGCGGGTTGTCTTATGAGGCAAGATTAGGCTCATATCCACCGGAATTTAAAAGCGTAAGGCAACTGGATTGAAACTTATAAGATCCTGAACCTTGACACCGGGAGATGTGGAGGAAATACTTTTTCTTCTCGGAGAATTAAGAACTGAGAGTCACTGTTTAAAACTTAGGGATTCCAGATTTAATTCAGAGGTGAGGCAAATTAGTTTTCTCTCAGAAGGTCATGAGCTTTGGGACTTTCTTCTTGAAAAGGTGTGGAAGCAACATCCTTGAAAATATTTAAGGCATAGATTCTTGTTAAGCAAGGGGTGAAAGGTTATCTGGTGTTGATAGGAATGTGGATTTGAGGTTACAGACAGATCAGCCATGAACCTTTTGAATGCCAATGCAGGCTTGAGAGTCTCAATGTCCTACTCCTGCTCACAGCTCATATAGATTCACAGACACATAGAGTCACACAGTGCAGAAAAGATTCTTTAGCCTACTGAGTCTGCACCGACATGACTATCACATAAAGTAAACTCACCCCAATCTCCTTCACTTGTCCCATATCCTTGAATGTTATGATATTTGAAGTACTCATCCAAATATTTTCTAAAGGTTGTAAGGTTTCCAGCCTCCACTACCTTCCCAGGCAGTGCATTCCAGATTCCCATCATCCACTGAGTGAAAATGTTTTCTTCTCAAATCCACTCTGAATCTCCTGCCCTTTACCCTGAAACATTATCCTCTTATGATTGACCCCTCAACCAAAGATAACAGCTGCTCTCTATTCACCCTGTCAATACCCCTCATAACAGAGGAATATAGATAGTTTAAGTGAATGGGAAAAGGTCTGGCAGATGGGGTACAATGTTGATAAATGTGAAGTCATCCATTTTGGTAGGAATAACAGTAAAATGGACTATTCATAGAATCCCTACAGTGTGGGAACAGGCCCTTCAGCCCAACAAGTCCACACCAACCCTCAGAGCACCCCACCCAGACCCATCCCCCTATAACCCACCTAATCTACACATCCCTGAACACTACAAGCAATTTAGCATGGCCAATCCACCTAGCCTGCACATCTTTGGACTGTGGGAGGAAACCAGAGCACCCAGAGCAAAACCCATGCAGACATGGGGAGAATGTGCAAACTCCACACAGACAGTGGCCTGAGGGTGGAATTGAACCCTGGCCCCTGGTGCTGTGAGGTAGCAGTGCTAGCCACTGTGCCACCATGCCACCATGCCACCCCAATGATTCTATGATTATATGACTATTATGTGAACGGTAAAAACTTGCAGCATGCTGCTGCGCAGAGGGACCTGGGTGTCCTTGTGCATGAATTGCAGAAGGTTGGTTTGTAGGTACAGGTAATTAAGAAGGCAAATGGAATTTTGTCCTCCATTGCTCGAGGGATGGAGTTTAAAAGCAGGGAGGTTATGTTGCAGCTGTATAGGGTGCTGTGAGGCCACACCTGGAGTATTATGTGCCGTTTTGGTCTCCTTACTTGAGAAAGGATGTACTGGCACTGGAGAGGGTACAGAGGAGATTCACTCGGTTGATTCTAGAGTTGAGAGGGTTGGCCTGTGAGGACAGAATGAGTAGACTGGGATTATATTCATTGGAATTTAGAGGAATGAGGGGGGATCTTATAGAAACATATAAAATTATGAAGGGAATAGATAAAAGCAGAGAGGTTGTTTCCACTAGCAGGTGAAACTAGAACAAAAGGGTAAAGCCTCAAAATTAGGGGGATCAGATTTAGGACTGAATTGAGGAGGAGTGTTTTCACCCATAGGGTTGTGAATCTGTGGAATTCCCCACCCAGTGAAGTAGCTGAGTCTTCCTAATTCAAATGTTTTTAAAGCTAAGATGGATAATTTTTTGAACAGTAAAGGAATTAAGTGTTATGGTGAGAGGGTGGGCAAGTGGAGCTAAGGCCACGAAAAGATCAGCCATGATCTTATTAAGTGGCAGAGCAGGCTTGAAGGGCCAGATGGCCCATTCCTGTTCCTGGTTCTTATGTTCTTAAACACTTCAATCATGTCCTGCCTCAGTCTTCTCTGCTCGAAAGAAAATAATCTGAGCCTGTGTAGTCTCCCCTTATAGCTCAATTTCTCCATCCCAGGCAACATCCTGGTGAACGTCCTCTGTTCATACAAAGCTTCAAGTATATGCATCCTATTTTAAGAAAAATATTTTTCATTTAAAACACAATATTGTAAGTGTTATTGTGCTGTTTTTGGATAGGGAAGAATGCCAAATTAAATCTGAATATTTTTATGAACATTCTTGACTCCAATGAAATCCACAGAATCCAGCTGTGGAATATGGACATGTTTTAAGTCATTACAGAGTGATGTGGTAGTTGGTTAACAGTGTTCACGCTAGCTTAATTGAAAAGCTAAAGTCAAAAAATAGGTTCGTGATTTAAGGGGATGTTTCTCTGACATCAATGCTGTGTCTGAAATTTTTTTGGGGGGAAAGTGATCGTCTTATGCTGGTGAAAACAACAGGCTTAATTCCCCAATCTCTGTGGTTCTTGGAAATCATGTAAACATACCATGAATGAAAGTTACATTTGCACTTTACACAAGCGTCTTATAAGAGAATCTGCAACTGGAACTGCAGATGTGCTGAATGATTCCTTGATTAATGGACTGGTAACAGACCACAGCTGCAGTCAAAATCTGAAGAACGTTGATAAATTGAGAAAATATTATCCCTTACGTCAAATTTATTCCCCTATCAGGAACTGCTGTTTCTCTATGGTTTCAGCTGGAGTTTTGTCCATTTGCCACAGGCCCTTCTCATGGCATGAAGGAATTACAACAAGCATTTTTCATTGAAACCACAGGGAAATATTCCAACTCCAAGAGAAAAGCCTGCATCTGGCAGGAATGTAAATTGTAAAAGTTGAGGTTGAGTGCACTTCGGCAGGTATTAAAAGTAATTTTGCAATGGTAGGGAAAAGGCTGATCTTCTTTGATGGCAAGCCTCTTTTGATGTCATCACTATTTTTTCATTCATTCACAGGATGTGGGTGTCACTGACTGAGTCAGCATTTTTGCCCATCCCTAAATACACTTGAGAACCTAAGGGTGAGCTGCCTTCCTGAACCGCTGAATCTGTGTGGTGCAGGTACACCCACAGTGCCATTAGGAAGAGAGTTTTTGAACTTCCATCCAGCAGAGAAAAGAATGCGATATAATTCCAAGTCAGGATGAAGTCACTTTGAGAATTTGCAAACTGTGGTATTCTCATGGGAATATGATGAAACTGCTGCCCTCGTCCTTCTAGGTTGTAGAAATCAGGGATTTGGAAGGTGCTGTTGGAGGAGCCTTGGTAAGTTACTGCAGCATATCTTGTAGATGGACACACAAGGCTGCCACTGTGCTTTTCTGGTGGAGGGAGTGAATAGTTAAGGTTGTGGATTGGGTGCCAGTCAAATAGAGTATTTTGTCCTGGATGATGCCAAGATTCTTGAGTGTTCCTAGGGCTCTAAACATTTAAGTATATGGAGAATATTGTACCATTGTCCTGACTTGTACGCTGTAGATGGTGGACCAGGTTGGGGGAGGTAAGGAGGCGAGTTTACTTATCACAGGATCCCTCACCTCTAACCTGTTTTGCAGCTGCAGTATTTATACTGGCATTTCAGTCAATGGTAATCCCCAGGATACTGATAGTGGAAGATTCTGCAATGTAATAGTGCCGCAATGTGAAAGGGAGATGGTCAGATTCATTCTTGTTGGAAATGGTCATTGCCTGCCACTTATGTGGTAATTCCTTGTTATTTATGAGTCCAACATTGAATGTTGTCCAGGGCTGGCTGCACATGGACACAGACTACTTCAGTATCTGAGAAGTTGTGAATGATACAGAATATTGTCAATCATCAGGGAACATCCCCAATTCTATTCTAATGATGGAGAGGAGATCTTTGATCAAGTAGCCGAAGATGCTCGGAACTCGGGTACTATGTTGAGGAACCCCTGCAGTGATGTTCTGGGACTGAGATGATTGACGACAAACAGCCAAAGCCATCTTCTTTTGCACCTAGGTATAACTTCAAGTAGTGGCACATTTTTTCCCTGATTCCAGTTGACTCAGGTTCCTTGATGCCACATTCAGTCAAATGCTGTTTTGATGTCAAGCGCAGTCTCTCCTACCTCACTTCTTGAATTCTTATCATTTAGGTCAAGACTGTAATGAAATTAGCTGCTAATGGCTCTAGTGGAACCAAAACTGAATGTCAGTGAACAGATTATTGCTGTGCAAGGGCTGCTCGATTAGTCCTGCTGTTTGCAAGTCTTTCAGCACTGTTCTTGTTTGTTGATTGTCTTCAGATGTGGTTGAACTATGAATTAGGATATCATCCATATGGCAGATGACGGCTTCTAATCCTTCCAAGATGTTTGTCATCTTTCTTTGAAAAAATTCAGGTGCTGAAGTAATGCCAAAAGGTGGATGATTAAAGCAATGTCTTCCAAATGGTGTGATGAACATTGTCAGTAGTTTGGATTCTTTGTTCAGAGGTGGCTGCCAAAAGCCACTGTTTGTAACAGACTTGGTGAAAATTAAGTAGACAATCATTTGCAGAAACCATTGAATGGATCTCCCGTTACACTGCATTTTTAATTGTGTGAGGTAAACACAAATATAAAGTGAACAATTGGCTTTGGTACAGGCCCCTTGCCAGAACACCATTTCTTTGGCTTTTTCACTGGTGAAATCACTCTCTGATGTCGCATTGCCTCAATTTTGTGCTTCATTTTCTTTAAAATGGCTGCGTCCTTGGAGGGATCTCACTGTGAGCTGTTTTTAGCTTTCCAAGGCTACTAAACAATTTTGGGAATTCTGCTCTGAATCCTTTTTTGTTTTCCCTGGCTTTCTGATTTGTTGACCTTATAAATGAGTCACAGATCTAAGTTTTTTAGCTTAGCAATGAGCATTTTTGATTTTGACTCACATTTAGGTCGTTGTAATTTCTTTTCTATTCTACTATGGTGTTGCAATCAACTGACCTTTCACTTTGGGTTGAATGCCCCCTGGGCCCTGAAATTGATTGGTGGATAGAAGGCCAGAGGATGACTTATGTTAGCCAAAAATAACCCACAGAACTTTGGATGCTGGAAAGCAGAAACATAATCAAAAAATGCTGGAAAAACTCAGCACATCTGGCAGCATCTGTGGACAGAAAGCAGAGTTAATGTTTCGGGTCCAGTGACCCTTTTTTAGAAGAAGATGAATGTTCTTCTGTTAGCCAATTTTCTGCATCTGAGAGAACCGATACATCTGCTCCAGAGGCTAGATTGAAATTCTATTTCTGCATGTTTACTTTTACATCAACAGTCCAATAATTTCCATTGGGTCAGAGCAGATGATAGAATAGTGATAATAGTACTGGGCTACTAATATAGAAGCTCAAGCCAATTTAAAGTTTTGGCAAAGATCTGTAGCTTGGGTTGTGGGCGAGGTTGTTGATTTGCTTGCTGAGCTGGCTTGTTTTTGTTCAAACATTTCGTCACCATGCTAGTTGACATCATCAGTGGAGCCTCCGATGAAGCAATGTTATTCTACTCAGCTTGGAATTTATACCATCCGGCCCGTTATGGTGAGTACTGTCATTTCTGGTTTTGATCTGTATGGTCTATATGGGGTCCAATTCAATATGTTCGTTGATTGAAGAATGGGTGGAGAACCATGTCCTCAGGAGCTCCCATACGTATCTATGTTTGGCTTGGGCTACTTTGGTATCACAGTAACCTATAATCTCCACATTGAGGACACTGGAGAGTGACAGCTCTTTGTGCTTTCCAGGACTCAGCTGAGGTGCACTTTCAATCCTCTGCCCGACATCCTGCCTTGCCTCATTCAGTTTTCACCACAAAGCCTCCTAGTTGCCTCAAACAAAAACCCAATTCTGTCTTCTCACCTCTGCCTGTGGTGCTAATTGTGCCAGTTTGTGTCAAATCTTCCTCTAACTGGAAAAAGCTGATGAGGTCTCTTCCAAGACTCCAACCACAATGCAATACCTAATTGTGCCATTATTCAGGGTACTATATTGACAATTATCCATGAATCGATGCAGGTCTTTAATGAAGGAATCTATACTTATGGTTTTGGAATGAGGTTGTTAAGGTCTGCCCTTTCTATCCTTTGAAGGTTGAAATAAGTATTGAATGCTTCAATAACATCTTCATCAGTGACAATTTCTTTGTTTATACAATGCATCAGTAAACCATCCTTTGCAATGCCACCGATTGCATGGAGACAGATACTGACCTGGTTCTTGTTTAGGTTTAACTGCTCACCTTGTAGAATTAGCTATGCCAGTTTTGTTACTTTTCAGCTCAAAAGATTCTGGTTACATGATTCTGGTAACATTCTTGTTGCATGATGTTTCTTTACTGGGATTATTCGTAAGAAGGGGAGGTTATTTTAGCACTCTTAAAAAAGAGGTTATGTAAATACAATAAGTTTAGTTTAAAAGTTCCAGACCAGAAGTGTTTGGTTAGAACCCTAAAGGGGTTATTTGAAAATTAGAAAGGCCCAGCTCAATTTTGTGAAAATTCCAGAAAGAAGCCATCATATTCTCAAAACAGAGAATTGAAGCTGCAGTTAAATTTAAGCCTATGTGAAAGAGAAAGCAATTCCCTCTGGTGTGATTATCATAAAGGAGTGTTTTGAGAATCAGTGGGTTTATGGTCTGCCGTGCATTTCAATTTTTTAAAATTTCTGTTATATGTAAATAGTTTGGTTTGTTTTACTTTGTTTTCATTTCTTTTGCGTAATAAACATTTTTTTATTGTTACACCCAATCTGCAGCATTCTGTGCTTGTGTTTCAATGAAAGATCACCTCATTAAAACTAAAGAAATGAAATATGATCTATCAAGACAGAGTTCGGTCTGGGATCTGACTTGTCCAGTAACAAGTTATAATAAGGGGTTAAAGTCAGCTCGCATGTCTTTGCCTTTGGTCAGAGCAATTTATTGTCAGACGCAGAGCAAAACAAATATTTATAAACAAACTATACATTCCAATAAAACAGTATTGAATATTATGCAAACAAGCTGCATTGAAAACTTCAATATAATTAGGGAATGGTTAGTTCAGTTAGCTGGATCCTCGGTTTGTGATGTAGAGTGATACCAGCAGTGTGGCTTCAATTCCTGCAGTGGCTGAGGTTACCATTAAAGGCTCTCCTGCTCACCTTTATCCGAGGTGCAATGACCCTTAGATTAAACCACCACCACCAATCATCCCTTTTGAATGCAAGGGCAGGCTCATGGTCTGCCAGGATTCTGGCAACTTTAGATGGCAATGTGGCTGAGTCGTCTAAGCTGCTTGTTTTTGGTTCCAGTCTGTGTGGAGATGTGGGTTCAAATCCCACCTCCCCCACTAAAAGGCCAGCTCAGTGGTTAGCAATGCTGCCTCACAGCACCAATGACCTGGGTTCGATTCCACCCTCAGGTAACTGTCTGTGTGGAGTTTCCACATTTTCCTGTGTCTGCATGGGTTTTCTCCAGGTTCTCTGATTTCCTCCCACAGTCCAAAGATGTGCAGGCTAGGTGGATTGGCCGTGCTAAATTCCCCCATAATATTCAGGGGTGTGTGGATGGGATGGGTCTGGGTGGGATGCTCTGAGGATCGGTGTGGACTTGTTGGGCCGAAGGGCCTGTTTCCACACTGGAGGGATTCCATGATTATGTCTTCATGAAAAACACATTAGTGGGGAAGCACCTAGGTATTGTGGAGCTATATTTTGAAAAACAGTAATTAATTTTTCAGGTGAAAACTGTACCTTTGAAATTCTGCAAAACATAATTAATGCAAAGGACTGAGGCAGACTTTCATGTCTAGTTATTTTTCACACCCCTGAACTGGCTGTTGATTACCTGCAAGAATTTGCCTTGCAAGCCAAGAATTCCCAATGACATGGCTAATTGAACCTAAAGTTGTGGGTAAGCTAAATTTTTTGGATTTTAAAATGCTGGATCCTCTCTTCTGAGGGTGCATTTTAACAAAATCAAAGCTGTTGTGCCCAATAAACATGTTACCATGGTTTTTAAGCATTCTATTAAAAGAAATCTTTTTTTTTATTGCAATTGTTCTCAGTTACAACACATGTAATGTATTCATAAATTGTTGGCATGGCAAACGTGGTTCCGCACACAGAAAACAGAGCACCTTTAATGAAAATCATGTTCAGAAGGAGCTTTTGGACCAAGATAGACGTTTATTTTATGCCTCTGACAGAGTATGGCTCAGACTGGGCTCCAGTTTCTTGGCTCTAGGATTGTTCAGACTAACTATGTGACTAAAGTCACCTCAATATGTAAAAAGATACACTTGTGAAATAACTAAGCTCACACGGATATTATCAAGAATTGTGCTTTCAGTCTTCTGTGAGGGGATAGCTTCTCACAGAAGGGAAATAGTAAATGAGAATAGAAAGAAAACCAACTACAGGATCCATCTGTACTGTCTGTAGTCATACAGTTTCAAGGCAAAATCTTGTTAGCATCCATTTATGGGTTGGGGGGGTGGTTATGATCCTGGATTTGCCCTGTACTGCTAAGTCAGGGTCTAGCACACAAACATGTTCCCTGTTTTTTGCTTGATTGTAATGTGAAGTCAAGCGTGACTTGGTCTGCTGGCTGCATGTTCAACAGGAGGTCTAGCAGCGTCTGAGGCTAGCATGTGTTCCAACACGTCTCGATCTCTTAAAGGCAGCCTGACCCTCTTAAAAGGGAGGTGCATAGACTGAAAGAAAGCTGCTGCTGGCTGAAAGAAGAGACGAAATAAATGGAACATCAGGACATGGACAGACAAGGGAGATCCCATGTTCGTCAATAAGACACTGGGGTCTTTAACATTGATGTCAACAGGAAAAGAGAGGTTGTGGTTCTGAAGGGGATCCCAGGCAACCCTCCTCAAAGTACCTGCTGAAGACAATGAAAGTAGGTGGCCAAGTAAGGGAAAGCACAGAATCAGGGCTTTGCATAACACTAGCAGTGTTGGGAAAAGATCAAAGATATCACGCTGAGGCGATCAGAGATTGCATCTTCAAAGTCATCTCCTATACAACCACCTTTTCAGCCCACTCAATACATTACCCCACATCATTCAGCAATTAGCTGTCTCTAGCAGTCGGAACTCAGGTCTCACGTTCAGATGGCTTACCTCACCTTCCACACTTTTAAATGATGCCAGCTGACATCCATCTCTCACTGCCTCCACCTACTCCTTGCTTTTCAGGTATAACATAGGCGTCACTCAAACAGAGGGCAGCACATTCACTGGCATTCTCTCCTTTTTCTCCTATGACAGTGTCAGGTGCAATAAAGAGGGGAAGAGAAAACCATTATGGGACAAACACTCCTGTGGCAACAAACACTACAGAGGATAGAAGGGTCCGGACCCGAAACGTCAGCTTTCCTGCTCCTCTGATGCTGCCTCCTGCTGTGTTCATCCAGCTCTACATTTTATCATCTCCTACAGAGGATGCTAGTTCCCTGCATCCCAGGGGTTGGTTGTCGTAGGACTCATTGCATTCAGCATCACAGAGAACACTCCAGATGACTGTATTTTCTTCTGCATCTAAAATCTCACCTCCCCCTCATTCTGCTGAGGTAGAATCTACTGGCAGTGAGGTGGTGAATTTTGTGCTTTCCACCCAATGCCTTCTCTTGTCCTAAATCTCTCCCTTTTATTTTTTTGTTTCCAAACACCCGAGAACTACTCTTAGCTTGCCACAGAAAAGATGAGGCCACCACCAGAGCACTGATGAAGAAACCTCCTCAATTGATCTGACCCTTATGCAGCGATCAGTTTTGATAGCACTGTGTGTATTGTAGAGCTTGTATAGAGGCAGATTATGTAGGTAGCAAGTTGCTGGGCAGGAATAGACTGCAGTCAGGATAAGGAGAAAGCAATGGTGAGTGAGTTTGGACACAAAACCCCTGCAGGGAACTCCGCTGAAAAACTTGACGAGGGTGGCTCACAGGAGAATGCCGAGGAACATGCACAACAAGATGCTTAGTACTTTGATAGCTATGTCAGGCAGCCCCTTAGCACTGTCAAGAGGATTGGATGTTTACCTGAATGTGGAGTCTCCATTAATATCTCCATCCTCAACGATGGGTGACCTCAGCACGTAACACAATACAATAAAACTGAAGCATTTGCAAAAATCTTCAGCCAGAGGGTGCTGAGGGGATGATCCATCTTGACATTCTCCAGGGGTCCTCAGTATCACAGATGCTAATGTTCAGCCAATTCAATTCACTTCACATTATATGAAGAAATGACTGAAGCCACTGGGACTACGAAGGCTGTGGGCTCTGATAACATTATGGCAATTGTGCTGAAACCTTGTGCTCCAGAAATTTTTTCTCCACCCCCCCACCCCACCCTAGTCAAGTTGTTTAGGTATAGCCATGACACTGGCATCTACCTGACATTGTGAACAATTTCCCTGCAATGACCTGTGCAAAAGGAGCAGAACAAATCCAACTCAGCTAATTAACACCCCATCAGTCTACTCTTGATCATCAGTAAAGTGATGAAAGGAATCATCAATAATGTTATCATGCAGCACCTGCTCAGCAATAACCTGCTCAGTGATACCCAGTTTGGATTCTGCCAGGGCCACTCAGCTCCTGACCTCATTACAGTGTTGCTTCATACATAGATAAAAGGGCTGAATTCTAGTGGTGCGGGGTGTGAGTGCCAGCCCTTTACATTAAGGCCACAGTCGACTTGATGTGGCATCTAGGAGCCCTAAGAAGATGGGAGGCAATAAGAATCAAGTGAAAAATTCTCTGTTCGTTGGAGTCAAACCAGCATATAGGAATATGGTAGCAGTGTTCTCAGCTCTAGAACATCTCTGCAGGAATTCCTCAGGGTAGTGTCCTAGGACCAACCCTCTTCAGTTGCTTCATCAATGACCTTCCCTCCATCATAATGTCAGAAGTGGGGATGTTCGCCGATGATTGCACAATGTTCAGCACCATTTACAACTCCTCAGATACAGGAGCCATCTATGTTCAAATGCAGCAAGATCTGGGCAATATGCAGGGTTGGGCTGACAAGGAGCAAATATCATTTGCACCACACAAGAGCTGGGCAATGGCCATCTCCAATAAGAGAGAATCTAAATGGCACCCTTTGACTTTCAATAACGTTACCAGCACTGAATTGCAATAACTAAAAACTGAACTGAATCAGCCGTATAAACACGATGGCTACAAAAGCAGGCCAGAGGCTAGGTGTCCTCACCCTCTGATAGTAACTCACTTCCCAATTCCCCAAAGTCTGTCCACTATCTACAAAGTACAAGTCAGGTGTGTGATGGGATACAACCCACTTGCCTAATGAGTACAGCTCTGACAACACTCAAGGAGCTTGACACCATCCAGGAGAAAATAATCAAAGCAATGCACCCCTCTCAGGTATACTATCTCTGTATCTCTCTATCTATCTCTCAGCTTATCATCAGCAATCTCTTTTTCTTTTCCTATCTTCTCTCTGCCCACTGACATCAGTTACTCTAATCCCTTCCATCCCACCCCACACCCCCACCCCATTCCATCATCACCATAAATTCCACCTTTCCTAAGAGCAAGGAACATAAGAACTAAGAGCAGGAGTTGTCATTTCAGCCCCTTGAGCCTCCTCTGCCATTAAATAGGATTGTGGCTGATCTCACCTTGGCTTTAACTCTACTATCCTGCCCACTGTCCATAATCCTTCAACCTATTTCTAATTAAAAATCTGTCTATCTCCTCGTTATGCAATGTTCCAGCAAGTGCTGCCCCCTGGGATTGTGAATTCCACAGACTCCCCCCTTCCCTGGTCGAAAATGTTCTCGGCGGCATCTCTTGGATTTCTCGCACCTCTGCCCTCACATTCCCTCCCTGCAACAAAAACCAAAGATAGAATCCCCCTTGTCCTCATGTATCACCCCACTAACCTTCGGATTCAATGTATCATTCTCCGCGACTTCCATCACCTGCAATCTGACCCCACACCAAGGATATATTTCCCTCCCCAACCCTATCTGCCTCGTAGGGACCACACTCTCTGCGACTCCCTTGTCTGCTTCACACTCCCCACTAGTCCCACCACCCCCAGCACCTTTCCCTGCAACCACAGGAAGTGCTACACCTGCCTCTACACCTCCGCCTCACCTCCATCCCAGGCCCCAGAAAAACCTTCCACATCAGACAGAGGTTCACCTGCACATCTGGTAATGTAGTCTACTGCATCTGCTGCTCCGGATGTGGCCTCCTCTACGTCGGTGAGACAAAACGGAGGCTTGGAGACCGTTTTGTCGAGCACCTGTGCTCTGTTCATGACAAACGACAACACCTTCCAGTCGCAAACCACTTCAACTCCCCCTCCCACTCTGTGGACGACATGTCCATCCTGGGCCTCCTCCAGTGTCACAATGACGCCACCCAGAAACTGGTGGAGCAGCATCTCAAATTCCGCCTTGGGAGCCTACAGCCCAATGGTCTCAATGAGGAACATACTAGTTTCAAAATCTCCCCACCTCGGCCTCATCCCGTGACCAACCCTCCCTCTCATCCCTGCCTCCTTGACCTGACACATCCTGTCCGTCCTCTCTCCCTCCTATCCACCCCTCCAACCTCACTGACCAATCCCTACCACTCCCTATCCGCTCTCACCTATCACCATCCCACCTACCTTCCCCAGCCCCACCCCTCCTCTCTATTTATTTTGGAGCTCCCTTCCCCTGCCACCATTTCTGAAGAAAGTTCCCGACCCGAAACATCAGCTTTCCTGCTCCTCTGATGCTGCCTGACCTGCTTTGATCCTCCAGCTACACACTGTTATCTCTGACTCCAGCATCGGCAGTTCTTACTATCTCCTCATGTCCCATTTCATCTTTAAATCTGCTACCCTTATCCTAAAACTATGATCTCTCATTCTAGATTGCTTCACATGAGGAAACGTCCTTTCTATGTCTACTTTGTACTCTCTAGCATCTCATAGGCCTCAGTTTTCAGTTGTCTTCAGTTCTGCTGAAGAGTCACTGGACTTGAAACTCTGTTTTTCTTTTTACAGACGCTGACAGACCTGCTGTGGTTCTGCAGTAATCTCAGTTTTTGTTTCAGATTTCCAGCATCTGCAGTTCTTTGTGTTTATTTTAGCTGAGATAAGTTAGGTGGCTGCCTCCACATCCTCTAAGGCCGCATGGGAAGACCTGCTTAGATGTGTGGGAGCATGGAGGCCACCAAGTCACAAGGAGCACCGAGTGGGTCACTGGATTCTCTTCAACCTGTAGCTGCGCACCTCTATCCTTCCCTGAGTGCCATGTAGATAATGACAATTGAAGCCATACAGCTAAAACTTTTGTTAATGATGGACAGCAAGGAGAGAGGCATAATCTGGTGACAAGGATCAAGGATTCTTCAATGATGATGGCAAGTCCTCCAAACAGATGTGAAACTGCCATTGGTGTGTCTTCAATATTCAATGTTGGCACCGATAACTCAAGAGTGAGTTTTACACCACATCGTTCATCCTAGGCTTTC
Organism: Ginglymostoma cirratum; assembly: GCA_024137785.1. Classification (NCBI taxonomy): domain Eukaryota; kingdom Metazoa; phylum Chordata; class Chondrichthyes; order Orectolobiformes; family Ginglymostomatidae; genus Ginglymostoma; species Ginglymostoma cirratum. Next base: position 46,307,883 of record JAHRHZ010000016.1, on the reverse strand, counting down.
AGGGCTGAGTTGAAACATTCCTGAAACAGATGATCCCTGATTTCCAAGGCATTCCGATAAGAACTTCCCATTCTACAGAAATCCTGTCATTATCCTATCCATGTTGTGAGCCTCAGAGTTTGGCTTCCTTCCCCCATCCCCTCCTTGTCTTTCTTCTCCACCATCTCTGATCATCCGCCTGGACAGCTACAGTCTTCTGCTGAACTGACTCTTGCTCACCTCCAGGTAGCTGTAACTTCACCAGTGGATGGCTTCCATGACCTTTTTAACTTCTCATCCCTCTCCATTGTCCTTTTGATGCCACAATGCTCCACCCTTTGTGGAGGGTATTGCTCCACATCGCCAATGGACCTAAAATTTGAGTCATGCCTCCATTGCCAACTGTTTTATCCCTGAGCTCAGGTAACCATCAAATTGGCATTGGTAACTTTGGCGCTCACCTTTTGACTCTCAACCCAAGAGGGTAATGGCCTGCTACATTGACCTCCCACTGGTGATGAGCAGTGTGGGCAGCAAGAATGTGGGCAACAACACTTGTTTGTCAATGGATGGGATCCCAACTTCATCATTTACCTTTATGAATTGAGGATAATTTCATAAGCAGCTGCAACTGGTTCCCCATTGTATACCTGCCTCTTTTTATTTCTTTTTCTTTTTTTTAAATGTGCTCGGAAGTATTACCATACACAGTGCCTACCCACCACTAAAATCATCGTGACTTTGTCTCTTTTTTAAAAAAAGTCACCACCAACAGAAAAGCACTCATGCAGCCAATTGAATACTTACATGCAATGCCCATTAAGGTCCATCAAAGGTGAAGTGTGGGGGTAGGGAGAGCAGGAAGGGACGAGATCAAAATGGAGTTGCAGGGGTAAATAAAGCTCTGTATCGCACACAGTGACTGCCTCCCTTTACCATGGGGTCCTGCTCTCATGTCACATGTAGCCAAGTGCCCCGATGAAGACATCAAAATTCCTGTTAATGAGCTCCTTAACCAGCTTAACTTACCTTAGAGTGGAGATCTATTGGACTTGTGAACCTATCCCCTACCCATGAGGACACATTTCACCGGGAATGCCTTCAGGAAACTAATACACCAGCTAGCACAGATAATTTGGGCTCTGTCTGTCTTTGTTCCTGCTGCCAATGTAACCTGAAAATCTTGGGCAGCTATTTTTAAAAATAATTAAAGGTGGTCTGAGTGAAGAGTTTAATGTAAAAAGTCATTGATGTAACTGATGATGTAAGCATAATATAAGCTGAACAGTCTGAGAAAGTGGCTGATATAGAAGCAACATTCTACAGAGACACGGTTTTACATAAGATTGTAGTAATGTGTATAGTTTGGATAAAGATTTGGAATTGCTTTACCATGCCTACTCCCAGATTATTGGTGTAGAAGTGCAGACAAGATTAACATGATCAAAACAGGACTGAGGGGACTGGGACAAACAAAGCTAACCATAAAAGTTAGACAGGATCGTGGTAGCAGAAGGTTCTTCCATGGTCATCTCAATCTCAAGCCAAGTGGTGAAAAGTGAACAGAATAGGCAGGACTAAACAAGAGGCCACTTATAGTGAAGAAGTGAAAAACAGTAAAAAGCTGTTACAGGAGTAAAGGGAGTATGCAGGAATTTGTAAATAAAGTCCAAAAATTTAAGGCAACTCCCAAGAGTGCCCAACATGCCTGAGTGAGAGAACAAGAGAGAGAAAGGCAGCTCTAGTATTTCTGTCCAAACTCTGAACTATCGCCATTCCCCTGCTGGATGCTTACCTCTTTTAAATAAGAAACATATTGTTGGCTTTGGGGCCTTGCAGAGCTGCTCAGTGTAACCAAGCTGCCAAACAGCAGGCAGACAGAGTGAGAAACTCAATCCTGACCCAGGTCCCTGAGCAAACATTAGCAATAGAACAATCAAACGATTTCACAGCTTTCTCGCGAGATCATGACTGAAGCTGAATCCTGATGAGAAATCAGATCGCTCATGCCCAATTGGAACCGACAGATAGGATCTCAAATGGAGGTTGATTAAATTTTGGACGCAGTAGAATTGGTGCAGGACAGTGCAGCCTGTGGGAAACCCGCAAATCCAAGTTCGCCATGTATTGTTAGGTCCCTGTCAGACTGACAGCCAAGAAACCTGTTCAGCTTTCAATTAGATGGGGTGCAATGGAAGACAGGTTGCAAAGCTAGGTAAGTCCGTGCCCTGGCCTCGTTCAGGATGTTTGGGGGCTTGGGGTTTGATGTAGGGGCAACTAGAGGACAGGGTGTAAACATCTGTCATGCCTCACTGTGGTAGAGCACTGGAAATCAAACTCCATTATTCCCACTGCAGAAGTTAAGGATTGTATCAAAATATGCAAAATTCCCAATTTACCTGTCTTTTTAACTCACAGATTGACAAAACAGAGACCAAGTTTCTGTACTTATTATTTATTACAATTAAGTAGATTGTAACTTCAGGTAAACAATTAGGAATTGTTGGCATGTAACTCTACCAGTTAAAACTCTAACCCCCTTATAAAAGTCCTTCTACACACAGAGACAAATACAGATGAAAAACATTGGTGTTATGGGTGGAGGGAAAGACTGGGAAGGTCGTTCAATGGTTCCTGTCCACAGAGTTTGCGTTGATGATCATTTCAGCTTCTCAGGACCTGCTCTTTGGCGATGTACTGTAGCTTCTCTGTGTACTTTCACTTGCTTGCAGGAGACAGAGAGTGATTGATTCAAATGTATAAGCTCTGATTTAGTGGACAAAATTAGCAGCTTAGATAAAGTGGTGAAGAAAAATAAACTGGTTTTCTTTAGACTTTAGGTATTCTTACTACAGAGACAAAAATACCTTCCTTTCCAAAAGTCCAAGGTTCTGACCATCTCATTCACATCCACTAGTTGTTCAGAGACATGGGGAGCAATCAGAGAGTTATGACAAGCAGAAGGCCTTTGTCATCAATAACAGTCCACTGCTCCATACACCAATCAGCTACTTGTTATTGGCCAAATGTTATTATGTAAACATTCAGGGATGCGTGTTCATCTTCAGCTAAAATGTACCCATTAGTTGTATAAAGAGAACTCACAATAAGTGCTGGCATCTTATTTCTTAAAAGTGTCGCAATCACTTCCACAATCCTTGGTTTTGAAACTTTTTTAAAACCATTTCAGTCCACATTTAAAAATATAGAAAAATAAAAAGTTAATGGTCTGTACACATTTCCCCTCCTCCTAGGCCTACGCTGTCCTTGCTTTGCTGCAGTTACTGAATTTCCCCAAAGTGTAAGGAATCTGGATCACATCAAAATTAATTTGACAGAGTCAGCTAAATGCAGACAAAAAGCCTCATCAAAATACTTAAGGTGCAAACCCACCTTCTGGGAATGGGTTGACTAACCGCTTCCTGTCCTTCCGAGAAAGTCCTAGAAAGCCAACTGTTTGGATCTGGTTCCCTGACTTGCATCTGTCACATAAAGTGTTTGAAATAAAGCTAAAAGGATTAATATGTGGAAGAATGTGAAGCACACCATCCATTGTGATGTTGTGAGAAGAACATGTGAAGGAGACCTTGCATGGATTTGAATACAGTTAGATGTATTACTGCAATGTGTATATAGCTTACAAATATATAATGAAATGTTTTCTATTAACATACAGGTGATTCTGTAATCTCTACTAGCCAGATCTTAAGGGTAAAAAGCCTCCATCCTAGCCTTACAATCTTGCAGAAACTACTAGAAACGAGAAACAGTGAAGAACCAAGAAAAGCATTCAAAAATTGGTTTTCACAAAAGGATTCAACTCGGACCTGGAAGAAGAAGTGCCAGAAAACTTGAGGAATCCAAGGTAGATAGATAGGAGAGGCGCAGCCATTGCAAGCAAGAACATTCATATACAGACGTGTTCAGACTTCATGAGCAGTGTCTCCCATTCCAGATTCGAGCCAGAGAGTTAAACAGTGGTCAAGAATTGCTTGAGATAAACCTCAAGCAGGGTTAAAAAATTAATAGTGCCAATTATCTATACATGGATTTAAGTAAGGAGTTTGATAAGGTTCCCCATGGTAGGCTCATGCAGAAAGTAAGGAGGCATGGGATAGGAGGAAATGTGGCAGAATGGATTCAGAATTGGCTAAACCTTAGAAGACAAAGAGTGGTAGTGGACAGAAAATATTCAACATGGTGCTCAGTTACAAGTGGTGTTCCACAAGGATCAGTTCTGGGTCCTCTTCTATTTGTGATTTTTGTAAATGATTTGGATATAAGAGTGTAAGGGTGGATTAGTAAGTTCACGGATGATACGAAGGTGGGTTGAGTTGTGGATAGTGCGGAGGGCTGTTCTAGGTTACAAAGGGACATTGATAAGATGCAGAGCTGGGCTGAGAAATGGCAGATGGAGTTTAGTGAAAAGTGTGAGGTGATTCATTTTGGAAGGACAAATTTGAAAGCAGAATACAGGGTTAATGGAAAGATTCTTGGCAGTGTGGAGGAGTAGAGGGATCTTGGGGTTCATGTCCACAGTTCCCTGAAAGCTGCCACCCAGGTGGATAGAGTTGTTAAGAAGGCATATGGTGTGTTAGCTTTCATTAATAGAGGGACTGAGTTCAAGAGCCATGAAGTTATGCTCCAGCTATACAAAAGCCTGGTTCGGTCACATCTGGAGTATTGTGTCCAGTTCCGGGTGTCTCATTACAGGAAAGATGTGGAAGCATTGGAAAAGGTGCAGAGGAGATTTACCAGGATGTTGCTTGGAATGGAGGGAAGGTCTTACGAGGAAAGGTTGAGAGAGCTAGGGCTTTTCTCTTTAGAAACACGAAGGATGAGAGGTGACTGGATAGAGGTGTACAAAATGATCAGAGGTACAGACAGAGTGGACGGACAGAGACTTTTTCCTAGGGTAGAGGTAGTTATTATGAGGGGTCATAGTTTTAAAGTGAGTGAAGGTAGATATAGGGGGGATGTCAGAGGTAGGTTCTTTACTCAGATAGTGGTTGGGGCATGGAATTCATTGCCGGAATGGGTAGTGGAGTCAGCCTCATTAGGGGCATTTAAGCAGCTATTAGATAGGCATATGGCTGATAGTATAAGGTAGGGGTGGAGGTTAGATAGACCTTAGGTTTAGGGTAAAAGTACAACACAACATTGTGAGCCGAAGAGACTGTACTTTTCTGTTCTATCTGCCTGAACAAGAGTTAAAACTGTAACTGTTTCAAACTGGACATCACCACCATTACATGCAGGGCCCATGCAGCAGATGGGGTAAAAGGAAACCAAAACAGGTCCATGAAAATCTGATTCTTCAGGAAGATGGTGAAAGAAGATTAATAACTTAAAGTTAAGAAAACAGTTTTTAATCATTATGCACGGTTTTGAAGTATATTAGCCTGCTTAGCAGTGAGAAATCTTTCAGGGGACAAAAATAAATGCTGCAGTGGAAGTATTAACAAGACTCAAGTGTAGTAAAATGTAAATTATTGGAATACAGTTTAATTTTTTAAAAAATGAAAATACTTAGCAAGCTTCAAAAGCCATGGAATTTTAATTTTCTTTGCTATGACAGTTTGCACACTGGAATGCACCGAATAAGAGCCAGAACTGAGCACTAGGAGAGAAATAACTTTCAAGATATCAATTTCCATCATAGTTAGGCAGTAAGAATGAAGCAATCAAGTTAGTACTTAATTACTCAACTGGAGGCTCAGCTGATAATGTGATTGCCACACAAAGAATTGATTGAAACAGATGAATTTGATGATATTTTAAACATTTTTGAAAGATATTTGAACCTCAGAACCAACAAGATTTTGGAAAGACCTATATTTAATAGAAAAGTTCAGAATTAAAGTGAATTATTAGATAATTTTATTAATGATCTTTACAGGCTATTTGAAGGATAAGAATACCAAGATTTATAAAACAGAATTAATCAGAGACTGCATTATTGATGAATCCTTGTCAGATTTAGTGAAGTCTAAAGAAGACCTCATGCTAGAGAAAGCCATACAAATAGGTGAAATAACAGACATTTGGAAGCAAAACAGCAATCCAAATGGTACAATTGTATAGTCTCTTAAAAACAACAAGGTAAAAGAAGCCAAGACACGAAGGTACAAACGAGCATGAAAGTGCTATGATACTCTGCCAATCCTGAGAAAGGATCCACAGATACACAGAATACTTTCATTGTTAGAAATTTGGAAATATAAGCCAAGCAAATACCTTTAAAATTCCTAACATAAAGTCTTCACACACATACAAGTGGAACATTTGTTACATGAGTCTTCCTTGACAAGATCAATGATATTAATCAGATATTTAGAAACAGTCATATCCATTAACGAACATATCCTTAAAATTTAAAATTAGTCGCCTGTACTAATGTGACAGGGTTGTCAGGCAAAGAACCTTGGTTAACAGTGCATTGCCTGTAACCAGCAGAAATCCATTGCACGGTCCATGAGGAATTGACTTGACAGAAAAAAGGAATGCTATGAGAAAATACAGGGAAAAGATTTCGTAAAAATTGTGCCACACCATCAAGCATTTTCTCTTCTAAAGGAGGAGGTTGTATCGGCTTTAATCTTGTCAAAGTGGAAGAAGTTCATCAACAAGAGTACAGGAGTCATTTTAAAAAGGGCTTTCCAATATTGTTTATTAGCCTTGAAACATATAGTGTCACATTGAGAAAGAATGCTAAACCTGTATGTCCCATCACACCAAGGAAAATACCACACCCACTAATGACCAAGCTAAATTTCAATGAGAAGAGATGACAAGGGCGGGATCATTTCTCCTGTCATAAAGCCATAATAATGCTTCTGACATATTTCCTAAACCTAATGGTACTCTTTGCACGTGTGTGAACTTGACTCAACTCAATAAGGCAGGAGATGGGGAAATTCATCCAAGGTCCCAGTAGGTGAAATATTGGCAAAATAATTCAAGAGTAAATGTTCTCAAAACTTCATGTTACTGGTGACTTTTGGTAAGTTCCTGTGTGTGGTAAGTCCAAGTTAATAACTACGTTCATAACACCATTCAGAAGTTTCTGTTCTAACATTAATATCAGACATTTTTTGAAGAATAATGTTAAATATACTTCAAGGGCTTAGTGGAGTGATATGCCATATGGAGGACATCTTAGTCAATGGTGAATCTGTTGAAGGACACAAAGCGAGAGCTAGAAGGATTTTGATTTCCTTTCAAGAAAACAACTTGATACTTAATGAAAAGTGTGAACATTCTTTTCTAGTGCACATTGACAGTAGAGAGATCTTAATGGCGGATCTGCAAAGAAAGAGCCATTAGTGAATTCTCAATTCCAGCACTGACCAAAGACCTTTGAAAAAATTTATGGATTTTATTAATCAGTTGGCAAAATCTCTATCCAATTTGGCAGCAGTCCCAACAATCCTCAAAGAAATGTCAAGCGTGATGTTGGAATGCACATGAAGAGCAGGAATTTCAAAGGATCAAGGAACTGCAATTTTTTCCAGATGTCTCAGCACAATATAGTCCTGCAATACCACCTATCATTGAAGTGGACACCATAGCTACAGGTTTAAAGACAATCCCTTTCAAAAATAGCCAGATGGATTTAAACGACCATGTCAGTGGTTTGAAAGTGATGATAGAGACAGTCCATAAACTCTTTGTCTCTTTACTTGATAGTAGTTACCGTAAGGTGAAATAGAAGAAACCTGATTCAGATACATCAAATACATCAAACGGTAATATATCTGCACAAACCAGGTATTGAATCTGAAATGCTGGAAGAACTAGAGACCACGGATTTCAAGGATGACTATCCGTGTCAAGAATCCACAGTTACAAGAAAGACAACATATCTTATGAGTCCAATAAGAACCTGATCAGGGGGAGTCATGAAGCCCCTTCACAGAAAAATCTGTGAAGTCAAAGGTTTTAGAGGAGTTGCAATTACACATAAATGTAAATATTAAAATGAATAAATGTAAAATAATAATATAGGAATAGGGCCCCATTGTTTCCGCTCCATCATTTCATGGATTGTGACTGATCTGTTCACATTCCAAATTCTACATTCCCATTTACCCCTGAGTAAAAATAAATTTGCCTTATCTCAGACCTAAGTCGTCTCCTCCCATTTTAAAATTGGATCTAAAATCCCCAACCAGTGGAAATATCTTACCTGCATATAACTTGTCTATCCCTTTAAGTATTTTGTAAATTTCAATGAGACCATCTCTCGTTCTTCACAACTCAAGAGAATACAGGCCCAATTTGCCCAGTTTTTCTCCAGAGAACAATTCCACCATCTTGGAAGCAAGTCTGGTGAACCTTTAAGTATTAAGATAGTTAAGACCCCGGTTCCTGATGGGATCAATCCCAGAATATTGAGGGAGGCAAGAAAACAAATTGCTGGAGCATTGACAGACATCTTTGTGTCCTCTTTGGCCATAAGTGAGGTCCCAGAGGACTGGAGAATAGCTAGTGTTGTCCCATTGTTTAAAAAGAGTATCAGGGATAATCCAGGAAATTACACATCTGTGAGCCTCGCATCAGTGGTGGGGTAATTATTGGAAAAGATTCTCAGGGACAAGAACTGTAAGCATTTAGAATCAAATGGACGAATTAGCAATGGACAGTATGGTTTGTGTGGGGGAGGTTGTGCCTCCCTAACTTGAGGGAGTTTTTTGAGAAGGTGATGAAGATGATTGATGATGGAAAAGCAATTAATGTTGTTGACATGGATGTCAATAAAGCCTTTGAAAAGGTCCCTCATGGCAGACTGGTACAAAAGGTGAAGTCACATGGTATTGGGGTGAGCTGGCAAGATGGATACAGAACTGGCTTTGTCATAGGAGACAGAGGGTAGCAGTGGAAGGATTTCAGAATGGAGGGCTGTGACTATTGGTGTTCCGCAGGGATCAGTGCTGGGACTTCTGCTGTTCGTGATCTACATAAACAACTTGGATGAAAACGTAGCTGGTCTAATTAGTAAGTTAGTGGATGATACAAAGATTAGTGGAGTTGCGGATAGTGAGGAGGATTGTCAGAGGATACAGCAGGATATAGATCAGTTGGAGGCATGGACAGAAAAATGGCTGATGGAGTTTAATCTGAACAAACGTAAAGTGACGAATTTTGGAAGGTCAAGTATAGGTGGTAATTATACAGTGAATGGCAGAACCCTTAGAAGAATTGACACATGGAGGGCTGGGTGTGTAGGTCTGCAGACCATTCAAGTTGGCAATATAGGTAAATAAGGTAGTAAAAAAAAAGGCTTATAGCATGCTTGCCTTCACTGGAAGGGGCATTGAGTATAAGGATAGACAAGTAATGCTGCAGCTTTGTAGAACTTTAGTTAGGCCACATTTGGAATACTGCTTACAGTTCCGGTCACCACACTATCAGAAGGATGTGGATGCTTTGGATACGATATAGAAAAGGTTTACCAGGATGTTGCCTGGTATGTATTTTAGCTATGTAGAAAGGTCGGATAGACTGGGTTTGTTTTCACTGGAGCGCAGAAGGTTGAGGGGTGGCCTAATGGAAATGTGTAAGATTGTGAATGACATGGATAGAGGGTGGAGGGTTCAATTACTAGGGGGACACAGGTTCAAGGTGCAGGAGGAAGGAAGTTTAAAAGTGATGTATGAGGCACGTTTTTCACATAAAGGATGGTGAGTTCCTGGAATGTGTTGCCAGAGGTGGTGCTGGAAGCAGACACAATAGCAGCATACAAGAATCACCTGGACGAATACATGAATAGGAAGGGAATAGAGGGATACAGATCCTGTAAGAGAAGATGGTTTTAATATATGGGCAAAGTGTGTCAGCGCAGGCTTTGAGGGTCAAAGGGCCTGTTCCTGTGTTGCATTGTTCTTTGTTCTTAGTTGCAGTCTCTGTGGCAATAATAGCCTTTCGGAGATAGAGTCCAAAACTGCACATAGTAACCCAGGTGTGGTGTAGCCAATTTCCTATGCAGTTGGAGCAAGTCTTCACTACTCCTGTACTGGGACCCTCTTGCTCTAAAGGCTAACATTCCATTAACCTTCTACCTAGCTTGCTGCACCTGCATGCTAGCTTTCAGTGTCTTAGTCACAAAAACAACCAGGTAACACTTTCCAATTGTTACTAATTAAGAAATACTCTGAACATCTGTTTCTCCTACTGAAGTGGATAACCTCATTTTTCCACGAAATATTCTAGTTTCTATGTTCTTGCCCAATCACAAAGCCCATCCCAATCCTCCTAAAGCCATATATATTGTTGACTGTTTTCTCTCAATGGAACACAGATGCTGCTGGACCTGCAGGGTTTCTCCAGCAATTTCTGTTTGTGTGTTCAGATCTTTGTTTTATTTATTAATTTATTCCTACTCTGTTTTCTGCCTGTTTTCAAATACCAAGTCAGAGTTTTGATGTATAAGGGAATGACTGTCTAAAACGTCCATACTGAACCATCACTGCAAGATAGTTGTTATAATGTGGATCTTGTTGTCTATTTGAATCAAGAAGTTTCAGTACAAATGATCACTTCACTAAATGGAGATTAATTACAAAATCACTAATTTAAAATGTAGTATGATTATATTTCAGCATGTGAAGTTTCATAGATCAACTGCCAAAAATGTAGTTGTACCCTGAAGCTTATTACTGCTAAACACATCCACATTCTTCAAGAAGCAGGTAAAATCCTGTGTAATCTCACTAATTAATTTGAGATTTCTGGAAGCTTTGATGGAATTGAATTTACCCCAAATTTCACAACAGTATTTTTGTCAAGTATTCAGGTACACTGAATGGATCCTGCCAAATGTTGAGGTCATGCTCATTTGACAAAGAAATCAAAGTTAAAGCATGGATATATTCCCACTCTCCCTGACCCGTTCTTGCCCCAAAAAATCTCCACAGCAACACAGCAATAACCAAGATAAACATACAGGAAAATAATGCATTTAGCATCATTAAACAATAAAAAAATAAAAAGTGAAAATCTTAGTGGCATTGAAGAAACATGACTCCACTCTGAGAAAAAAATTTGCTTTCAAGGGCATTTAGAAAGACTTGCTGTTGAAGATATACTGCAGATAGTTTGGATGTTTGTCACACATTCATAACAGAGGAATGGTTCGCATGCAAGTTTGATTTTTCTTTCAAAAAGCAACATACTAGTTTTGATCAAATATTTTTCTTGATTAATCCTTTAAAGATTAAGTATAATGATGATGACATGAGCTGTCATCTGAGAACAAGATGTGGTGTGTGGGTTTGTTCTTTCCTACACATTTTTCCTCTGGCGGGGACTTCAGGATGATATCCAGAAAAGAAATTATATTGTGGATCCTGTGTCGTAGAGCTAAAAGCATTAAATAGGTATCTTATTAACTTCGATCTGCAGCTCCCAGAGTATTAAAGATGGAAGTACAATTCATTGCTAACGCTGTCCTTTCATTACCTTACTTAATCCCTACATTCAATTACATTGCATTTTCTACTTTTTTTTATCTTTCTGCCAAACTATTGTTGGAGGTATTGAGGCATTTTGCTTTGAGTCTGACTTACAGATAAATGGGACAGCTGAGGGCCTTGCCCACAGTGGGTGTGGAGAAAAGAAGTCACAAAATTTGAAGATCCTCAGTTTATCCCATTTAATTTTTAATTTTTAATTAAATCCATCCACTGGTAGAGAAATGTTAATAGAGAGTTCAGCACTAATGGCCCCTTCCTCACTGCTGCCTTAAAAGTAAGCTCCAGATGACGGGAACATCAATTCTTGAAACAGTTCCCTAAAAGGAGTGCTATTTCCGTTTCTCACTTGAAGTGACTTGTTTTCAAATTTCATCTGCTGCCTACTCTCTGCGCCTTCGGAACCACCTCCAGCCAGCTCACTCTCGGCTGTTGAAATAAGTTGCAAGAATTGGTTGTCTGAAAGCAGAAAGCACATCGAGAATTTAAGCACAGAATTCAGCATATAATAAAATATATATATGTATATATACATATATATATTATATATATATAAACCAGGTTTAGCAGGGTGTGTTCAACCTTATGCCTTAACTTCTGAATGTTCAGTGTGAAGACCCAAGTGTACTATCTGGGAAGTTTAGTGATTAGAGTAAAGGAGTAAAATAGATGAGGGTAGGGCAGTGGATGTTGTCTATATGGACTTTAGTAAGGCCTTTGTCAAGGTTCCACACAGCAGGCTAGTCATGGAGGTTAGGTTATACAGGATCCAGGGAGACCTAACTAATTGGATGCAAAATTGGCTGGATGATAGGAAGCAGGTGATGGTTGAAGGTTGTTTCTTGGACTGGAGGCTTGTGACCAGTGGTGTGCCACAGGGATCAGTGCTGGGACCTTTGTCTAGTGTGGTCAAGGAAAATCACTTGATGGTCTATTCTAGAAGACGCTCCTATACTGAACAAGAGGTGGTTTATTGCATGTTAGCAACTTATTGCAGATGAACCGATGAAATAGGAGTAGACTTACGCCAATCAGTGCCTTAAGCCTCTCTGCCATTCAATAAGATCATTGTGTTCTAAATTCTAAAGACGCTAATAATTGTTGATACCCTTGCCTAACAGGAGTCTACTTACATTTGATTTGATAAAATTAGTAACATTGCCTCCTCTGCCTTCTGAGACAGTGAGTTCCATTGAAATAAAACTGACAATTTCTCCTTATTCTGTCCTAAAAGGGTGACCAATAGTTTTAAAATAGTGAATCCTAGCCCTGGACTCACACACAAAAGGAAACATCCTTCCAATCTCCACCTTGTCAAGACCACTCTTGATCCTATAGACTTCAATCAAGCTGTCCCTCACTCCTCTAAACTCCAGTGGAAACAAGCTCAGCCTGGCCAACCTATCCTCAGGGCAATCCATTCACTCCAGATTTCAATCTTGTAAACTTCTTCTGAGCAATCTCTAATGCATTTACATTCATCTTTAAATAAGCAGGCTAAAACTGCACTCAGTATTCACAATAAAAACTGAAAGAACTGCGGAAGCTGTAAATCAGGGACAAACAGGGTTGCTGGCAACGCTCGGTAGGTCTGGCAGCATTTGTAAAGAAAGAAAACAAAGTTAACGTTTCGGGTCCAGTGACCCTTCCTCAGAACTGTTCCACTATCCTGTAGCAATATCTTTCAGGATCCAAGGTGCAAGTGATAAGGACCAGGAGTCATCTCTGCCTTTAGTCACATCAGTTTGTATAATGCTACTTCTCGAGTGATGGTGGTGGTACTTCATTCTTGCCAATATTCCTTATTATTAATGAGATGTTCAAAGTATCTTCCACCATAAAGACTGATGCAAATTATTGTTTAAGTCTTCTGCCATTTTCTTGTCCCCCATAACTGTCTTCACATTCAGTTTCTAAAGGGCGCATGTTCATATGAAGTCTATCTTCCTTTTGATATTTAAGGAAGCTCTTATTGTCAGCTTCTATGATCGACCTTGTAGATATTTTCCGTCTCTTTGCTAGATTCTGAATTTATCCCAATTATGTATTGTTAAACAAAAAATACTCTTATTTTTGTACACCTCAGGCTGCCCCTTTACTGATTCAATCCCACACTTGACATTAATGGGTATATTTCTCCCCTCTGCTGGTACCACAATGGTTCTGGTCTTAGATCACATTTATATAACCTTGCTAAATCATACATGACCAAATAAGCTTTACATCAAATAGGCTAGAGATTTATAGCAATTCATCATATCTATTTTGACAATACATAACAAGGGGGACAGCAGGTAGCTCAGTGGTTAGCACTGCAGCCTCACAGCGCCAGGGACCCAGGTTTGATTCCACCCAGGGGTGACTGCCTGTGAGAAGTTTGCACATTCTCCCTGTGTCTGCATGGGTTTCCTCCGGGTGCTGTGATTTCTTCCCAAGTCCAAAGTTGTGCAGACTAGGTGGATTGGCCATGCTAAATTGCCTGTAGTATTCAGGGATGTGTAGATTAGGTGGGTTATAGGGGGATGGGTCTGGGTGGGATGCTGAGAGAGTCAGTGTGGTCTTGTTGGGCTGAAGGGCCTACTTCCACACTGTAGGTATTCTATGAACAAGAACACCATACTTTCGATACTAGAGTTGTAATTGGAGTTTTTCCATATTAGAATTTTCGTTTAAATTCCTGTCACTTGCATGATGATTGGATTGATTCATGTTGGAGTATGGTCCCATTGGCATCATCTACCTTCCAGTGCCTTGCCAAAAAGTATGCCTTTGTATGCAAAGCGTACCATTCTTAGTATTTGCCTGTTGCAATGTTGTATCTGTGCAGACCTGTGCTCACTCAATGTCTGAACGTATGCATATTCCAATGGGAATTTCTGGGTAACAAAATGAGTACCTTGTCTGATTTTTCATCTTCCTAGCTCAAGCATCATTTATATAAAATGATTTGGATGAGAATATAGAAGGCACGGTTAGTAGGTTTGTGCATGACACCAAAATTGGTGGCATTGTAGACAGTGAAGAAGGTTATAAAGGGATCTGGATCAAATGGGTCAATGGGCTGAAAAATGGCAGACGGAGTCCAATCTGGATAAATCAAAGATATTGTATTTTGGTACAACACACAAGGGTAGGGCTTTTACAATTAATGGTAGGGCCTTAGGTAGTGTTGTAGGACAGAGGGAACTAGGGGTGCAGGTACATAATTCTTTAAAGTTTGCATCACATATAAACAGGATGGTTAAAAAGGCATTTGGCACTCTTGCCTTCATTGCTCAGTCTTTTGAGTATGGGAGTTGGGACCTTATGCTGAGGTTGTACAGGGCATTGGTGAAGCCTCTTCTGGAATACTGTGGTCAGTTCTGTTCATCCAGTTATATTAAAGATATTGTCAAGCTGGAGAGGGTTCAGAAGAGATTTACCGGGATGTCTCTGGATATGGAAGGTTTGAGTTATAAGAAAAGGCTGAATATGCTGGGACATTTTTCACTGGAGCATACAAGTTTGAGAGATGACCTGATAGAAGTTTATAAAATAATGAGATGTATATTGAAAGTTGATGGTAATTGCCTTTTTCCTAAAATGGGGGATTTCAAGACTAGGGGACACATTGAGGAGAGAGATGAGAACAGACACAAGGGGCGAATTTTTCACAGAGGGTGGTTCACGTGTAGAATGAACTTCCTGATGAAGTGGTGGAAGTAAGTACATTTACAACATTTAAAAGACATTTGTATAGATATATGAATAGGAAAGGCTTGGAGGGATACGGGCCAGGAGCAGGCAGGTGGGATTAGTTTAGGAGATAGTAGGAACTGCAGATGCTGGAGAATCTGAGATAACAAAGTGTAGAGCTGGATGAACACAGCAGGCCAAGCA
>JAHRHZ010000016.1:46196476-46287554 GCA_024137785.1 Ginglymostoma cirratum | reverse complement strand
CTATCCTCTCCTCTATCCGCCTCCCCCTCTCTCCCTATTTATTTCAGGACCCTCTTCCCCTCCCCCATTTCTGATGAAGGGTTTAGGCCCGAAACGTCAAGTTTTCCTGCTCCTATGATGCTGCTTGACCTGCTGTGTTCATCCAGCCCCATGCTTGTTATCTCACAAACCTGTAGCACAAAGGAACTCAGAGAGCAGATTTTATCTCTGAAGGAGATACATTGTCACTTCAGCACGTACACAAACTTGGTCTCTTATTTAATTTTCTTGTGGGAGTTTTCTTAGATGATCAGTTTAATGGTGATGTTAGCACTAGGATAATCTTGATATGTGTATTAAATATGAGAATGAGGTACCAAGAAATTCTTATGATTGGATATTAATAACTTTCAAAAACATTAAATCAAGGTGCAAAAAGGGGAGGAGGAAATAAACACAATAACTATCACTAGAGAGAAAGTACTAGGAAAATGAATTGGACTAAAGGCCTTATTGCCTGGACCGGATGGGTCACATCTTAGGATAATAAAGGGAAGTAGCTAAATGGAGATAGTGGATATACTGGCAGTAATCCTTCGACTCTGGAAAAGTTGCAGCGGATCAGAAAACTGCTAATGGACTGAATCTCCTTTGTTTTGCTAAGTGTCGGTTTGGTTGAGTTTTTCTGGAGAGTTTCACGCCATGAGGCCTAGCAAATTCTCTTGCCATAGCTTACAAAACACACTCCATTAACTGAAGAAGGGTCTAGACCAGAAACGTCAGCTTTCCTGCTCCTCTGATGCTGCTTGGCCTGCTGTGTTCATCCAGCTCTACACCTTGTTATCACTTCATTAACTACTTACCTTGTGCCTACGGTGCCCCCCTCAGCTGATTCTAGCCCCATTTTACCATGCACTGTTTACAAAAAAATTTCACCACTCGTTGGTTTTCTGCCAAAACATTGGCATCCCACTGTGCTAACAAGGTGTGGAGCTGGATGAACACAGCAGGCCAAGCAGCATCATAGGAGCAGGAAAGCTTGACGTTTCGGGCCTAGACCCTTCATCAGAACTAGCAAATTCTCTTGCCATAGCTTACAAAACACACTCCATTAACTGAAGAAGGGTCTAGGCCTGAAACGTCAAGCTTTTCTGCTCCTATGATGCTGCTTGGCCTGCTGTGTTCATCCAGCTCCACACCTTGTTATCTCGGATTCTCCAGCATCTGCAGTACCTTTTATCTCTGGCATCCCACTGTGTACCTGGTGAAGAGTTAGCAACCTGATGTTGCTGCTCACCAGCAATGTAATGGCACACCAAAGCCACATTGCCCATGGCACATAGATTGACTCTCCCTTGAACATGTAAGCCTATTTTCTTACATTAGCCTTTATTAAACAACCAAGCTACACTGCTAACCTACGTCCTGTCTAAAACACCTTCTAAGTCATTACTTTCCTCAATGCCCAATATAGACCTGCAATATTCAGTAAGGGAACATTGCAACAGGCAATTGGACACAAAACGAGTTTTTTAGAGCCAGCAAATGTGAACACAAATAAAACAATAGGGGCCGCAGTTTTCCCCACAATGCAAACAAATCCTGCCATGATGATCCTGGACTATTTTACATTCTATGGTTGACTGCTGCACACAGCTCTCCCCTGCTGGAACCAGGAGTCAATCAGGTCCTGTATGACTCGTAGCCCCTGATGCAGCTGAACATTGTCGTGCACAAGGGGACCTTCCTCCTTAAAGTCTTCATCCTCCTCCATGGATGTGTGCTCGCATCCCCTCAGTTCCCCAGCACCCACCACAGTCTTGTGGTGCTCCAATTCTGCAGGGCTGGGAATGATAATGTTCTGGACTATCCTGGAAAATCCCTCTAAAACTGGACCATGCGGTAGAACGTATCTTCAATAGCTCATCAGCTGCTCCACCATGGCTTTGGCTGAAGCACTGTATCTGCCCTCCATATCAGTCAGAGAATTGTGGTCATCAGCCATTACCACTCTGGGCAGTCCTTGTCCTTTAGTAACCAGCCTCAAGGCACCCGGACTCAAATGCACCTGGTATGGAAGAATGCCCTGGGATATAAGAGTCATGGCACCTGCTAGGATAGTGGGCACACCCAGTGGTAACAGCAATCACAAATCGCCTAGATATTGATTGAATAGAATAACTCCCTTCTTGATGAATTCCACAGCGTTGAGATATAGCCCTATCAGTGCCATAGTACAGTCACTGGCACTGACACCTGGGGAAAGCCAACTATGTTTCTGATTCCTACTGTCTGGGCTGCAGCACTGACCTTGTCACTGAGGAACGGTAGGAACTGGTGTAGTCTTGAACAGATGGTTAAGATGGTGGCAGACTAAGACTCCTCAGCTTGCCAGCTCCTTTTCCTCTTTCTTCCGCCACCTCCACCCCCCCACCCCGATGCAGTTTTACTGCCCCCACCCCAAACTTTTAACTTCTTAAAGTACCTTACCTGGAGGGAATGGAGAATGGAGTCCGAGACCAGCCTGTCACGGGCGATATGTTGCGGCTGGAGCAGGAGCAGAGCAAGCAGTGGCTGGGTCCCAGAAGTGAGTTGCCACCAGAGCCCAGAGCGGGAGCAGAGCAAACCCAGGCCTGTCGGGTGGACAGGTCCTGGAGGTGAGTCCTGGATGGAGCCCAGCATATAGAGGCAGCAAGGACTCTGATAACAGGACTATAACTTGAGTACTTTGAAGACATAATTATTCTCATTCTGGACTATTTAAACTCGCTATTCACATGCCAGTCTGTTTTTTCACTATTTCAATTCAGTAACAACACTTAAAATGTCTGTATCTAGGTACCCTGAACTTAAGAAGGCACCAAAAGGCAACATTATAAAACTTTCACTGCACTCATTTGACAAGAAAGGCCATTCTATTCTAAAGGCTATTCTATATCATTAGTCACTGTCCTGATGTATTTGTGGGTGCTGACTGAGATCCCACACAGGTCACCTGTCACTCCCTGGAAGGAGACACTCAACAGTTCAAACCATCTGTCACCTTCACTGCCACCGGCCTCCCACTGCTGCATCCCATATGTCCTACTATAGACATTTGTATAGTTCCATTGCAGTACTCTGGGTTATACACGCTCTCTGTTTACACATACAAAACAGACAGGGAAAAAAATGTGTCATGAGCAGAAGGAGAGACTGGTAAGGCAGTTCAATGCTTGCTATTCACAGGGTTTAGCTGGTGCTGCTCCTTGATTCTCCTTCTCCAAGTACTTTCACTTGTTTGTAGAAGGTACAGAATAGCTGGATCACATTTATAAAGTTTCTGGCTTACTGCTTAACAGGCGCAGTTTACAGAAGTTGCTGAAGGAAAAAATAAACTGGCTTTCTTCAGACTTAAGGTGATTTTTACTTTAGAGAAAATAATCAACTCCTGACCATGCAGGGATCCAATAACTTAACCTGAAAATTCACATCTCCAAGGTGTTCAATTACCTGGGAGCCAATCATATAACTGCTGGCTGGCAGGAGGATGTTGTCATCAATAACTACTTACTAACTCACAGACCAATCAGCTACGTGTTGCTGGCCAAATCTTCATTGGTACACAGACACCTGGCTCCAGCTTGTTTGCAACCAGAAAGTCACTTGAAAAACCGCACCTACAATCAGCTCTGGGCTCCATCCAGGACTCACTTGCTTTTAAGAAGTGCAGCAATTTTTCGATAATCTGGGTTTTCAAAACAATCCTTTTCTTTTGACAAGGAAAAGAACAGAAAGATAATATGTACAATATCTGTACAATATTATTATGGTGAGCTATGCAATTAATGAAGTCATTTAAAAACTCAATCCCTCTTAATAGGCAATTCACCACTTCCCCAGCAAGAATCTCACCTTACTGCGTGGAATTGGCTTAAAAGATGCAGTGAGCTGCACATGACATTGAGATAGGCCTCACTGAACATCTCATCTAATTCTGTCACATTTCTCACCACAGCCTGTGTCATTTATGCCCCTATAAGACTTTTACACATGTAACATGCTTATTCAAAAGGGAAAAAGACTATAATCAGGTACCAAATGAATAATTGGTTTAACATCTGTCATAGCGAAATGTTGGAGTTTATTATGAAGAGTGTAATGGCAGAGCATTTAGAAATGCATCATGTAATTAAGCAGAGTAGGCATGGCTTCATGAAGAGGAAATAATACCTAACAAGTTTATTGGAATTCTTTCAGGAGATAACAGGGGGATAGCTAAAGAAAATATATTGTATTTTATATTTAATATATTTGGTTTATCAAGAGGCAATGAGGTACAACACATAAGGTTACTTAATAAAATAAGAGCCCAAATGTCTTGGACAACATTGACAGAGGATTGGTTAACAATTAGAAGATAGAGAGCTGTGATAAGGGGGGCATTTTTAGGATGACAATTTATAACTAGTGGAGTGCTACCAGGGATCAAGGTTGGTCTGTGATGTAAAAACTGATTTATGTATTTTTTAATACAATTTTAAAGTTTGGATTTTAAACTAGTGGTATTTGGCTACAATGAAGATGTTTAATAATTAACTTGTAAGTAAGTTGGGCCTGAACTCATTGGAGTTAACAAGAATGAGAGATAACTTTATTAAATTGGTAGGGAGTGTTGACAGGTTAGATGTGGAGAGGCTGTTCCCCCATGTGGGAGAGTCTACAACCAGAGCACATAACGTCAGAGTAAAGGGTGACTCATTTAAGACAGAGGTCAGGATGAATTTCCTCTGCCTGAGTGTTATAAATTTTTGGAATTCTATATCAAAAAGGCCTATTGGGGGTGAGCTATTAATTATATTCAAAGCTGTGAAAGACAGATTTTTAACTGGTAAGGGATCAAGGGTTACAGGGAAAGATAGGAAAATGGAGTTGAGGATTATCAGATTATCAATGATCTCAATGAATTGTGGAGCAGACTTAATGGTCTATTTCTGCTCCAATGCCTTATGGTCTCATGATTTGAACTGAAATAGCTTGAGTAATAAACTTCACATTTTCTGATTTGCCTTACACAGAAATAGCATAGAGGACATTTATATGATGACATAATTGGATGAAACATTTGAGATGAATGACAATACATTTTCCAAATGACTGAACCGACAGAATTGACATGATAAAGTCTTCCATCCCCATTCTGTCTGGAGTTAGTTAATTATAGTTACAGCAGAAAATGTCCAACAACAACTGTCTTTTGAACTGTTGGACTGAGAGAGGAGGAAAGTGGTTTCTAGAACCACCACCTGATTAAATCTTGCAAAGCAAATCAATCGGTATCTAAAAATTGGATTAGGATATTCTCATTGTCAAACAGCTGATCAATAACTGAACTCGCATTTCCAAAGAGAATTCAAATTGAAACTTTCCAATACACATGGAAGCACATCAAGGCAAGACACAACGCTTTCGGGTGAGGGAAAATGGCCTACACCAGGGGAACAAAACAGTGAACATATGATTGAAATACTGTGCCCATCTTTCAACAAGTGTGTACTTCTCTAATCACCAGTAAATCATTGCCCTTTTTTAACCACTGTTAGAATTTGTATTAGTACATGCACATCTCTTCTAAAACCACAAGGATATGTACCTTACATAAACTAACTCTAATTTTATCTCCCAGCCAGTATGCTTAGACTTCTGTGTACTCATAAAATGCTCCTCTACCGATTACAGGATATTAAACTGCACCACTGAGTGTCAAAGTAGTATGAGGGCCAAAGTGAGATAAGTGTTACCATGTTGAACTTTTTTTACATTTGGCCCTCATATATCATTTTAGCATCTAGTTTTAATGTCACAAATGGAGCCAATACTGACTGATGTGTGTAGTTATTTTCTGGCCTTTAGATTTAAAGTTTCTGCTTGCACCTCATCTAAAGTCCCTCCACTGACCCCATGGAACAGTATGCTGGCTTATGCCATGTACCTCAATCCAATGGATCTCTTCAAGTGATAGTCAATCTGTTTTGGGTTGGGTTGGGGATAATCTCTGGGAAGAGGCAAGTACTGTTTTAACATTGGGACTGGAATAGTTTTCTGCTTCAAATTTGATAGCCATGGGAAGATAAATTTTCCAGATTGTATTTTGCTAACTTGCCTGTATGTTTAACCTGTCCATGGAGATTACATGTTTTGCAGGACATGAGGTATACATTATGATGGGTATGACATCACATTTATGTGGGACAGGTCTTTACTAATCCAACATTGCTTGTTTTTTAATCTTTAGCTGTGTTGCTGTATATGGATCATTGACAAGTTTTGCTGGTTTTCCCTTCTGGACAACTTCATGTCTTTCCTACATATGGCCATAAGCCTTTGCATACAGCAACAGCTCAATGTGCAACAGTAATGTGTGGGTCAAAATAATTACAGTGCGAAAACTGACAGGGCAGCGTAGGAAAAGGGAGACTGCACTACAAAGTTTATTACATTGTGAAAGGGGCACTTCCTTCCAAAAGAAGAAACAATTTTGTCATGTCAGAGGCAAACAAGAGGAGAACAAACCAATGAAAGTAGAAATAAAGGCTGCTTCCCTTTCTGAGACAAAGTGTGAAGGTCGGACAACAACTACACTGCTCAGAAAACCTGACCAATAGTTCACCAATGGGCTTATTAGGTGCTGATCAGTGAGTGTTGTTGTGTGCCTCGATAGTGGTATCCCAGATCTCCAGAAACTATCAGCTTCAGTCTCGAAGGCTCTTTGTCAAGGTCTACTCTTCAGGAGATCGAATTGCGAGGAAATAAATCTTGTTCTTTTGTTTCTTAAGGGATAGTTTTGGAGGTAAGGGCAAGGGGGTAGCCTTTATAAACCACCCCATTGCCCTCATTTGTGCCTCCAGTAGACCCCATTTTAGGGTAATTGGAGACTTCCCCTCTAACCAAGAAGGCAATTCATCCTGGTTCTTCAGACGAGAAACCATCACTTTTCTCATCTGCTGGGCTGGCAAGTTTTTGGGACGCTCACAGTTAAGGCTGTGAAGTGGCTAATAATTGATTACAGAAAGAGCTTAATTGGCAGTAGCTCAAGACAGTCCTCACTGAACCATCTCACCCAGAACTCAATTGATAAAAAGTGATGAAGCGGAAGCAAATATCTCTCCAGGGCCAACTTACTCAATTACCTTCGCTTCTCGCCATCTCAACTCCAGAGAATGGAAATGTCCACACGATGAAAGGCAAAGGGTCAACGTATGAAAGCTGACACTTTGACCCCTCGGGTGCCCCTTCTCCTGTCCCACCTCATCCCATGAAAAGCAAAAGAAGACTTGGCTTCTCATCTTTGGATCCACTAAAGAGTAGACCTCAACCGACTGCCTGCAGGATCTAGAAACTGGTGAATTGGAATATCACTGCTGTGGCTTATGATTTACAGAGAAGCTTACCAGTCAGCACTGATTGGCCCACAATTCAGTGAGCTTTCTCAGTAGTGGAGACTGTGATTTGGTCAACACTTAATACATACGCTCTAATAGTATGATAAAGGAAATACTGCTGCCATAGAAACGTAGGAACAAAAATAGACCATATAGACCCTTGATTCTGCTCCTTCTTCCAGTTCATGGATAATCATTTACCTCAATCTCATTTTCCCATTCCATCCACATATCCCTCAAAGGTATTAGGATCTAGGAAATCTATCAGGATCTCTGTCTTGAACTCATTCAATCACTGTCCTTTCACAGTTTTCGGGGGGGTTAGAAATTACCAAGGATTCAGCATTCTCTGAATGAAGAGATTCTGTCCTCATCTCAGTTCTAAGTGGCTCACTCTTCACCCGGAGGTTGTGTTCCCTGGTTCCTGACACGTCTCTAGCAAGGGGAAGCGCCCTTTCTACACTCCTTTCTAACCCTTTAAGAACCTTGTAAGTTTCAATGAAATCATGTCTAATTATTCCAAACTCTAAGGAATACAGTTCCCAGTCTCTTCAATTTCTCATAAGATAGTGCCACTGTCCAATGTATTAGTCTAGTGACTCTCCCACAATGGCAACTATAACCTTCCTTTGGTAAAGAGACTAAAATTCTACACAATACTCCACACGCTGTCTCGTCAAGGCTCAACACAATTGTAGCAAGATATCTTTCCTCTTATACTTACAATAAAGAAATTATCACATTAACATTTACCAGCACTATCTGAAATTATGACAAAATAGACTTCCTGTGTTCTTAATAATATTGCTTTTGAAATATATCAAGATCCCAAGAGTGAAATTGGTCCACACCATCAAGTGAACTGGTTCATAGTAAATCAGCAGGTAATTTTCACTTATCCACTCACTGAAGTTCATATAACAATAATTCAGCTGTTTTTCGAGAATTGCTTTCTAGTCTCACTGCTGTTTTACTTGATTGACAAATAAATATTTTCTGAGTCAATGGGAAATAAAATTCACACAATACAAATTAGCTCCCAATAGCACAAACCTGCTTTGTGCTGTTGGTATAGGTCAATGTTATACCTGCTATCTTTAAAAAAGGTTCATTACACATCCAAACCAAAACATTGTTGTTAGGATCACAAGAGCCTTGCTATTTGTAAGTTTGGATTCTCAGAACTTGCATGTTGCTAACAGATATGATGCTGCATTCTGGATTTACTTGCCATTGTACAGGAAGGAAAATGTCTAAAGGTCACTAAATTGGCACCAACTGCCTTTCTGGGAAAACACTTTCATTTTCTTATTTTAACTGTTGCCGTGTCTGATGTAGGGCATTGGTCTTCTCAGTTCCTTACCTGAGAAAGCAAAATCCTATTAAAATAACTCCAGAGGCTAGTATCCCATCACCAAGTCACCCGTTATTTACATGCGCATAGTACTTGACACTGGTCAAGCTCCCTCAGAGCCAGCTCTGAATGAACAGAACCTCTGACAATCCTGTTTATATCAGTCAGCTATGGTTCCCTGATTGGACCAGGTTAACAGCCCCAATCAGGGAACTCATTTTATGAGCTCCATCTGGCTGACCTTGTTACAGCCTCCCCCTTTGAGTCCAGGGACATAGGCCTGTTCTTATTCTTGAGGCTTCTCCTGGGCGTTTTCACACAGGGTCTGGTTCCTCCGCCTCAGCTTCAGAAACGCATAGCATTTACCAGGCTATAATAAACTATGTCGTAACCTGCCTCTTGCACCTGAGCATTTCAGAAGAAATTCATCCTCTTCTTCAGGCAGTAAAGGTGTCAATGCTGCGACACCTGCCATGTACATGTCAGACTCAGTTTCCTTCAAAGCTAGATGGAGGGGGAAAGCCCATGGTTTCTGATAGTCTTTCCAGCTGTTCTGAGGGGCTGAGTATGTCTTCCTCCTGTTCGTTTGCAGGTTTGCAGCTTTCACATGGTCCACGTGCTTGTTCAGGACCGCCTCACCTCCCTGAACTTAGTACGTCATGGGACCTGAACTTGCATCAACCATGCCTCTTACCCATGCAGGGCCATACCAAACTTCATCCCCTGAAGTAAACTTTCTCTCTCACTTAGAGGAGTCTTTTGTCTGGCAGTGGCATTCACCATTCCCTCCAACTCCCAGGTCTGGGAAAAGCAGATTTAACCTGATGCAAAGTCTTCTTCCCCATTAGCAACTCTGCTGGAGCTATCCCTGGAACTGCGTGTGCAGTGGTCTGATAATCAAATAGGAACTAGGATGGTTTGGCATCCAGCGAAGCTGTAGACTGTTTGTTTAACCCTGCCTTCAAAGTTTGGACTTTTTTTGCCAGACCATTGGACAATGGATAGTATGGAGCTATCTTTATGGGCAAACACCATTCAACTTTCAGAAATACTCAAATTCCCTTCTGGTAAATGATGACCTGTTGGCTGTGACCAACACTTCTGAAAGTCTACATATTGCAAAAGATGCTTGTAGCCTTCCTACCATTGTCCTCATGTGTGATAAATGAACTCTATGCATGTCAAAACACTTTGAGTGGACATCCACCATGACTAAGAACATTGAACCCATGAAAGGACCCATATCATCAACGTGTAACTGAGTGCAGGGTTTACCCAGCCATTATCACAAGTGTGGGAGAGCTGCTGGTGGTAATTTTTGTCCTTGTTGGCACTCTGGGCATTACCCCACCAACACAGCTATGCCTGTATCCAATCCTGACCACCAGATATAACTTCTCACCAACATCTTCATTTTGGACACCCATGAATGACTCTGGTGGAGTTCAGAAATATCTGGTGGTGGCCTTTGCTCTGGACAATCGCTCTTGGTCCCCGTAATTAAATATCAGCTTTACAGTGATCTGGTGCACTGAGTCCAGAAAGGTTTCAGCATCTGGTGCCTCAGGAAACATAGGCTCCTTATAGACAAAAAACCAGTGGGTCCACAAGGTGTCAGAAGAATTATTCATTGCTTTTCATCTGCCCAAAGTCATTTGCCAGAAAAAATTACACATCCTTTCCACATACTGGGCCCAGTCTTGGACAGCAAGATCAAATGAGTCAAGTTTCTGAAATAACAGAATGGTGTCAGAAATGCTTACCCCAACTCAAAGACAACTGTAGCAAGCAAATTTCTTCAGAAGCTATTTTTTCTCACATGGCCAGTATCCAGTCACCAAATCATCCTTTATTTACTTGCTCATAGTATTTGACTCTAGCCTGGCTTCCTGACAGCCTGCTCTCAGCGATGACAAGGTGATGGCTGAGAGATACAAGACTGTACGTTAAAGAGCAGATCCAGCCTAGTGTTAAGTTTCAACCTCTACGTTTTGATGATTTGACTAATATCTTAAGGGCACAGATTAACGATAATGATGAACATGACTCCTCCTTTGATTGTTTCTATAATCTTTCCAGTGAATTAATAAGAAGTAGTACCTTTAAGAATCTGTACTTGTACATAATGTATAACTAATACAAATCAATGCCCCATTGGTGGTAAACTGCATACTGCACAATAAACCCAGACCCATAACTCAGTTTCAATCAACTACTAACATAAGAACAGCTTTTTGAAGTTGAAATTACTGTATTGATGTATGAATGTTGTGAAGTTGGGTACAGTATTTGTGACTTAGAAGGTAGAATGTTAGAATTTGCTTGTAAAAATGAGAGAGGAAGGAGTGTGTGGTCCCTTTCAGAGGTGATGTGCTTTTCTAAGCTTGATGATAAAAAAAAGTCTCATGCACAGACAGTTCTGAAATTCAAACATATGTATCAAATGGCTGTGTGATTGTCAACCTAGGCTTGTTTTAGTGTTAAGGCATCCAGAATGAGTATCAGCCAATTAACTTAAACCAGGCACTTAGAGACTGAAAACCAATTAAATTTAAATTTGAGGGTGTTGACAACCTAGGACCAATCCTATCATAAGAAAATTGACAGGTCATCAAGGACGTATAAGAAGAGGATTTTTGAAAATTAGGGTGAGAGTGAACTGCCATTGGAAGAGTAAAACACTGGCGCTAACAGAAATCTTTAAGCACTCTGATTAAGCACCATCTAAAAGGTACCAAGGCATTCTCAGCTACTATTCCTGACACAGGAATTTGACGATGAAGGAATTCCAGACTGAAGAATGGTGGAAAAGGCACGAAACATTCCAGAAGATGAATCCTGACTGTAGTTTAGAGAGTCTAAGTTTTAATTTATTTTTCTTATTACTTTGGTTTATATAAGTGGCACTTCTATCTATTGGAACAGCATTCCATTAGAATTTTGTTTCGGTTTAGGAATAACTAGTAGTTAAGGGGGAATTGTTCAATTTGTTAATAGCTCTGTTAATTAGTTCACTGTTAGAGTTAGATAAATAATTTGTTACTTGTTGATTATAGAGTGAGTGAAAAGATTTCATTTAATTTAACCTCTCCTTTATAACAGCTTGGAAGGTGAAAGGCAGGTTATACCATTTTTCCCATTTTCTTTAGCAGATTACGAAGCAAGGCGATCTTCTCTACATGTTTCGGTTTTAATTATCAAAAGGGTTTGACTTCCTCTCCATAATAATGAGAACAGCAGGTTGCCCATGGCTGTGATACATGAATATCTACAAGTGAGACTTTAGGTTGACTGGAATCAAAGTTCATACATATGATGACCGGAGTGCCTACAGACAAACATTGGGGAAAGATGTGCGAAAGAAAAAGGAAAAAAAAAGTGACTAGATGGAAGTAAAGAAAGCCTCACAAAAGGAAAAAAAGTCAGTCAGACTTGGGCCGAAGTGCCAGCTGTGGAAGGGAATGTCATTCACGAATTAGCCTCTTCAGCCACAACAGACAATGATCAAATACAGAAGTGACATGAACTCTGTGCGTTATATGATGACACATGGCTTTAAGAAGGTATACCTTAAATCACTGTGTGACTGGTATGTTTACATCTAAGAAGAGGAACGTATTACCCTGGCTACCGTCCAAGAAGCCATATTTGATCATAATTACCTTTTGTTTACAAATTACAGAATTCAATAACATATTTATGATCACACAATTCTACAGCAATATAGGAATTATAAATACCCACTTGAATGTATTATTAAGGATGTTGCCGCAGAGAACTTAGAAAATCTTAATGCAATCAGGCAGAATCAGCAAGGTGTTGTGAAAGGGAAATTGCACTTGACTGTTTTTTTGGGACGTGAAGTAACAAACAATGTGAACAAGAAGGAACCTGTGGGTTTGGTGTACTTGGATTTCCTAAAGGCGTTTCAGACTATAGACCGCATCAAAGGTTACCAAACAAAACAGAAGCCCATGTTATAGCAGGTGTTGAATGGGGATGCCAGCACACTACACTGTATGAGCAGCTGCTCATGATGAAGGTTGTTGCCTCATTCTGTTTAGCCAAAGGAAACTACAGAGACTGGTCTAATGTGGGAGAGGGAAACCACACATCCTGCTCTAATTTAGAGTCTCTTGTTATTAAAATATATAGTTTATCGCATGTAAGCAACTAGTTACAGAGACTTTGCGGAAGACCTGATGTTAGGTTTCACTCCTTAGAAATTCCATGCTGATCTGCCCACAGGTCCATATAGCTTGGGTGGTGCTTATGACATTCCTTAGTATTAACTCTTTTGAACGCGTTTAGACCTATAATCAACTGGGGGCAATATTTTAGCATGGATAGAGGATTGATTAAGTAACAAGAAATAGAAAACAGACATAAAAGGGTCATTTTTGGATTGATATGATGTAACGAGGATCGCAGGGATCAGTGCTGAGGCTTCAACCATTTACAAGCCAAATCGGTGATTTTGATGAAGGGACTGAATGACTCATTACTAAATATGCTGATAACACAAAGATAGTTCGGAGAGTAAGTAAAGACATAAGGAATCTGCAAAATGATATCAACTGGTTAAATAAACGGCGATGGAGTATTATGGAGGAAGGTGGTCATTTATCTGTTTTGGCAGGAAGAATAGAAAAGCAGTATAATTTTAAATGATAAAATAATTTTCTGAAGAAGGGTCCTGACCCGAAACGTCAACTTTCCTGTTCCTCTGATGCTGCCTGGCCTGTTGAGCTCCTCCAGCT
Source organism: Ginglymostoma cirratum (assembly GCA_024137785.1). Lineage (NCBI taxonomy): Eukaryota > Metazoa > Chordata > Chondrichthyes > Orectolobiformes > Ginglymostomatidae > Ginglymostoma > Ginglymostoma cirratum. The sequence continues at coordinate 46,274,040 of JAHRHZ010000016.1, read as the reverse complement.
CCACACTGTGTTATCTCTAATTTTAAATGGAGGAAGATTGCAAAACTCTGATGTACAAAGGGACCTGGGTGTCTGGGTACATGAACCACACAGTATTGGGATGGAGGTACAGTAATGTGTAGGAATCAGATAGAATGTTGTCATTTATTGTCAGGGAATGGATTATATAAATACAGAAGTTGTGTGACATTGTACAGAGCTTTGATGAGACTACATTTGGAGAAGTGTGTGCAGTTTTGGTCTTTTTTTTAATGAGGTTATTACATTAGAAGTAATATTGAGAAGGTTCACTTGACTGATCTGTAAGATGAGGATGTTACTTTACGAGGAACGATAGGCAGGTAGGACCTGTATCCATTAGAGTTCAGAAGAATGAGAAGTGATCTTATTGAAACGCATAAGATCCTTAATAGATCTGACAGGGGAAATGTTGAAAAGATGTTTCCCTTTGTGGAACAGACTGGATGCATATGACAAGGTTTAAAAATATCTCCCATTTAAGATAGAAATGTGAAGATTATTTGTTGCAGAGAATTGTAAGTATGTAGAATTCCCTTCCGAGGAGTAGAACAGATGCTGGGTTATTGAACACTTTAAGGCTGAGATAGACAGATAAAAACTGAAAGAACTGTGGTTGCTGTAAATCAGAATTAAAAACAGTAATTTCTGGAAAAGCTCAGCAGGTCTGGCAGCAACTGTGAAGGGAAATCAGAGTTAACGTTTTGGGTCCAGTGACCCTTCCTCAGAACAGCATCTGTGAAGAGAAATCAGAGTTATATTTTGGGTCGACCTTTCCTCAGAGATAGACAGATTTTTGATTAACAAGGAACTTAAAGACTATTAGGGTCGGTGGGAAAGAGAAGTTGAGGCCGCAGTCAAACTGGCCATGACCTTTTCAATTGGAGGGCCAAAGGGCCTACTTCTACTCCTAATTTGTATCCTTTTTGAGTAACACACAATGTTGATTTACTCACTCCAAGGCTTTATTACTTGCCCAACTTGGGAAAGTAATCTATTTAAGGTTAAATCACATGCCTTTCATCAATCTGTGACTCTCCAACGTTAACTTTGAGTCCTTAGAATATTCCCTTTTCCAGGACCCAGTGGGGTTTCTCTCCAGTGGCAAAAGATGCACTTGCTATCTCAAATTTTCCTTTTCCATTGAATTTCCAGACAAACTTTGACAGGATTAACACACATGATTAATTCCAGGAAACCATTAACCAAAATTTATTCAGCCAATTTGACAGTGAATTAAACAGCTTGCTTCAAACACTGGAACAGTATTTGACTTCCACGCTTATTGAAATTGCTGCATTTTATGCCAAACTGCAGTCACGTAGTTGCTACCCAAAACTAAGGCATGACTAGGGTGATGACATCTTTCTTGTGAAAGGTCTCTATGTTTCACAACTATCTTTTTTAACGGACAACAATCTTGTGATTCTTTCGCCTATGGGGAACCACAAATATTATTAAATCTAATGGTTTATTTTAGAAAAAACACACCTGTTGATGCCTGGATATTTTACTTAACACATCAAGTAACTATTCTTTACCAGACACAAGATCAAAGAATTTTTTCATTGTTATTCTAGGCAATCCATACTGTTTGAGTCTGAGTTGATGAAATTGGGCTCTGTAGCACTACTGATGCCAACACAAAGGAAGCCTTGAAGGAATAAAATGGTAGGCTTCACTTGAGTCTCATACTTGGTGCCCCATGAAGGGAAGATGGCAAATCTGGCATACTATGTTTGTGCTGGTACTGCAAAGAAAGCTTTCATGATAAGTGAGATATTCAGGCCAATTTGAAGTTCCAAAATGGTCTGTTCAGGTCGACTGAGTGACTGCCCCCGTCACCCTCAATTGGACAAGTTCAACCTCATTCAGTCACACGCTGCCCTCTATTCACCCCACACAATGACAAGCAATATTTAAAGGGAAGAGCATCCAGTTTGCATGGCAAATGCTTTTAATTTACTCCTCATGTTGAGAGGCTTGTGTATGAGCTGCGGCTTGGCTTTGTTTTGTTGTTGACTTTGCGCATCCATTCATGGGTTGAATTTATTGCTCATTGCTTGTGAGAGAAAGAGGCCTTGTCACTGCAGTGCACCAAGGTTAGCAACACCACCAATAAAAAGAGGAGAAGTCCCAAAGATTGAAGCTCTGCAATGAGGGGGGAAGAGTTCTCGCTACAGGACGCCCTGGTTTCTGATATCAATTCTCCTACATCTACCTTAACCAGAGTAATGCCTGGCTCAGCTTCACCAGGAAGGTAGTCACAAAACCTACATCATCTCCTTCAAAACAATTTTGAGCCTCACAACAGCGACCCGAAACATCAGCTTCCCTGTTTCTCTGATACTGTCTGACCTGCTGTGTTCCTCCAGCTCCACACTTTCTTTTTCTCTGACTCCAGCATCTGCAGTTCTTGCTCGCTCATGGCAAGGATTGCACAGCCAGTGGCTGCCAAACACAGAGAAGCATTAAACTTTGATGCAACCGAAACTTTGTGTCGGCACTGCATAAAGCTCCTCCCAGTATGATGTCTGCTGCACCAGGAAGGTTAAATTGGCATGATAGGACAAAAACAGAAATTGTTGGAAAAACTCAGCTAATCTGGCAGTATCTGTGGGGAGAAAGCAAAGTTAATGTTTTGGGCCCAGCGACCCTTCTTCAGAACAGACCTCATGGGAAAGCAGGATGACTGGTCACATGGATTTGCCAGAACAGCAAAATTTCCAATGGTGTATGGAGCTAGAGATTACATGCTAATGGCTCTCCAGATCTTCCGTGTCAACAGGAAGAAATATAGCAACTGGAAGGGCTGCCATTCTATCAATGTGTCGTTGGTGTATAACAATGAATAGTATATCATGTTGGTGTATCAAAATGATCCTGGCAGCAGATACAGTGGCTTCACTCTGAGGCAATCTGCTTCTCCTGCTGTCTTCACATCTCCATCAGCATCCAGACAGTGGCTGATGAGGGACAAAGGCTGCACATAAGACATATGACATATGGCTGGCTTGTTGGTCTAGGGGCATGATTCTCAGTTTGGACCTGAGAGGTCCCGGGTTCAAAGCCCAGATGAGCCCCGTTTTGGGCAGCACGGTGGCTCAGCAGTTAGCACTGCTGCCTCACAGCACCAGGGACCTGGGTTCAATTCCAGCCTTGGGCGACTGTCTGTGCGGAGTTTGCACATTCTCCCCATGTCTGCGTGGGTTTCCTTCGGGTGCTCCGGTTTCCTCCCAAAGTCCAAAGATGTGCAGGCTAAGTGGTTTGGCCATGCTAAATTGCCCATGGTGTCCAGGGGTGTATAGATGAGGTGGGTTATATGGGGATGGTTCTGGGTGAGATGTTCTGAGGGTCAGTGTGGACTTGTTGGGTCGAAGGGGCTGTTTCCACACTGTAGGGGAGTCAGAGAGTCAGACACCGCACACTGACACTTGGTCCTGTGAGGTAAGTGAACATGTAACAAGAACCATGGAGCCATCAGAAATAATATGGAACAGAATATCATAGTATTGAATCAACATTTCTGATACCGGGACCACTCATGGGAGTTCAGCTTCCAGTATATGTCAGGGGTGTATCCAAGACCATGGTGGTCTGCTGTGTCCTACAAACATTGCCATCATGAGACCAAAACCACCGACAGAAGGAACCTACCTAAAAGCTATATAACTTTTCTGGATATCTGCAAACATGTGGCACCAGAGGTCATTTGGCATGCATGTTCAGTAAGTAGAGTCATAGAGTCATACAGCACAGAAACAGACCCTTTAGTCCAGCTAGTCCATACCGAACATAATCCTAAACTAAACTAGTCCCACCTGCCTGTTCCTAGCCAATATCCCTGCAAACCTTTTCTATTCATGTATCCATACAAATGTCATTTAAACATTGTAATTGTTACCACATCCAACACTTCATCAGGAAGCTCATTCCACATGCAAACCACCCTCTGTGTAAAAAATTTACCTCTTAAGTCTTTTAATCTCTCTCGTCTCACCTTAAAAATGTGCTGCCAGTCTTGAAATTCCCCCATCCTAAGGGGGAGACAATTACCGTCAACTCTATCTGTACCTCTCATTATTTCATAAACTTCTATCAGGCCACTTCTCAGCCTCCAATGCTCCAATGAAAAATGTCCCAGCCTATCCAGCCTTTCCTTAAAACTTAATACTTCCATACCTGGCAACATCCTGGTAAATCTCTCCTGAACCCTCTCCAGCTTAATAATATACTTCATATAACTGGGCAACCAAAACTGAACAGGTCTGAGGCCTCACCAATGTTCTATACAACATCAACATTACGTCCCAACTCCGATACTCAAAGCAATGAAGGCAAGCGTGCCAAATGCCTTTTTAGCCACTCTGTCTATATGTGACGCAAACTTTAAAGAATAATGTATCGGCACACCAGATCCCTCTGTTCTACAACACTACCCAAGGTCCTATCCTTAATTGTAAAAGCCCTAACCTTGTTTGTTGCACCAAAATACAATATCTCCGATTTATCCAGACTGAACGCCATCCGCCATTTTTCAGTCCATTGATCCATTTGATCAAGATCCCTTTGTAATCTTAGGAAACCTTCTTCACTGTCTACAATGCCACCAATTTTGGTGTCATCCGCAACCTCCTAACCGTGTCCTCTATGTTCTCATCCAAATCAGTTATATAAATGACAAACAAAAGAGGGCCCAGAACCGATCTGGTTTTAAAGCTCCTGCCAGATCCCAGAACATACCACAGATGACAAACAAGACGGCACAACGACAGAAAGTAGCAGCAAGGTAAGACAGTGTGCAAATGCAAGAAAATGCACAAATACAAACATATCAATAAGGTTTATAGTCAACCAAGTGAAAGGCAAATCTCCCAAGATGAACAAGATTTCCAGTTAATGGCACACACCATATCAAACTTGCTCAACATGTGACCCCCAGGTGTAATCATAGCCTGGGCCACTTGAAGCATGATACTCTTGGGAATTGAATAACTGCATACTAACCCCGACACCTTGTGTCTGTGAATCTGATGTTTGCTTATAACAGTAATTTCATACTTAATGTGCCACAATCTTCTTGTGCTGCTTAATGCAGCACATCCTCAATGTTGACCCAGTTCACATGCAGACACTCCATCCTACCCTAACAGCCTCACGTCTACCTCTCGCTGCCTCCACGTAACTCCCACTTTTTAGCAGTGGCAAGTTCATCACTCAAAGCCAGTGCTACATGTTCTCTGATATTTAGTTCTATCATTTGCAGTGCTAGTTCAGGCAGAATGGGAAGGAGCAACAGGGAACTGCTGGGCCGCACTCATGTATGCATCTCCTGAGCCCTTTTGAGCAGATGGTGCACTGCACTAATGGGCCAGCAGCAAATGAGATTATTGCATTGGGTGTCACTGGGATGTTCAAGATAATATTATGTTCCTACCCCTTGCACCTTTCCAAGCCCCATTTCATCACAATACTGGCACGCTGTAGATGGTATGACCATGGACCTGTTGATTTTCACTATTGTGTAACGTTTGCACTATCACTGTCTCTTTAATTGAAAAGAGAACTTCCATGTATGTAGAACTTTATCACACATCTCTGACTACTCCAAAGTGCTCCGCATCCAATGAATCATCTTTTGCAGAGAAGTTACCCCTAAGTGGATAAATCTCACAATTAATTCACAAAAACCAATGTCCTTTAAATTAGAAATGAGATGAATAAGCAATTATTCTATTTTAGCAGGGTTGATTTGAGGGAGAAATGAATGACCAGGACACTGAGAGATGTTTTATACCTTAATTGAACTGAATCAAATATTTGGTTTAATTAAAGTGACTTTTCCTTGAATTAACATTTGCTGTGGGGGGGTTCCCCTTAGAGATTGATTGTATCTTCTTTGACCATATTCTTAAGTAGACCTTACTTTTTCAAATTCTGAAGATAGGCTGTCAGCTGTCCCAGGTTATGCATAACATAAGTTAATATTGACTGGTCAAATAATACTTAGATTCATAGTGTCATACAGCTTGGAAACAAGTCCTTCAGCCCAACATGTCCATGCCAACTTTGAATTCCAGTACACCAGGCTTCGAATTTCATCAAATTGATTTTGCCTCAAAATCTTAACATGCTTAGATACAATATATGAATTACACACAGAAGGTTTAACTGTAGCAAAACATCCCTACTTTAAAATTGCATTTTCCTTGCAATAAATGGCAAGATTCCATTTGCCTGCCTAATAACCAGCATATCTTTATACTATGTGATTCATCTATGAGGACACCCAGATCTCTCTATCCCTTAATTAGCAAAGTTCCTGATTATGTCTGCTCCCAAATTTAAGCAACAACAAAAGATTTTATGAGAAAAATAACAAGTAGACAATTCCACACAGATGTTGAGCCAACACATGATTTTAGATAAATGTGCTTGGGAAAAATGTTTAAAACTTTTCTTTAAAGCGACAGCTTAAAAATGACAAGTTAAAATTATTGAATAGCCAGTTCTCTGGCACCAAAATACCAACCTAATATTAAAAAGTGATTTTCATAGCAATTACAGAAAAGTATGCTATATAAATCAAATTAGTTCCATCTAAACACACAATTGCATGCCTTTTCTTTTCTGATGAAGGGTTTAGGCCCGAAACGTCAAGTTTTCCTGCTCCTATGATGCTGCTTGACCTGCTGTGTTCATCCAGCCCCATGCTTGTTACCTACCTAGCCACCTAGTTGAAGAATTGCATTGTTTATTTTCACATTGTAAGAATCACAACATTTTTTAGATATTCTGAGGAAGATTTTCCTGACATAATACATGTAAGGGTGGGACCTTATAGGGGCCTAAACAACATGGGCAATGACCAGATATATGCCAGAATCATGTGGGAGCAACTTGCTACATCTTTTATATAAGTTCTGGGCATCAACGTGAGATTCTCACAGGCAGCAGCAAGTTGCCTCTTTGATTGTGTTAACAACCTTATGACCAACACATCTCACCTCATTAACGTAGAGTTTCCTATTCCACTGTAGGCAAAGCAGATGCTGAGAGTTCTCAGCGTGGAAGTCAGAGTGTCAACTTCAGCTGCTCTCTCCGAAAATTCTTCATGTTGGACACCAAGGGCTCAGGGCATGCTCTGTCTGTAAGGATCCTCAAGTAATAACCCCGTTCCAATTACAAGACTCTTCTTCACTTCAAGGATGCACTTCAGAGTGCAATGACAACTCTCATCATGATACTGCACCAAGGACACTTAGAGGCACACACCCACCTCATGGACTGGATCAGGCTGTAACTCTGGGTTATTCGCTTGCTCACACAGAACTCACTCACTCTGAGCCTACATGCCTTACGTTGCCTTTTGGTGCTTTACCTCTTCAACCAGACACCTCAGGCTCACAGTACTGTCATAGTGCCTTGTCATTTAGTGCAGACACAATGCCAGGAAGATTGTTATGGTTGTCAGTAGTTCTCAATCAAGTCAACAAACATAGCCTTTGCTTAGGGGGCCTGGAATGATGAGTCTAGTAGCACTCTCGGAAACTAGCTTGGAAACAGTCAGTTGGCTGCTCAGTCAGAGTCAGCTTCCTATCCAAGTAAGGCATGAGGAGCCCACCACCTGTCTTGAGTCTTTCTGCCCTAATATGGCATGTGTTCTTCCTGGAATGAGAGACAAGCAGGAATTAAGGGAGACGAAAGTGGGTGGCAGAGCTGTTACTGTTGGAGTAGGCGGAGAGGTGTCCCAAGCGAGTGAGCGGGCAGTGCTGAATGCGTACAGGGTTAGTAGTGTCAGGGCGTTTGGGGCGGGTGAAAGCGAGTGAGGGAAGATGTTGTAGACAATAGTGAGAGTGATAGACCATGAGTCTTGGTGGGAAGTGTGTGCAGTAGTAGAGATAGAGTGAGTGTGAGGTATCGGACAGAAGATGGTGGCACTTATGCTGATAGAGTAGAGAAGATCATTGACCTCCTTCATATATTGTTATGCATTCCTCCAGATAGCTCATGCTGCACAGGCCGAGGTGGCAACGACAGACCAGGCTGGCATTGTCTGCCATGACTTCCTCTGCTGGTTCTCAGAGAAGATGACACCCCAACTCTGCAACACCCAATCCAGCAGGATCTACAGGCTTGCAAACAGGGCACCAATTTTCCCTTCTGCCATATCTGGGGAAAATTTCAGGAACCGTTGCAGGACAGCTCCAGACTGACAGTGCTTGTCCAGATGCACAACGGCCTTTTAAAGATGGTGCTGATGCCAGGGATGGCAGTCAATTCCAGGATATCCAGCAGTGGCAAGTTGTACTGGGTCTGCCAAGCAGGGACTGGAGCTAGACCTGAGTGAGAGGGGTGCCATGGGGCGAGGTAAGTATTAAATAAGGTGAATTCAGAAAGATACAGTGAGAGATCTTGTTTGGCTTCGTGGAGAAAAGTTCTTTATTTATCTTGACAAAACTGGGACTTATCATAAAAAAAGGTCTATAATTGAAGTGTTTACCATCTGGCTATAGATAGCACATAGACATGGCATACATTCCATACAGCAACGTGCACACCTTAATTACATTTTCATCTTGAATCCATTGTATTCAAACACATAATTAACTAATTCAATAAATACGTTGTATGGCAACCTATTCATCAGCAACACAGGATTTCCATTCTCTACTGAGCTTCTTTATCTAGGCAGTGTTAAGGGACAGCAGGCAAAAACAGATAAGCTTTATTCTGCTCAACTTATTTAAAGAAGATTTAAAACATTGATGAATGCGTGTAGTACCCTTGACTATTATTTGTGTCAGCCTTAATTCCCAGCTGAATGCAATTTTTTGCTGCTTGTTTTAGGGGGTTTTACGTTCAAGGTCCTTCACTTTGCACATTGTTGACCCTATTGGCCTGGCTGAAAACTGCTCACAGAGATGATTCTGTGCCCTGGTATCAATCTATTGCCAATGCCATTATAGACGAGAATTGTATGATGCCCCTCTTTGTTTTCTGTCTTCTCTGAAAAGATACCACAATCCTGGTTGATGGTTCCTTGCCCAAAATGACTCAGATGGGGAACAGAGAATCCTTTATGCTTCTGGGTTATAGGGTGTGATCATATTTAGTCTCATGTAAAAGGCTGAAAGCATGGCATGCATGAATGTAAAAAACTGGGAGCACAAAAATCACAATGTTGTTATTAGGTGGTATAACAAAATGCAGACAGAGAAATCTAACTAGACATCATGGTTTGGACAATAGTTTTTGGAACACAGACTTGTGGAAATTGGACTTAGATATTCAGAAATAATTGCTGATTGCTCAATAACTAATTTATATTCCACTGACAAAAACAGAAGTTGCTGGAAAAGCTCAGAAGGTTAGGCAACATCTGTGAAGAAAAAAACAGAGTTAACGTTTCAGGTCTGGTGACCCTTCCTCAGTATGTTAACTCTGATATTTTCCTCACAGATGTTGCCAGACCTGCTGAGCTTTTCTGGCAACTTCTGTTTTTGTTCCGGATTTAACAGCATCTACAGTTCTTTCGGTTTTTATATTCCATAGACCTGAGTTCAGCAATCAGTTCTAACAATTTGATGTTGTATGATGCTGCCATCATTGCTGTGCTAGCTGGTATTCCACAGTTCAATACTTTCATTCTCACATTCAATTTTTTCATGGATACAACAATTACATCTTCCACTATAGTCTTCCTTAAGGGCTTTCTCCCCAGTTTAACAAGGAATTTGACAATAACTCTGTATTTGAATTATCACATAAAAAGAATGCAGCACTTCATGTAGACATGGTTAAAGGGTTTTGTTTATCCGTTATGGATATGGGACATCTCTGGCAGGTTCAACATCAATTGCCTATCTTTTTAACTTTGAGAAGGTGTTGGTGGGCTGACCTCTTCAAATGTGACAGTCTGTGTGGTGCTACCACAACAGCAGAACTTTTAGGAATGAAATTATCTGATATGAACCAGCAAGGATAAAAGATTGGCAAGATATTTCTAAGTCAGGATTGTGTGAGGCACGGAGGCCAACTTGCAGATTGTGGTTTTCCAATGAACACGTTGTCTTTGCCCCTCTAGGTCTTTGAGGTTGACAGTTTGGAATGTGCGTGTTGTGTTGCTGACCTGCATTTTGTAGATAGTTGTACCATGTTGTACTGGTACTGGGGTAAGTGGCTACTTCAAATGATGAATAGATTGCCAATCACACAGATACTGGAACGGCACTCATCTAGGCAAGATTTCAATCACACTCCTGATTTGAGCTTTGCAGGTGAAAAGACTCTGGGGCATTAACAGGTGAGTCAGTTGCTGCAGAATACCCACCTCCCTGACCTGCTGTTATAGCCACAGGATTTACATGGCTGTTCCTGTTCAGTTTTACATCAGTGCCTGACCCAAGAATAGCAAGAGCAAGGAATTTGAAAATAGTATCAGAGATAAAAGGTACTGCAGATGCTGGAGAATCCGAGATAACAAGCATGGGGCTGGATGAACACAGCAGGTCAAGCAGCATCATAGGAGCAGGAAAACTTGACGTTTTGGGCCTAGACCCTTCATCAGAAATGCTTATACATCGGTTTCTAGGTGGTTACCCGAGATGGAGACAGAGAGGTCCAGGAAGGAGAGAGAAGTGTTGGAGATGGTCCAGGTGAACTTCAGGTTGGGGTGGAGGGTCTAGGCCCGAAACGTCAAGTTTTTCTGCTTCTATGATGCTGCTTGACCTGCTGTGTTCATCCAGCCCCACACTTGTTATCTCGTTAATTTGAAAATAGTAACGTTATTGTCGACAAGAAGAGGTTCTTAGGAGTTAGATACTTTGTAGGAGATGGACATTATGTGACATCATCGTGACATGAATGTTACTTTACTAATCAGCTCGAACCTGCATATTGTCCAAGTCAATGTTGTATGCAGATACCAGCTGCTTATTTTGCTAAGGAGTTATGAATGGTACTGACCACTGAACAACCATCACACTTCTGACCTAATGATGGAAGAAATGTTATTGAATAACTCTGAGAAGAGTGTTGAGCCAAGACTCTGCACTAAGCAACTCCTGCAGTGATATCTTGGCAGCTGAGATGGTTACCCTTCAGTAACGGCAACCTGCTTCCACTGAGCTCTGCAAAACTCCAACTGGTGGAGAATTGCCCCGCACAACTCTCATTGACTTCAATTTTACTTGGGTTCCTTGATGACATATTCAGTTTAATGCTGCCTTTATTCCAAGGACAATCACTGCCACCTCACTTCTGAAATATGTTTCTCTTGTCCATATTTGGACTTAAGCTTTAATAGGTTGAGTGATCTCAAAACTGAGCAGTGGCAAACAGATTACTGCTATGTAAGTGCTTCTTGATAGCATTTTCAATGTTACCTTTCACCACTTGCTAATAATCAAGAGTAGACCAATGGAGCAGTAATTGGCTGCTTTGGATTTTTCCTGCTTTTTATGAAAAGAGCATAGCTGGGCAATTTGCCGTTTTGTCAGGTAGATGTCAGTGTTTTAGATATACGAGAACAGCTCGGTAAGACACAGATTCTTCAGAACTAGCCAACTCTTCAGTTCTATGGTCGGATGTTCTCAGGGGAGGCAATGGCCTAGTGGTATTATCGCTGGACTGTTAATCCAGAGAACCGGATAACGTTCTGGGGACCTGAGTTTGAATCCCGCCACGGCAGATGGTGGAATTTGAATTCAATAAAAAATATCTGGAATTAAGAGTCTAACGATGACTGTGAATCCATTGTTGATTGTCGGAAAAACCCATCTGGTTCCCTTTAGGGAAGGAAACTGCCATCCTCACCTGGTCTGGCCTACATGTGACACCAGCCCCACAGCAATGTGGTTGACTCTGAACTGCCTTCTGGCAATTAGGGATGGGCAATAAGTGTTGCCTGGCCAGCAACAACCTCATCCCATTAATGAATAAAGGAAAAAAACATCCCGCCACAGCAGATGGTAGAAATTGAATTCAATAAATGTCTAGAATTAAGAGTCTAATGATGACCATAAATCCATTGTGAATTGTCGGGGAAAATCCATCTGGTCCACTCATGTCATTTAGGGAAGCGAACTGCCATCCTTACCTGACCTGGCCTACATGTGACTCCAGACCCACAGCAATGTGATTGACTCTTAACTGCATTCTGGGCAAGTAGGGATGGGCAATAAATAGGGACTGGCAGCCAGTCCCAAATAGGGACTGACTGCCTGGCCAGTCATGCCCTCATCCTGTGAATGAATAAAGGATAAAAAGGTCCATAACCATTGCTGCATCAAATGCACACAGCCATTTCTTGATATCATGTGGAAGTAAATCAAACTGGTTGAAGAGATAAAAGGTACTGCAGATCCTGGAGAATCCGAGATAACAAGCATGGGGCTGGATGAACACAGCAGGTCAAGCAGCATCATAGGAGCAGGAAAACTTGACGTTTCGGGCCTAAACCGTTGAAGACTGACTTCTGTGATAGTGCAACATCAGGAGAAGGCTGAGATAAATCATCATCATCTTGGTCTTTATGGTTGGAAATACTTTATCTTGTCTTTTGGACTGTGTGCTGAGTTGTACCATCATTGAGGATGGGGATTTTCACGGAGACTCATCATCCAACTAGATGAATTGCCTACCAATTTTTAAAGAACAGATGTGACAGGACTGAAGACCTTTAATCTGATTTGTTGTTTATGGGATCACTCAGCTCTAATCTACAGCATGCTGCAATTGTCTGTTATATACCTATATAACAGTTATAGGTGCTTCATGTTGATGCTTCATTTCAGAAACTGCTATTACTGATTAAAGCATTCTCCTCTACACTCCTTACTACGACAGCAGAGGCTACACGTTAGAAGGCACTGCAACTTTGTTGCTGTTGATTGTCCACAGTGCGTCACAAGCACCTAGTTTTTTACTGCTGGCTACACTGTGAATAAATATTACTGATGATACTTGATATGAATCTGACCACTCTGAACTTGCACTGTGACATTCCTTTGGTGTTGAGCATTTATGTCCAACATACTACACTACCGAGAATGAACATTGCTGGATCTTATTTTTAAGAAAGTCAATTAAGCTGACTGCCAAAATCTCTCATTTTTCATCCTAATGTAGGAAGTAACGAACCTATAGTCAGTGGTACCCAAAGTTTCTTGGCTTTTACTTTCACATGACTATCCATGAAGTCCATTCCTGACGAGTGCATCCTACGTGAGGCATAACTTCCTGACACAAGAAATAAATTTGCTTCACAAAAGTTCATCTGTCCTTGACTTACTGTCAGATTGGCTTATAGTAATTTTATGAACTGGCACCAAAGTATAATGCTCATTATCTTATAGACTTCCATAAGACCTTCTTTAATGACTTACTTTTGAGGTTGAAAAGCTTTAATTTATCTAGGTTAAGCTGAATACACTCCTTTGACACTGGTGATCAATGTTATAGTTCTTCTCTGCATTGTTTCCAAAACTTGAATATCTTCTTTGAAGTTCAGAGCATAAAACCAGAGACGGCATGTTGCAGCATTGCCTTAAGAGAATATGCAAATAATGTACATGTCATCACTGAAGCAAGTGATTTAAAGCACCATGTAACTCATTGGTGTTGATATGTTTAATCTCTAAGTTAGATGTGGTTATTGGGCTTGTGATTTGTTCTCACTGCTAGAATAAAGTTAACTTTTTTTGTTGTTCATCAGTCCTGTATGTGATTGGTGAGTTTGCATGCAGAAAGGAAGTAGTGCAACATGGTGACAGCACTGTGAATTTGAAGACTGGGACCACGTTGCAGAAATAAAATTGAAAAACAACAAAATGTCAGGATCATGGTGACCTACTTCATCATAAGGGTCTTGAAATGGAACTTGCCGTGAAACAGAAGAAGCCATTGACAATCTATACTGCCTGCAATAAACACAAAACTCTGTCATAAAACCCCAGTGGCAAAAATCCTTCAAAGATCAGTAATTAAGCAGAACAGTGAGTGCATGTTTTCAAGAGTAGATGGAATGTTGTAAATGGGAGTAATGAGTCAATTTCGGATCACACTGTGCAGTCGGGCATATAGGCAGTAAGTACACTGAGGCATTTCAAAAGAACAAAAGAAACAAAAGAGAAGTACCGCACAGGAACAGGCCCTTCGGCCCTCCAAGTCTGTGCCAATCATCATGCCCTAACAAATCTGCCCTTATTCAGTCCGTGTCCTTCTATTCTCTCCCTATTCATGTAACCATCCAGATGTATCTTAAACATCACCAATGTGTCCGCTTTCACCACCTCTTCAGGCAGTGTGTTCCAGGGTCCGACCACTCCCTGCATGAAAAACTTCCCTCACACATCTCCCTTAAAATTTCCCCCTCTCACCTTGAAGCTGTGACCCCTTGTAACTGAAACTTCAATCCTGGGAAAAAGCCTCTAATTATCGACCTTGTCTATGCCTCTATAATTTTGTAGACCTCTATCAGGTTTCCTCTCAGCCACTGTCTTTCCAGTGAAAACAATCCTCGTCTTTTTAACCTTTCCTCATAGCCAATGCCCTCGAGACCAGGCAAAGTCCTGGTGAACTTTCTCTGCACTCTGTCCAAAGCTTCCATGTCCTTCTGGTAGTGTGGCGACCAAAACTGCACACAATACTCCAAATGTGCCCTAACAAGGGTTTTATATAGCTGCTACATAGTTTGCCAACTTTGTACTCCATGCCCCGGCCGATAAAGGCAAGCATGCCAAATGCCTTCTTAATCACCTTGGCCAACTGTGTTGCCACTTTTAAGGAACTGTGGACCTGCACACCCAGATCCATCTGAATGTTAATGTTCCTAAGGGTTCTGCCATTTACAGTATAATTAACACCTAAATTCGATCCTTCAAAATGCATCATCTCGCATTTGTTTGGATTAAACTCCATCTGCTATTTATGTGCCCAAGTCGCCAATCTATCTATATACTGTTGTATCCTTTCACAATCATCAGCACTATTAGCAATCCACCATTCTTTGTGTCATCTGCAAACTTGCTGATCAGACCAGCCGCATTTTCCTCCAGAGACAGTAGGAATTACAGATGCTGGAGAATCTGAGATAACAAGGTGTAGAGCTGGATGAACACAGCAGGCCAAGCAGCATCAGAGGAGCAGGAAAGCTGACTTTTCAGGCCTAAACCCTTCTTCAGAAATGGGGGAGAGGAAGGGGGTTCTGAAATAAATAGGGAGAGAGAGGGAGGTGGATAGAAGATGGATAAAGGAGAAGATAGGTGGAGAGGAGGCAGACAGGTCAAAGGTCCAGGAAGCCTCCCCCTCTCTCCCTATTTATTTCAGAACCCCCTTCCCCTCCCCCTTCCTGGACCTCTCTGTTTCCATCTCTGGCAACCACCTGGAAATCAATATCCATTTCAAGCCCACTGACTCCCACAGCTACCTAGAATACACCTCCTCCCACCCATCTTCCTGCAAAAATGCCATCCCCTATTCCCAATTCCTTTGTCTCCACCGCATCTGCTCCCAGGATGAGGCATTCCACTCCCAAACATCTCAAATGTCCTCGTTTTTCAAGGACCGCAACATCCCTCCCCTCAGTGGTCGACAACGCCCTCGACCGTGTCTCCCGCATTTCCTGCAACTCATCCCGCACACCGACTCCCCGCAATAACAACCAAAACAGAATCTCCCTTGTCCTGACATACCACCCCACCAACCTCTGGATCCAACGCATCATCGTCCGACATTTCCGCCATCTGCAAACCAGCCCCACCACCAAAGACATTTTTCCCTCCCCACCCTTATCTGCTTTCTGGAGGAACCACTCTCTCTGTGACTCCATTGTCTGCTCCACACTCCCCTCCAGCCCCACCACACCCAGTACTTTTCCCTGCCACCGCAGGAAGTGCTACACCTGCCCCTACACCTCACCCCCATCCCAGGACCCTAGAAGACCTTCCACATCAAGCAGATGTTCACCTGCACATCTGCTAATGTGGTATACTGCATCCGCTGTTCCCGTTGTGGCCTCCACCACATTGGGGAAACCAAGCGGAGGCTTGGGGACCGCTTTGCAGAACACCTACGCTCAGTTTGCACTAAACAACTGCACCTCCAGTCGAGAACCTTTCAACTCCCCCTCCCATTCCTCAGATGACATGTCCATCTTCGTCCTCCTGCAGTGCTACAATGATGCCACCAAAAGGTTGCAGGAACAGCACCTCATATTCCGCTTGGGAACCCCGCAGCCCAATGGTATCAATGTGGACTTCACAAGCTTCAAAATCTCCCCTCCCCCAACTGCATCCCAAAACCAGCCCAGCTTGTGCCCGCCTCACTAACCTGTCCTTCCTCCCACCTATCCCCTCTTCCCACCTCAAGCCCCGCCCCCATCTCCTACCTACTAGCCTCATCCCACACCCCTCGACCTTTCCGTCCTCCCTGGTCTGACCTATCCCCTCCCTAACTCCCCACCTACACCCACCTTTACTGGCTCCACCCCCACCTCTTTGACCTGTCTGTATCCTCTCCATCTATCTTCTCCTTTATCCATCTTCTATCCGCCTCCCCTTCTCTCCCTATTTATTTCAGAACCCCCTTCCCCTCCCCCATTTCTGAAGAAGGGTCTAGGCCCGAAACTTCAGCTTTCCTGCTTCTCTGATGCTGCTTGGCCTGCTGTGTTCATCCAGCTCTACACCTTGTTATCACATTTTCCTCCAGATCATTTATATATACTACAGACAACAGAGGACCTAAGACTGATCCCTGTGGAACACCACCAGTTACTAGTTTCCATTCTGAAAAGCACCCTTCTACTGCTACCCTCTGTCTTCTATGATGAGACCAGTTTTGTATCCATCTAGCCAACCCACCCCGATTACTGTGTGATTTTAGTTTTTATACCAGTTCTGGTTCTGTTTTCACACAACATAGCTTTTTGAATGGGGCTATGATCAAGAAGCACATTCAATGGGAAACAGGACCACTGGGCATGATTAACATGTGGAACTTACTAGCTATTTCATAGAACAAAAGATTTAAGTGTTGTTGCAGCCTGCCCAGGTTTCTTACTCAAGCATCTAAAGTATGCAGCATGCCTAGATACATAATGTTACAATATCAAGTGGATCAACACTAAGGAGAATCTGAGCCAGCTGAGAGAGCTGCCCAGCTGGACACCACCCTGGACTCCAATTGCATCCAGGGCACATTTCAAGGTGAACTCAGAGCGTGAAGTTATGGAAGACCACCATATAAATTATCAACACTACAATACACAGGATACCAATGCACCTACCAGTCTAAACACCAAAGTGATAAGTATGTAGCTTGGAAGAGTTGTACTGTTATGAGTCTGACAGGATTGATTGACTGATTGATGTATTTTATTGCTACCTTTTTTTTTACAAATACCGTGAATAGTGCTGTTTAATGTTGCCACTCTCCAGTACATCACAAAATGAGGTACGAAGGCAAACTAACCAAAAATATAAAGGAGGATAGTAAAAGCTTTTTCAGGTATGTGAAAAGAAATAAAATGGTTAAGACTAAAATTGGGCCCTTGAAGACAGAAACAGGTGAATTTATTATGGGGAACAAGGAAATGGCAGAAGAGTTGACTAGGTACTTTGGATCTGTCTTCACTAAGGAAGACACAAACAATCTCCCAGATGTAATAATGGCTGAAGGACCTAGGGTAATGGATGAACTGAAGGGAATTTATATTAGGCAGGAAATGGTGTTGAACAGACTGTTAGGTCTGAAGGCTGATAAGTCCCTGGGACCTGATGGTCTGCATTCCAGGGTACTTAAGGAGGTGGCTCTAGAAATCGTGGATGCATTGGTAATCATTTTCCAATGTTCTATAGATTCAGGATCAGTTCCTGAGGATTGGAGGGTGGCTAATGATGTCCCACTTTTCAAGAAAGGAGGGAGAGAGAAAACAGGGAACTATAGATCGGTTAGCCTGACATCAGTGGTGGGAAAGATGCTGGAGTCAATTATAAAAGATGAAATTACGACTCATTGGGATAGCAGTAACAAGATAGGTCAGAGTCAGCATGGATTTATGAAGGGGAAATCGTGCTTGACTAATCTTCTGGAATTTTTTGAGGATGTAACTATGAAGATGGAGAAGGGAGAACCAGTGGATGTAGTGTACCTGGACTTTCAAAAAGCCTTTGATAACGTCCCACATAGGAGATTAGTGACCAAAATTAGGGCACATGGTACTGGGGGCAAAATACTGACTTGGATTGAAAATTGGCTGGCTGACAGGAAGTAAGGAGTAGTGATAAACGGGTTCCTTTTGGAATGGCAGGCGGTGACCAGTGGGGTACCGCAAGGTTCGGTGCTGGGACCGCAACTGTTTACAATATACATTACTGATATAGATGAAGGCATTAAAAGTAATATTAGCAAATTTGCTGATGACACAATGCTGGGTGGCAGTGTGAAATGTGAGGAGGATGTTATGGGAATACAGGGTGACTTGGACAGGCTAGGTGAGTGGACGGATGCATGGCAGATGCAGTTTAATGTGGACAAATGTGAGGTTAGCCACTTTGGTGGCAAGAACAGGAAGGCAGATTACTATCTAAATGGAGTCAAGTTAGGTAACAGGGAAATACAAAGAGATGTTCTTGTACATCGGTCAATGAAAGCAAGCATGCAGGTACAGCAGGCAGTGAAGAAAGCTAATGGCATGCTGGCCTTCATAACAAGAGGAATTGAGTATAGGAACAAAGAGGTCCTTCTGCAGGTGTACAGGGCCCTGGTGAGACCGCATCTGGAATATTGTGTGCAGTTTTGGTCTCCAAATTTGAGGAAGGACATTCTTGCTATTGAGGGAGTGCAGCGTAGGTTCACGAGGTTAATTCCCAGAATGGCGGGACTATCATATGTTGAAAGATTGGCGCGACTGGGCTTGTATACACTGATGGGTGAGTCCAGAACCAGAGGACACAGTTTAAAAATAAGGGGTAGGCCATTTAGAACAGAGTTGAGGAAAAACTTCTTCACCCAGAGAGTGGTGGATATATGGAATGCTCTGCCCCAGAAGGCAGTGGAGGCCAAGTCTCTGGATACTTTCAAGAAAGAGATGGATAGAACTCTTATAGATAATGGAATCAAGGGTTATGGTGATAAGGCAGGAACAGGATACTGATTGTGGATGATCAGCCATGATCATAATGAATGGTGGTGCTGGCTCGAAGGGCCGAATGGCCTACTCCTGCACCTATTGTCTATTGTCTATTGTCTATCACTGACACTTTATACAGACACAAACTCTTAAATGATTCATGGTGATTTATGCTTTATGTAAATACATTTTGCAATCACCCAACCATGTTATGGAAATTTAATCTCAATCTGTGAGATATTTGTCTTTAGAAAAAAGAAGGGAGATGTTTCAGGATCACTTATAAGGGAATATGCAAAAAACTGTACATAGGCTATCTCTGAAGGAAGTGATGTTAGGTGCCATGTGACCAACTTATGTTGGTGCTTTGAATCCCTAGGTTAAATCTATTTCTTGAGCTCTCCAATAACATGTACACACAAATTTTACACTTCAAATAAAAGAACCTGCTTTATTGCTCACCAGTCCTGTGTGTGGTCAGTGAGCTTGCATACAGAAAGGAAATAGTAGGAAATAATTGTTAAGGTGAATTCTGACCAGAGTTGTTTGAAGTTTTACATCTTTAGTTGCACAGGACCTCGATTATTCATGTATAAAATGCTGATCTGAGCATTGTTGTGAGCTTTTCTCCCCTCCAGTCATGCATTCTCTCTCTCTTTTTCTTTCTCACACACACACACATGCACATGCACACACATGTTCTCAGGAAGGGTCACCAGACCCGAAGCATTAACTCTGTTTTTCCTTCACAGATGCTGCCAGACCTGTTGAGCTTTTCCAGCAGCTTTGTTTTTGTTCCTGGTTCACAGCATCCGCAGTTCTTTCGGTTTTTGCTTCAAAATCGCTCTTATTTTCCCAGATCAAGATCGTCACAGTCTCAGGTGATGTAAAATAAAGAATCATTGTCAAACATCATCAATACAATTGTGATCTGAACTTCCGATAATGTCAGTTTTGTCCTAAGCATGCACCATCATGCCACTGTTGAAATGATTGGGTTTCTTCTACACACAAATGTTTTTTAAACAATACAGAAAATGATTGTCACCTTACCACAAGAAAGAAAACTTCATTTAACTTGCTCTGCAATGATTTGTGAATCAACAATGATTTCCTTAATTGCAGGCAAGCCTGTCAAACACACGATATTAAGTGTTGTTAATAAGCCTGTTTCCTCTAAAAAGGCCCCTCAACTGCCATGATTTCATTCTAGAGTGGCCGGTGGAACAGAGTTGGGCTCATTGCTGAGGCAGTTCAGAGTTGGCCTTATAGGTAGACCAGTCAGAACGCCTAATCTGAGGCTCTTCAACTTTGTTCCAGTTGTTGTAAAGGCTATTTAGGGCCTTTGACTCTCATCTCCTCTCCCTGCACCTCCGCCCCCCCCCCCTCACCCACCACTCTCCTTGGCTCTTCTTGGTCCCCTCCTAGGTTCCCCTGCATCCCTCATGCTCAATGACCCAGTACGTACTTCTTCCTCTTGAGTATTTTGCCTGAAGACACAGCACCACAACATCCACTGCAGGTTAAGACAGGGAGGAAGGGAAATGAGACATACTGGTTCAACTGGTCTTACATACTTCAAAATGGATTACCAGTATGACCAGTACATTCACTTCCAATAATCACCATTTCTTTTCCCCTTGTATTTTTTTCCCTGAATCACTCTAGCTGGAATGGAGATCAAACCACTTAACTGCAGCAACCTGATCTATACCAGCCATCAAGCCAACTAAGCCGGGGGCACCCCAACGAGACTCAGTTGTTGTGGAAACAGACTTTTGCATGCATATAGGAAGTATGAATCATGATGGTAAAGGCTCCAATTTCTTTCTATTACATGACTGATCAGGAAATTCTCCTGCTCTTATCACCTGCCATTCATGTTTGTTGGAAAGATTTGCAAGTTGACACTTGACTTGGTTCACTACAATTACACAACGTTCAGCACCATTGGCAACTCCTCAGATACTGAAGCAGTCCATGTTCAAATGCAACAAGATCTGGACAATTTCCAGGCTTGAACTGACAAGTGGGCACCACACCACACAAATGCCAGGCTATGACTATCACCGTTAAGAGACAATCCAACCACCACCACTTGACATTCAATGGTATTACTAATACTGAATCCCCCACTATCAATATTGTGGGAGTTATCACTGACAGAACTCAAATGGACTCACCACATAAACACAGTTGCTTCAAGAGGCAGGTCAGGGACTAGGAATACTGCTGCGAGTAACTCACCTCCTGACTCCCCAAAGCCTGTCCACCATCTACAAGACTCAAGTCAGGAGTGTGATGGAATACTCCCCACTTGCCTGGATGAGTGCAGCTCCAACGACACTAAAGAAGCTTGACACCATCCAGGACAAAGCAGCCTGCTTGATTGGCACTACATCCACAAGCATTCACTCCCTCCACCACCGACGCTCAGTAGCACCAGTGTGTACGATCTACAAGATGCACTGCAGAAATTCACCAAAGATCCTCAGGCAGTACCTTCCAAACTCACAACCCCTTAGGACAAGGGCAGCAGATATATGGGAACACCACCACCTTCAAATTCTCCTCCA
Source organism: Ginglymostoma cirratum (assembly GCA_024137785.1). NCBI lineage: Eukaryota > Metazoa > Chordata > Chondrichthyes > Orectolobiformes > Ginglymostomatidae > Ginglymostoma > Ginglymostoma cirratum. The sequence continues at coordinate 46,252,314 of JAHRHZ010000016.1, read as the reverse complement.
AGTCACTCACCATCCTGACAAGGACATATTTCGCCATTCCTTCAGTTTTGCTGTGTCAAAATCTTGTAATTCCCTCCCTAATGGCATTGTGGGTCAACGCACAGCATGTGGACTGCAGTGGTTCAAGAAGGCAGCTCACCACCAACTTCTCCAGAGCAACTAGGGATGGACAAGAATTGCTGGCCAGCCAGCGATCCCCACATATGAGTTAAAAAAAACACCTGCTGGAATACAGAGACTATGTCTCCTATCAAAAGTCAGCAATATTGCTCGTGACAAAATTTCCCAAACTGAAATAACTGTGCCACCTTTCACTCAAGGGCAATGTGAACTTTATTCATTGAGTTGTTGGCAACAAAATTACTCCTGAGTCATATGAAAGGCTGGATTTTAAGAAACACAATATAAAGGATTTTAGTAATGAGGACTTGATAGATTTGGGTTAAATAGCATGATGTTGCCAAGTAGAATTGTTTAATGGACAATCTGACAGCATGGAAAGAGAATTTTACTTGAACTGCATGTAGCAAGCTAGTTGCTAAAATGTGTAGAAGTTGATTTTAGAATGTGTATAATATGTTCCTTCTCTGGCACTGGGTCAAAGCCCTGGAACTGCCTTCCTAACACCCCCCTGGGATTAGCCACACCATATGGACCAGAATGGTTCAGGAAGATGGCTCAACACCAGCTGCTCAAGGGCAATGAGAGATGGGAATGAAAATTGGCCTAGCCAGGAATACCCATATTCCAAGAATTCAAGAAGTTAATCAGCATATTAAAACTTGTTACGGTTTGGATAGTGTTTATGACTTAGGCAGGTAGGTGTTACAGTTATAAGTTTTATAGAGTTTTTATTTCTTTCTGAACTGTGTTTTTACTGTGAAAATGGGTGATCATGTGACCTGCTCTGCAGTAGGCTTGACAACAAGGAGATTGTGTGGAAAGATCAATGTGAGGCCCAGCTAATGTTTCTGGGGCAGTAGTGTAAAATGTTCACATGCTGGAGAAAATGGCACCCATCTCTGAGGTTATAATTTGTAGACTAAATACCCCACAGTTCAAAATGGCATTGAATGTATCACATTGTAAAGACTTGTGTTCTAAACTATTGATTTTGTTCCAAGATAAAGGCAAGCTGGGTTCACATTGATAGTTAATAAGAGCATAAGACCCTAAGACATAGGAACAGAAATAGGCCATTCAACCCATCATGACTGCTCTGCTATTCAATGAGATCATAGCTGATAATCATCAACTCCACGTTCCTGCCTTTTGCCTTGGTTCCTTTCCTGATTAAGAATCTGTCTGCCTCAGCCTTGATTATAATTAAGGAGCAAGCCTGGAATAGTTCTCTGTGGTAAAGAATTGCAGAGATTCATGAGAGAAGAAATTCCTCCTTATCTCTGCCTTAAATGTGCGACTGAGGTATACATAATGGTGGTGCAAATATAATGCATGTAGGCAGTAGAAAATTGCAAAGGATAACTCGCTAAAGCTCACAGAGAGAAACCCTCCATGAAACTTTCTGTAATTAACGTTTAGTCAGTTTTTGGTAAAATCCGAAGTCACACGACACAAGGTTATAGTCCAACTGGTTTATTTGAAATCACAAGCTTTTGGAGCGCTGCTGAAGGAGCAGTGCTGCGAAAGTTTGTGATTTCAAATAAACCTGTTCGACTGTAACTTGGTGTTGTGTGACTTCTGACCTTGTCCATCCCAGTCCAATACTGGCACCTCCACATCATTGTAAAATCCAGCCCTGTGTCTCATATGAAGATTTTGTCTTGTTTGTAATATTTTTAAATTACAGTTCACATCTCAAATTTCAATGGGCCATTTTTTCATCAATTTACCGTAAGGTTGAATTTCTTCTTAAAAATTGAAAGTCTCTGTGGAGATCATAACAATGTCACTAGCTAATTAAATAATCAGCTAACCCTTACGATCTGAACTCATAAATGGATACGGATCTCCTGAGCAAGGTAACAGATTGCTGCTAGTCCCTCTGGAATTGTACCGTAGGCTAAGGAGAGAGAGTGCATCAAATACTACCTCAAACCAAATCCCATTTTTTCACAGTGCGTGTGTTTGCTGATGTAGATTGGCTCTCATTCTAGCAATATCTCAAATGTAAGATTCTCATCTTTGTGCTCAAATCCTTCAATGACCTCACCCCTGCCTAAACCTGTAGCTTTCTCTCATGTTTCTACCTGCCCAGAACTTGGAGTTCTTCAAATTCTAGTCTCCTGTGCTTCACCAGTTTCCATCGTGCTTTCCCAGTGTTCTTTACCTCTCTATTGCAAATTGTTCCCTTAGCTGATTCAGGCTCAAGCACCTCCCTACATGTCTTAACCTCTGTCTCCTCTTTTAAGGAACTTGTCTTTATCCTTGGTCAATGTCTCATAATATCTTATGTGGCTCAGTGTCCAATTTTGAAATGCCTTGGGATGTTTTACCAAGCCAAAAATGCTATATAAATCAATATTATGGTGGGGTTGGTGTAGGAGCAGGAGGGTAAGGAATAAATCTTTCCACAGGAGTTATTGTGTTGCTCCAATATCTTCCAGCAGTTAGCCAGGATTCTAACATTTATAAGAAAGTCCATGAGTCAGATCGATATTTGAATGAGAGTGTCATTACCATGCCATTTTTGCTGGCTATTAGGTATTTGTTTTTACAGGGTTCAAACAGTAAATGATTAGTAAAGATGACCTAAAAGAACTAATCTGTATTGCTAAATCTGATGCAGACATGAAACCGAAAACTTGCTTTTCTTGATAAGGGCTACAGTGCTTAATGCTCAAATTACAAATAATCCTGCAGCTGCGAATGTGCAATTAGACAGTCCATCTGTGGAAATACTTCTGTGAGAAGCTCACAATTTCACAAAGCAGCCTACCTTCTTATTAATACTGACACACCTTCAAAATCTATGCCAAACAAATCTCACATTACATATCCATTAATTCATTAATAAAAGCTGACTAGCACATCTAGAGACAATAAACACACAGCCCCTCTCTGGTATTGATATTTCTTTTCAAGCTTCTCTTTAGAGCATTGTGCACCCGGGCATATCTATTACCAAGCAGCCTTATTTTCTGCTATTTATATGAATGATGGTAGAAGTAGCAAGTAGTGAGAACATTTTTAGGTCAATAAAGAATATGAAAACTGACTACTGTACTTACTCTTTATTATCCATCCTTCACCTTGTCATGCGTATAGGAAGTGCAAATAAGCAAAAGACAAAGGTCAATGGCTCAGTGTGTTTGTTTTTACATGGGAGAAATCACGCTTGAGAAGAGAATGGTAGGCCTATCAATCTTCCTTTGCATTGATATTTTAATAGATGCCTCAGTTTTTTTTCAGTTTTTCCACATGATTCAGGTAGGTGTTCAAATCTTTAGAAGGCTGTACTAATAGAAAAGGGATTCAAAGTAAGATCACCGTATTTTGGGGAAGCTAACACACATTTCCAATGGGTGGAAGGTCTCAAATATTGGCCCAAATTATCAAAACTGGGGGAGGCAATGGCCAAATGGCATTATCAGTGGACTGTTAATTCAGAGACCCAGATAACATTCTGGGAACCCAGGTTCAAATCCCACCACAGCAGATAATGGAATTTGAATCCAATAAAAGTCTGGAATTAAGAGTCTAATGACCATGACTCCATTTTTCAGGGAAAAAGCCCATCTGGTTCACTAATGTGTTTTACGGGAGGAAACTACCAATCTTACCTGGTCTGGCCTGCATGTGACTTCAGACCCATGCCAATCTTAACTGTCTTCTGGGGAATTAGGGATGGGCAATAAATACTGGCCTAGCCATGAATGAATAAAAACCAGTTTATCTTGATGTATTCACCTCAAATGTTGAATTCTAATCCAAATTCTGAGAGAGTGCGTAGGTTGTGGATTGAATCTTTGGTAAACTGAATTTATACTAATAACAATACTTTGCTAAATATTAGCCAGAATGGCTCAAGTTACTTAATTAAAAATGTCAAGAAACACAATATACATTAACTATGCACAGAATGGATGCTTGTTGGAGTTCAATATGTGGGCTAAACCATATCTTTGAGTTAAAGCATATAAAGTACTCTCTCTTGGAATGTTTTATTCAAAAATGTAGAGTCCATTATTTTCTGCACTAGCATTGGAAATAGCAAATAATCAATACATAACATTTAAAAATTTGGAAAATTTCAGACTCAGCATGGTACACTCAGCTACCACCATAGTGGGTCTTGGAGACATTGTGTCCTTGGTCAGGATCAATAGACCCAGCTGAAATTTACACTGTTTTATTGAACATTCTTCTAATTTAACAACATAATTTCTCTGTAGAGTCTGTTGTCCTGTGAACTCATACACCACTTCAGGAGTTGACTAGCTCATTTGGTTGGATGGCTGGTTTGTAATGCAGAGTAATACTGGCAGCATGGGCTCAGTTCCTGTACCAGCTGAGGTTACTATGAAAGGCTATCCTCCCCCCTCACCTGAGGCATGGTGACCATCAGCTTAAACCACCACCAGTCATGTCTCTCTAATAGGAGAGCAGCCCTATGATCTGGTAGAACTAGGGTGATTTTATCTTTACTTTTGCATCACTAATGATATAAATTATTTACACATTTAGCTTGAAGCCTTCTTATATATCTCTCTGATCTCCCATTCTAAGTATACCTCATTTCCATTATCATACACACACACACACACACACACACACACACACATGCACACGTGGTGCACATGAGTGCACACACACACACACACACCTTCCAATTCTCTGTCTCCATCTCTTGCTTGCAGCGATATAGCAGTGTTGGTTTCACCAATCTCCCTGCTCGTGTTCTCAGCTGTTTCATCAGGACTAAAGAATTGTTTTCTCCAATGCTTTTCAGAGTATTATAATGCATTTTAGCCTTCTTCCTTCTTGTTATCAGTCCATGGGTGATGCAGTTTGAAATATTTTCTTCCAATGATTTTGAGCGCCTAGCACCACACAGAAGTTTGCACTTTGACAAGACACTTCATAATACCCAAATGTCCTTGATACATCCTCTGAAGAATGTTGAGTCTGTGGATTCTTGGAATGATAAATTGTTCATTGTAGATCAACAAGTCACAACACTGGGATGTCTGTGTTGCTCGAGGTATTGTCTAAAACTGAGGATTACAAGAAACATATCCTGGCCACTCTTTGATATTTCACAGTCTTCACCTGATATTTGAGCTGAAAGAATTTCATCTGAGCCCTGTTGTTGCAGGTAAAATATTTTACAACTGACAAAGTCAATGACTCCACCTTTTTGACCAAATGTCTGTCCTCTTGTGTAGGTTTTCAACAGGAATCCATGACAATACATCCACTGATGTTTAAGGTTTGCCTTGGACATTCTAGGGTATAGTATCAAATCTGATTAGACTTAAACAAAGTCTCTGCACATTTGATGGCACCTTCACTAGTTTTTTTTGATATTTCACAATGTAATTATGGAATGTGGTCTCTCTCAATGGGGAACTTTAGACTTTATACATAGTCTAAAAGCTTCTCAAAAGTCCAAAGAGCTACTTTTGCTTCCTTTTCAATTATTACATATTTGACTCAGCATGAAACCTTCTAGTTCAGGTCATGGTGAACATTTCTTTTATCTCTTAAAGGAAATGTGGTGATTTTCTTGCCCGCACCATGCTCGGTCTTGTAAAAACAATTGTCATGGTGATTTAAATATATTTGCCATATTAAGTAAAATCTTCGCAACTTGATTCACCATCACCATGAATTGATGAAATCCTGTAACATTGTGAGGTGGTGGGAGATCATTTCTTCTGTGTGAATGATATATCTCAAATTGGTTAACAGTTGTTTGAGAGAACTGATGTTTGTCAGAGAGAACAAGTCCTGTTTCTTGCAAGTGTTGGAGTATTTCTCTCGTTTTGGCAGCACGCACTGATGTGGAGGTACCGTGTTGTGGAATTGAGATGTCATCCATGTGGCATTTAACTCTTCCAATCCTTCTGAATATTTGCATCGTTACTTGAGAAGTTTGGGGTTCTGGTGAAATAAAGAAGAATAGTCGATTGAAGCAATATCTTCCAAAGAATGTGGATGAAAGGTAGTTGACAAAAATCATGGTTCACATCAAGCTTGATGAATAATATTTTTCACCAAACTCTCACCCACTGATCTCACCCTCCACTACTTTCTTTCATTTGTGCAAAGTCAATGCAAATTCAGAATGAGCCACTCAGCTTTGGTACTGACCCTGCAAAAACACTAATCGATTGGGCTTTTATTTTCACCGATGAAATCACTTTCCAATGTCACATTGCTGTAATTTAGTACTTTACCTTCTTTAAAAGTGAATATGGAACTTCCCTTGAAGTGATCTCATGTGATGGTTGAAGCTGTTTTCAGGTTTCCAAGGCCTCTTTGTAATATTGGAAAGTTTGTACTGAATCCTTCCAGTTTGCCTTGCCTTTCTAATTTATCAGCTCAACAATTAAATAAAATTGCAAATTTTATGTGAGTTTTCTGGCTTAGTAACGAACGTTCTTGAAGCAATGCAATTTCTCTTCCATAGTACTGAAGTGTCAAAGTCAACTGTCTCTTCATTTTGAGTCAAATGCCTTTTGATCCTTGGAGCTGAATGGTGGATAACTGGAGGCAGTCTCACTTAACACTTTAATTGCTCCACTGTCCAAATGAAAGGCTGTTTTATGACCATTTACTATAATTTCATTGCTGCAATAATTCCCATTGCATCCTTTAATTTCTCACAGGAATGTCACTGCGAATCTTCAGCATTTTCAATTTCTTGAATGCTGCTTGTTTCTGTAAGTTGTTCATTTTGTTCTTTGTATTTGACTCTTTTTGTTGCAGCAAACAGTTTTAACATGTCCTCTCTTCCTGCAGGAACTGGACTCTGCAGTTTCAGTGGGACAGGCTTGGTGCTGAACCTGCCTTTTCCCAGCATAATAAGAACATTGGGCATTGGTATCAGAATACATGTTCGTGGCTACCTGGCCTCTGAGCAAGTACAGTACCACTTTGGTGCCCCATAAACTGCACTGCCTTAGCATTTTTCTCCACTAAGTTTATCTGTAGATCTTGAATAAAAACTTAGTTTTGTTTTCTCATCTCTGCTTGTCCATAAGACTATAAACATGGGAGCAGAGACAGGCTATCTCTCTGTGCTCACATTCACTGAGATATTGGCAGATCTGGTAATCTTCAACTCCACTTTCCTGCCTTTTCTCCATAACCTTTGATTCATTTACTGATTAAAATTCTGCCTATCTCACACTTGAATAATCTCGCAGGCTCAACAACCCTCTGGAGTAAAGAGTTCAACTGATTCACTCCCCACTGAGAGAAGAAATGTCTCCTCATCTCTGCCTTAATTCTGAGATTTAGCTGGTCCTAGACTCTCCCACAAGGGGCAATAACCCTTCCACACATACCTTGTCAAACCCCCTCAGATTCTTCCATGTTTCAATTGGGTCACCTCTCATTCTTTTAAATTCCAATGATTATAGGCCTCTTCCCATTAGACAGTCCCTCCATGCCTGGAATGAAGAGCTTTGATAACATTTTCATATGTCACGGATTCTTTGTTAATGTCCTGCCTAACACATCTGCACCATGACCAGGAGCATTCAGAAGGATACTGAACTAGATCTAGGTTAGTTTCTCTGCTGACCCTGAAAATGTTCTGCTCCTAGTAAATCTCAAATGCCAGTTCTGCCAGTTCGTGGCTTGATTCAGAACTTCACATGTCTAAAGTGTCCAGTAAATGCAAAGGGTAGAATCTTAGCTGGCGCTGAGTGATGTGGGCTGTGTTAGGACATGCAGTAGACTTGAGCAAGATGGTTGTCTTGACATCAAAATCATCGCACCACGACTTTCCACATTGCTCAAGCAATGTGGCAAATTCCCAATTGATGCTCTTTATTACTTGTTAACAATTTGTTAACAATGCACGTGCCGTGGGATCTTACCGAACATGCCCTACAAACTAGCCATTTGGAAAACTCGACATGGATACCCAAGTGAGTTCTTTGTGAGTTCAATTTGCCATTTCCTTCAACAGATCTCATGTTGGACATCAGGCATCAACATCTCAGGCATGCTTAATGGGTATCAGCCACGTGAATCTATGCCCACTGGGATCCAACATATGCTAGCCTTAATGACCCCTCGTGGACATTTATAGGATACTCCATAACTAATGCTTCATAATCTCAAGACTCATGTTACTATTGCCCACCATGTCGTTTAGCACGGACACAAAGCCTGTAAACTTGCCAAAGTTAACAGGAGGCCTCAGTCAAGAAAAGGGGGAATGACCTTCACTCAGAAGATCCCAGGATTGTAAGTTAAGTACACCCTCTAATATCTTTCCAGGCTGAGTCAAGGTTCTCTGCAGACAGTGGGTGAGGGGTGAATGTCAGGCAGTGCAACTGTTTTGACTCTTTCTGCCCTATGTGGGCTGTTTTATTGCTGGAATGAAAGAGAGGCAGGTATTACAGAAGATGAAATTGGGTGGCTCAACTATTACTGTAAGTTGCAAGGTTTACCAAATGAATGAACAGGCAGCACGGAGGATTTGTAGGCTTACTGGTGTCACAGTGAGGGGAGGGGTTAAGGTGAACGGGAAGATATTGTATGCATTTGTGATAATGGTAGAGCATGAGTTTACGGAAGGCGGGTGAACTGGTAGTGATGGAGTGAGTATAAGGTATCACATAGAAATACACAGATTCTTGATCAGGAGGGCAAGCAAGGGTTACAGGGAAAGGGCAGGAAAGTGGACATGGAGAATGTCAGATCAGCCATGATCCTACTGAATGGTGGAACAGACTTGAGGGACCAAACGGCCTATTTCCCATTTCTATACCTTTGGTGTTATGGTCACTTACGATGGCAGAATGCAGAAGGATGTTGAATTTCTTCTTTCAGTGCTTGGTGCTCCTCCAGATGGCTGAGACTGCTTCAAATGGGTGCAATCGCAGACCAGATTGGCATGACCTGGTCTCTACTGCCGCTCCTGGGGAAATGGAAGTCCTGCCTGTGCACCAACCCATCCGACAGGATTTCCAGGACCCTGCCCACAAATTGGGCAAGGACTTCCTCCTATCTGTCCAGCACAGGTCAAATCTAAGGAACTGTATAGGGCAGCTCCAGACTGACAGTGCTAGTCCATGAGCACATGGTCTTTTAAATATGGCACCGGTCCCAGGGATGCCAGTCAATTCTGGGATCTCCAGTGAGTAGCAACTGTTCTAGTAATGGCAGGTGGTAATGTGAGTGGGAATATGGTATGATCCTCAAACAGAGTAAAGGCTCAAACAGCAATTAAAACAATGAGTTTGGTAAGATTTGGTGAGAAAACTTGTTTGTTCTCGCTGCCAGGATTGCTTTACCAAATTCAATGTGATTCACACTTAGCACAAAAATGATACATTCCACCTATTTTTTTTGTATGGTTACTCTTTATACATGTCATTTTCAACATTGACCTTTGCTTTTTTTTTGTCTGGATTTTTCCTACTGTCTTCTGTCTGGATATTTCCTGGTACTTTTTCCACGGTCTCTACCAGTGCTGGGTTGGTTACTTGCTGCCAACTTCCATTATCATTGTAGTAGGTCCTAGGGGAGGTTGGTTGTTCTGGTTCAGTGGAGACTACTACAAGCTAGGCTGTTAGTAACTTTAGCTTTTGTTAAACATTCTTCTAACTGTTTATAGGACAATGCTTAGCATAATGGATAACTCCAAAACCTGTCTCTGTAGAGTGAGTTCACAAGTGATCTTATACATCGATGATGATGTACACTGATTACTTACATTAATTAGCATTAATTATTCCGCATGCACAACCTACAAGATAAATGTAGAGGGGTAAATGTAAGGAATTGGTTCATAGTGGCCAGTCTGTGTCATGAGGGTTCAGGAATATTTGGGTACAATTCAGCTTTGTCCTGGAGAATGGTAATTTTTCAATATACATGTACTATTTTATATCTGACTTATTGCTTTTGACTGGTCTCGATTCAGTATCTCCATCCTCTACATCATATCTCATAATTGTCCCATTTTGCTCTTGTTCCATCTCTACAATGTTTCTATTATGAGTTTATAGGATAATTCAGAATTACGGCTCCTTATCTGTTCTAGGAATAAATAAAAGGACATGATAGCTTATGATAAAAAGCGTCAAACAACATAATATACAATATCATACTGTGTTTATGTTTTGATTGGCTTTTCCTAACATGGACATGAGCAAAGTGGCAAGCTATTAAATTATATTTGTGTTTAATGCTACTCATTTCCTTCATGCCATAAACCTGCTCTAATTATCTACGTACTTAATCAGAGGTAAATTGAAGTTGTGAAAGGAAATTTGTCTTTGCATTTGCAACTACTTCTAAATTCCTGGATTGTCCTCTTTGAAGAGGAAAGGTTATCAAGATCAAAAAGAACAGGAAATTGTCGTTTTGTTTTGTGTTTTAATTTAAGAGATATAATATTAGATGTTCTTTAGTTGGTTTATTGGTGATTTGCTGGCATCTTATGAAAGTGATATTTAAGTTAATCACGTATCTGGCACACACTTTTAAGTTTGATAAGACCATACTTTGTCCATGAACAAATGGGTTCTGTTAAACAACATTAAACTACAATAATTGAAGGTGAATTGTATTACCTTTTGGAGCAGAAAGTGTTTAGTGGATCATGAAATGATGTGTATTGACATAAGAGTGTATCCTAAGCTGAGCATCTTGTTCTCATTTTGTATTAGGCAATTTAAGTAAATCAAGTGATAAAGTTAGATGATAAAAGCCAGGGCATTGATAGCTTTCTGAATTATAGTTCAATATGGGTCTAAAGGATAAAAATTTAAGCCAGAAAATGATTGAAAATGCAGAAATGATACACATGGTTAATGCACTTGCCTAATATTTCTTTGTATTTTTTAACATAACTAGTTATATTAAAGAGGTTCATACATCCATAAAATATGGAGGGAATTTGACAAAAGTGTATTGAGCAATTAGACATACAATTGACAACATGAGTATGTAGGACACTGAAGCAATGTTATCATAAATAGTCAATTGATTTTCTCAAATTACCTAAGTATGTGTCAAATGATAAAACTTGCCAATTTCATCGGCTTTTTTTAAATTGCACCATTAATGATGAAAGGGAATCAAAATAATCATTATTTTGGTCAGATTTAGTCTCCCAATTATAGAATTCAAAAAAGCCAAATTAAGAATCCATCATAAGGTTTCAGTTCCTTCAGAGAAAAATTGGAATTCTTTCTAGCTTCAAATATGGTCACTCAACGTTTACACTGCTTCGGAGCTGGATCAATTCAGTGTTGGATTGATATAAATGTAGACACATTTGAAAAGGTTTTTCAGCTGTCACCTTTTCTTTTTCTGACTTTTCTGTTCATTTTTAAGGAACTTCTGTGAGCAGTTCCTAATGTACATTAGGTAGAATTGAATGCCCTTCCCAAAGATGACTTGGGAGGAGTAGTCCCTCAATGTCTGATACCCCATGCCTCATTGTGAGGTCTAGCATTGGGAAGGCAAATGAAAGCCCCCTCGTTGCCAACTCCCCTCCCAAACTTGAGACTCCCCGGTGCATCTTGCTGCCTGCAATAACAGCTCTGGTCTCTGATTGGCTGGTATTTCAACTCCAGGGTCTATTATCCTGAAGAAGGTTTACCGTGGGCACCAGCACTTTATTTGGCATGTCTTCTCCAAAAAAGAAACACAAGTCTCCTGCAACAGAAGAGGACTCCAAAGCATTGATTATATACTGCCCATTATTCCCACTACGGGATTTGTGACCATACTGCTTTTTGAAAACTGCTTGACTAAATTACAAAAATGTTAAACGTTTAATATCGATAGATATAAAATCTTTGTCTGTGTTTAGGTTTGTGCTGCTTTGGAACTGGATCAATCTCAGGGTATCTTCCAACCAGATGAGAAGGAGAACTTCCATCCATTGGAATTAAGAGTCCTGACTAGCTTCCACAACTGGAAGAATATTTTTCTAAAGGGCTTGCACTTGCCTTTTCTCGGGCTACTTTTGTTTGGAACCGTATCATACATTAGCCAAATCGTTAACTGGCCTTCCCAACATTTGCCAAAATAGTCTTTACGATGACTCATATATCCATACAACCAAAATTGTCACCTAGTTCTCCTAAAGGAAAATTATATTTCTTCTTATTAAATACTGTTATGTACAGTGACCTCTTCTTGTGTTACTTAAACCACTGCAGGTGCTGATGTTGGCTGAAGCAATTCTTCTGCGTATTCCAACTAACTTCAAAATTCAAAGTATTACGGCTCCTTAATGATTGCCGCAAAGCCTTCAAGGGTTTCCTGGATTTGAATAATTGTAAATCTCATTCAAAAATGACCAACCTTTCTCCATTTAACTGAGCAAATGTTTGTCTTTGTTTGAAGCCAGCTTGGCTTTCCTCTCTAGAGTTGCTGACAACCAAATAAAACTTAAAATACGTGTGTCAAGCGTAGCTGGCTGATGTATTATGACTGGTTCTGAGATTATTTCTTGAAATCGAAACAATAAGTACGTATCCCTGCAACTTCCATGCATGCTCTAATTTTCACTTCCTACAGGTGCTTCTTCATATTTTTCCAGGTGTGTATATTTATGATAATGTGTACAATAATGGTGTCCAAACAGCACACATCAGGTGAGGTCCACATTCATTTCGATGCCTTTGAACATTTTCCCACATTGGAAAATCAACTTCCATAATCTCAGAATGAAGGGGTAAGGGGGGGAACAATTTAAGAATGAGATGAGTAGGAATTGCATCTCTCAGAGGGTTGTGAGTCTTTGGAACTCTTTACCACAGAGACCTGTGGGGGCAGAGTCCTTATGCATGTTTAAGGCTAAGATAGATTGATACTTGATCAGTCGGGGGATCAAGGGTTATGGTGAAAGAGCAGGAAAGTGGACTTGAGGAATGTTGGATCAGTCATGATCCTATTGAATGGTGGAACAAGATTGAGGGGCCGAACAGCTGACTGCTGTTCCTACTTCCTATAGTCTTATGTATCTCTGTTATGGATCCAAAATCCCTCGGCATTAATGAAAACAACTGCTCTCCTAATTGTTTTTTTTGGAGGGGGAGTTAATGTTAGTATTCTGTACTTCATTAAATTGGTTATATATCTGATTTAACTAGTTAATACAGTGAAATCATTCTCCATATAATTTTTTTGCAATGACTTCACTATGATATTTGTCAGGACCCGCTGTATTTTTAGTAGAAGAAATAATAATTTCAAGGTACATATGGTGAATTTTACAGCTTTGAAGCTGAATGGGACTGGCAATGGTGCATTAACCTTTAATTGCACCCACTTGTGATCTGGCAGCTTTCAATGGGCAGTAATTTAAAGTACATTATTTTGTCTACTTTTACACTGAACATTACGTGAGGATGATGTAAAGAAAAAGGAAAGAACATTGGAAAAGTCACAAGGATTTAACTTGAACAATGACCACTGTATTGCTTATCTTTCAAACTTGAAGCAGTTCTACCATTGTGGAGCTGACCCGTGATTAGAATCTGTTAAGAATAATTGAAGTGAATAAGCAACCTTTTGTTGCAGAATTTCAAAGCCAAACAGTTGGCAGTTCTGCCGATGATGTCATGTGGCAAATTGTGCTGAAGTTTGTTATTTTACAGAAAGCCCCCCCACCCCCACCCCCACCATGCTTCACAACCCTTTCCTTTTATTCACAGCAATAATATTCATAGGGCACTTAATATCCATCCAGACATTATTCCAACAAGTGGGTTTCGTACATTTTGAACTTTACAATGACTAAGGGAAAAGTCAGGAGAAGATAATGAAAAGTAGTGATTAAAGAAGTGATAGGGTATAGCACAAAGCAGATTTTGCATTTGTCTGTCATGCGCCCACCTACTACCATTAACCTCGCCAAAATAGTCAGTAGGCCAACATTTACAGTGGTGGGGGTTAGTGTACTGTGGCTGGTCTGACCCCAAATCCTGCTGGCTCCCCGAAGGAAAGTTGGTGGAAAGCTGACTGGCTTAAAACAAGATGTCCTGCCATCATGATGCACTGTGAGTGGGGTCAGTTCATGCTGAGTGGGACTTCTGCCCCTCAGTTGGAGAAATTCTGACTCTCTAGAACTGCCATCAATCTGATCGTGAATGGCAGCACCGCAGCCTGGTTGTGGATGCTGCCAGTACTGCAACCAGTCCCCAGATGAAGGCCCCAGTGGATACTGGGCCCAAGTAAGTAAGGAGCTTTGGATAGAGAGGGTTCAGTGACCTTAGTGAGGGTGGAGGAGATAGAGATAGTGGGTTTTAAAGACCATGCAGTGAAGGAGGAAGAGAGGCATTATCTTCTGGGGAATTTCCCCCAGTGCATAAAGGGCTTCAATGTTAATAACTCACATTTTATTTCCTGCGCTTGTAGCAACTTGTGAAAAAAGGGGTTGCCCATTGGCCTGCCTGCCCATGCCAACTTTTTTTATGTTTTGGGCAGGGTAATACTGTGGTCAGTTGAGCCTTTTAAAAAGTTAATTGACACTTCATTATTTACTTACATTTGATGGAGGTCTGCCACTCATTTCTGGATTATCAGGATGAGTTTGGGGTCGGTAGGAAGGTAGCTGACTGTGCACCATCCCCATCTGATGTGTCCACCCCAATAAAAAACATACCGGGCATATAATATCCAACCCAATGTTGAAGCTGTCGGTCAGTTTAGAAAGGCAATTATATACAACTTAATTCAAAACATTATGCTCACATGATTATAATTATTTTGGAATAACAGGCCAAACACACCACAGCAAACTGGGATCTATTTTGGTTGGGAGCTTAGCAACTTCAACAAACCTTTCCAGCATGAACTGAAATTGACACAACACCATTACCTTTGAATTAAGGAATCTTTAAAGCCTCTGCACAATACTCAGTGCAATTTTCCCTTCCCTGGAGGGAAAATCTCAGTCTCTTCTCACTGTCTCAAACAGTTAAGTTTCACCCCAGGACCACCGTGCTCAGTTATTTTCAACTTTTGCACCTCACTAATTAAGTTCTGGGCGAGAATGTCCCTGGTGACTTCCTCAATTCTCCATCAATTTAAACTCTTTAAGTAGTCAATTAGTGGCCACTTAAGAGCCTCAACTCAAGGGCCCTCTCGTGGTGCAGTGGTCGTGTTCCTACCCCTGAACAGAAGGGACAGGGTTCAATTCCCATCTTATTCAGAGGTGTGCAATAACATCATCTGAGCAGGCTGATTCAAAATCTAGGTTAATCAAAAAAAAAACCTCAACTCAACATTTTCTCACCTTTCTAGTAGATGAGAAATGTCGCTAGGTTCCTGACTGGAAAACCAGAGTGACCTGACAGCTAGACTGGTTGGGGGGGGAATATTCAATTGCCCCACCTGGGGGTCAATCAAAAGCACACAAAAGGGGCATAAAACAGGCTTCTGAAAGCCATCCCACTACAATTGCCTGCTTGACCATCCCCTGAGAGAAGAGTATAATAGTTACTGACTTTCTCTCCACTGATTCCCTAAGGAAGTAGGCCTGGACCTACGACTGGCCAACAGCTTCTAGCTCATGGGACACCAATGTCATGTTCTGTGATTCACAGAGAAACTTGACTTCACTCGTCTGTGAGCTTTAAATGAACAGGCGATTGGATGAGAAAATAAATATTAAGGCAAGCTAACACGTGGGCCAGACCAGGTAAGAATGGCAGTTTCCTTCCTTAAAGTACATTAGATATCCAGATGGCTTTCCCTTGACAATAAATAATGGTTTTGTAGTCATCTTTAGATTCTTACTTCCAGATTTCTATTGAATTCAAATGTCATCTTCTATCTTGGCAGAGTTTGAACCTAAGCCCCCAGAACATTACCTACATCTGTGGATGAATGACCTAACACAATACCACAAAGCCATTGCCTCCCGTAATGTGTTAATGATAGTGATCTAATAATCAACCTCTCGTCAAGGATTGATGAACTACATAAGCTAGTTTATTTAAAACAGTATAACACATTACAAGTTATGAAGTAGGCATTATAGCAAAAAACTCATTTGTGTGTGTGCAGCTTGCAAACACACATCGCATAATCTGGCAAGTACGCATACAACATCCACTTAATCTCCGAAAGAATATTTAACTATTCACAATAGAAAGCAAGCCTACGATTGATATACATGATTTGATGATATGTCAAGATCATTTGACAGTGACTTTGTCTGGAAATATTGATTAGTCCCATCAACAGCAAGGTTTTTTTTTCATGGACTTCAGTTGCTATTCCAGAATTTTCTTATTTTGATGCACGATAGCTCAATTTCTTTTCCAAATTAGTGACTGATTGACTTCCTTCCTTTGGTTGTTTCAAGAGCTTCAAATCTTCTTGGCATTTTTTAGAATTTCCAGCTCATTTTGAAGCTTTTGGTTTTACACCCTAGATTCAAAATTTTAGCCTTCTCTTGGTCCCGTATATCTTTTCTCCTTCATACCTTGATCTAATAACAATGTAGCCTCTTCAACGTTGTTTTTATTTGCGCTTTTTGAAGTCTGGACCTCTTCCACATGTTGTCCAATTGATTTAGTTTTCTCCATGCCTAGCTTGAGTTCTTTCAATAGGGTATCATTGTTAACCATTTAATTTTGAGAGCATTATATACTCAATAATTAAATGATTTTTTTTCTTGCACTGTTCATTTCCACCTGTCTTTGCGTGTCTGTTATTTTCTCTAGGATTGCTTTGAGCTCAAGCCAATGTTTCTGTAGCTGCTCCCGCTAAGCCTTATCCATTTTGTGTGTCAGTTGCCTCAGATCTCCCAGTAAACTGACAATCTTTTCATTGGATTAATGATACAGAACTTGTGGTTCATTCTGCTTCTATTCTTTCTCTTTCAGCTTTACATTCACCACTGTAACCTAGTCAGAGGTACCCCAAACACTTTACCATCTCAAAGGGTATGTTCAATTTTGGATTTAACCTGAGTTAGTTGTTCAGCCTTTTCCTTTTGAAATTCCATTTTTATCTTCACAGTACAGAGCTGTGGCCTTAGATCTATTCATTCAGAAGAAAGGGAAGTGTTCTTTTCTCTCATATGCAGTTCTGCAAATATTTCTTGAATTTTTTGCTGCAACTTCAGGTGGGTCTCTGAGGTTTGACTGATGCAATTGATTGTGACTAGTGTGAAGTCACAACATACTGGTTTACATGTAACTGCTGATCTGGCAGCATCTACAATGCAGAATATGTTTGACATTCAGGTAAATTGAATGGAGTTGCATTTGTTATAGCTTCCCATGTCTGTAGGTACATTTTTTTTTGGAATTCACATGAATAACATATTGATGCTTGGCCCTGTATTAACCTTAGCCAATAACAAATATTTTTTTGTTTTCCGAAGACAGATAATATGGATTATTCCAAATATGTTGGACGCTTGCAATGACACTGATATTTTCCATGAGACTGACTGTGTGAAACATGCTCCCAGTACGCTTTGTTTCTTTATTTAAGTTGTCAGACTGGTTAGTCAATCACATCATACATACACCTCTAACGGGATACTAGATAGTCTTTATTTTAACTTGAAGTTACTCCTTGTGTGCAGTTTGTTTGGGCCAGTGTACAGCTCTTGGTCACTGCATCACCATTGGCTGTAATGCAGTATCTAAGCCAATGGCCTTTTCTGGTACACCTTGCAAAATTGATTGAAAGTTGGGCATTTCCTAGATGCATGAAGATGGCCACATGTTCAACATGTCTCACTCTGAATGAATAGTCTAATGATTGAAAGGACCTGCCAGCTTTGTTGACCTCTAAGATTGCTTTGTACTTGTATTCATTCATCATTAGCTCTTCAACATTATAAGTCTTCAGTTTGTCTTACAAATCTTTCTGAAAAGCTTCCATGGGACCAACTTAACAATTCCATGTGCTAGCCCCCAATCTGAAAAATCACAGAATGAGTCTTTTTTTTGCATCTGTTTGCAAAGTAGTCTATTGATTCTGTAGGCTTCTCTCTAAATGATATGAATCTTAGTCAATAAAGAAAAGAGTTTGATCTGACTCTGAAACGATACTCTATTGTGTCCCATCTCATTTGGGGATCTTTTAACTCTTTGGCTGTTAATCCTGACATGTTAAATCTGTGTTGATCTTCATTCCCAATGGCTAAGTAAATCTTAACAGCTTGCCTTTTGCTTTGGACACATCTAAACCTAAATGTCGTAACTCTGAGCACTGTCTAAATATTTTAAATTCTGTTGGAAAATCTGCAATGCCCCAATTTGTACTAGGAAATTTTGTGGACATTCTAACAATATGCCTTTGATCTTGCTTGCTATCAATCTGGCACATAGACTCATCATTTACCTTTCCCAAGTGAGTTAAACTGGCCTCTTGATAGGGATTAGTTGACATACCAGGAAGCTGTACTTCACCAGTAGATCAACTTGCTTGGTGACTATTTAAGCACTGTAGACCTCATCATTACAATGCTTCCCGATGCTGTTCACCATGTCAGATCAATGATAATGGTCTAATAATCAATCCCATGTCAAGGATTGATTAACACCTGTTTAATATTGCTAAGGCCCAATTGTCTACCCTCAGCTCCTGCCACTATCTCTTTTTTCTTGCCATCAATTCCATCTCATTCCTTATCACTGTCTGAGACTGAGCCAGACTGGTCTCAAACCTCAGTATTCTCTCTGACCCAGAGCTGAGCTTCCAATCCCACCTAAAACCCTTCCATCCACAAGATCACCTACTTCTGTCTCACTATATTGTCCATCTCCGGTCCTGCCTCACCTTATCTACTGCTGAAATCCCTATCAGTATAGTTGGCTTCAGTTTCAATAGTTCAAAATCTCTCCTCATCAGGTTCTGATCTCCCACCTTCTATGAACCTGAGCTTATCCAGAATTCTGGTGCTAGAATCCAAACTTGCACCAAGTCCTTTCTACCTTCCTGTGTCTGCCAACATATGTTTGTTCCTGGTTCAGAAATCCTGCAATTATTAAACAGTTCACTAAAAGGCAATGACTTTTTTTCAAAAATGTATCTAAAAGCACAGGCCTTTTTGTAATATGGGAATACCAACTCATTACACTGTATGAGCTGTTGCTCATTATGAAGGTTGCCTTTTCAAGTATGGGAAACAACAGGGCCAGCTTAGTGTCAAAGAGGAAAACCACTTCCTGATCTAACTACAGAAGCATCCTATAATCAACAAGAAATAATTTATTTCATGTTAACAATGAGTTATAGGTTCTATTGATATGATAGACACTGACACAGAGACTTTGAAGAGGACCAGACATTTGGTCTCACTCCTTCGCTATCCAATGCTTTTTACAGTCCAGACCGTGCCTTCAAAATCAGTTCTTGGTGAAAACATCCCTCAGTATTAAACCCTTTCAGACACATTTACAACACACATTTATTTTTTTTTTGCCTTGCCTGACCTCCAGTTTAGCAAAAAAAAATTGCTAAAAGAATCCATTTTACTTTCACCTAAATCGAGTATCTATGAAGATGCTTGCTAATATGCAAATAAACACAATGTTTCCTCACCCAAATGACTTTCTTAGTGCTTCTCTGAAAGGGTTTTTTTTCAAATCAACCAGTTCAAAGATGTTATGACACACCATTGCAGCAGGTAGGACTTGAACATAGACTTCCTGGCCCAGACATAGGAACATTACCACTGTGCACCAGTCCTAACATTTAACGCTTAATGCCTCAATATGGTAGAGATGTTATCGGATGCAATTCAATGTGCCATTAGAGAGTAATGGGAAGCTATTCAGCATCTCTGCTGAATGTAATTCTGTAATCACATGATGTCCACGTTTGTGAACAAACTTAGCAGACTCGAGTCCTGCACAATGATGAAACCTGTCTAACTTTTCCATTTGTTGACCTAATTCTAACGCAATCATTAAACACCAACTAACCCCAAAGTAGAGGGCGAATCAGAATCCTCATTGGGCTGTATAGATCAGCCATGACTTGGCTAAATTTGGTGAGCCCCTCCAACTATAACCATTGGAATTACTGGTGCAGAAGCCAAGATACACACTTTTCTTATCTTCTAAGTAACCTGTTATGGGAAGTTATTGTATACCTCTGGAGCAGGTGGAGCTTCAACCTGGGCCTCTTGGCCCAGAAGTAGGGACATTACCACCGCACCACTGGAGCCCCCATTAACAGTTCTACTCTATGACCCGGTGACGAATGAAGTTCAGGAAAGCAATCTTGCTTTAGACTTGATAATCACCGTTATGGCAATTTGGAAGTGTTTTCCTAATGCTACTTAACTTCGTAAGCAAAAACGGAAATTGCTAGAGAAGCTCCGCAGGTCTGGCAGCATCCATGGAGAGAAATCAGAATTAACATTTCGGGTCCAGCCCAGCTACTATCAGTTCTGAGGAAGAGTCACTGGACCCAAAACATTAACTCTGATTTCTCTCTATGGATGCTGCCTACTGAGCTTCTCCTGCAATTTCTGTTTTTCTTTCTGATTTCTGGCATCTGCCGTTCTTTCAGTTGCTGCATCAACTTATTTTAGAAACATTTGCAGCATTAACAGTCTCAAGGCGTTGGAGTGGCAGCATCTTGTCACACTTATCAAAATAACCAGACTGACATTAAAAGAAGCAGTGGAGTCTGAATTAAGGATAATGTGGGGAAATCAGGAAGAGTCCTGACCATCGTCCATTTTCTTTGCTGGCTGAAGCATTCATTTCCAATGCTTGTGAAGTCAGTCAGGGTGGAAAGGGAAAAGGTCAGGATTTAAAATGAAAGTTGAATAATGCAGAAAGTGGGCATGTCTATAAACGCTGAGCCTGTAGTCTTGGTAATACACCCAGCCAGGCAAGTAGATCCAGGACTGTTGGGCCAGCCACCTGATTATCTGTTCAATCTGCTGCACTCTACATTTTTAAATGCTTGCTCACCTGCCTCTGTTTTTTTTCAAGTGGTTGAACATCCAGTGCAGAAACCTCACTGACTACATGCTGTGGTCCTGAAAAGTCTTGTCAAGAACTCACAACAGCTGCAGCCTTTGTGTTCATAGGTGCCTGAATGTGAGAGGGATCGTTTTCACAATTTCAAATGGTCTCTTATTTCATAAGTTGGCCTCCATCCTCCTTTAAATGTTGGCAGTATTATGACAAAATATTTTCCTCTGTTGCTTATTTTGGGGATTCTGACACAAGGGAGAGTAGAAGTGGACTGATCTGCAGGTCCCAGGGACTGACTGAGACTGTTACAGTGTAGACCCAGAGCAGGCTCAAAAGGGATCCGTTTCAAAGATTAAAAATGCAATCCTCACAAGGAATTAACAAAACAACTGGTCCCACAGATTTCCTTACAAATTTACATTCCAGCTAAAAATTGGGAAAAGATACCATTAGCATTGAAAAGTAAGGAACAAAAAATAATCTCCTTCAGAGCCACAAGGTCGGTGAATAGGCGTCAGCTGCAGACACTAAAGATGGCACATGGGAATCTTGATAGAGTGAGGAGAGCCTGACGAAAATTGAGCTTCAGCCTCTGCACACCATGGGTGAGTATGTTTGGATTCTAATACGACAAATAATTGTATAGGTGTGTGCAACAAGTATGCTTTTAAAACAACTGCAGACCAAAGACACAGTCCTTAGCAAAACACATTTCATTTCAGTTTCATTAAAGGCCCAATTTGACTCCAGTCTTGTTTAAAGAGTTCCCAGCATATAATATACACACACACACAAAAAAAATCTACCTTAGCCTGTGGTGATTTAATAGAAGCTATGCCCATTAGATAGATTCTCCCATCCTTCTTCATGCTGTAAAATGATTCAGAGGCTGTGTGGTCAAAGAATTAAAATTATGACATAAATCAAAAAAGAGAGAAATTCAAAGCCTTGAAAATGTAAAGGTTGGAAAGAAGACAGAAAACCCTGGACTACTGTCCTGAAAGAGCTTTGAAAACAGTCCTTTTTTTCATAAAAAAATCCCCCTCCCATTAACCAAATCAACAACAGCTGTCAGCACTAATTTTATATTGTAAGGGAGTTCAGTAACAATACATGATTATCTATTTAAACATACAAGCACACTAACAAAGACACAATAATTGTGTCACGGAACATTTAACTCATGATTAAACCTCTCCCTGTGTATTCTTGTCAAACACTTACTTCACCCCTCACTTTCTTTATTACTCAGGAACATCTGGCAGCCAGCTTTTACTTGTTGCCTAATTTTTCTTCTAAAACAAAAAAAAATTGATAGTATGAACTCGCCAGCTGGTTGACATTACATCACACCTGAAGTAATTGGATCACGATGGTTTAAGTGCTGCTTCACTTAATTTTTGTTTGACCAGCACAAGCCACTCTAGATTTGACTTTTACTAACCCAGTCGAAGTCCTGCAAAGTAAGACGACTCAAGACAGAATGCTTCAGCCAGACAAATGGTCCAGCGGACTTCGCAGAATTCCAGTTGAAATGGAATAGGCAAATGTGAATGAAGGCAGGGCAGAATCAGGAAACATATCCAAGTGTTATATGATGTCAAGACCATCCATTAGAATAAATCCTGCCCTATAATTTTTACTACAACAAGGTTACAGGCATTTCCCGTAATTCCTCTCCACGCAGCAAATTGGAGGAAATAATTTAATGAGCAATGTGTCATTTTCATATTGTTGAAATGTCTCAACGTACTTTGCACAATTAATTACATTGGAAGGTCAGCAACTGTTGTCATTTGGTCAAAAACAACAGAATAGTTCTGAAGAAGAGTTACTGGACTTGAAACATTAACTCTGCTTACTCACCACAGATGCTGCCAGACCTGCTGAGTTTCTCCAGCAATTTCTATTTTTGCTTCTGCCTTTTGTATTCAATTCCCCTTGCGATAAATGGTAATATTCTATTAACTTTCCTCATTTATTTCCTGTACTCACGTACTCATATTTGCGATTCATGGATGAGAGCTCCCAGATCCCTCTGCATCTCAGAGCTCCACAATCTCTCACTATTTAGATAATATACTTCATTTTCAAGATTCCTGTCAAAATGGACAATTTTACATTTTCCCATATTGTACTATATTTGCTACATCTTTGCTCACTTAAGCTATCTATATCATTTTGTAGCTTCCTTATGACCTCGTCACAACTTACTTTCCTACCTATCTTTGTGTTGTCAGCAAATCTGGCAACTATTCCTTCTGTCCCTTCATCCATGTTGTTTATATAAACTTTGGACAGATGACTACCCATATGAGTGTCCGCTTCCTATGGCAAACCACATCCTACCCACCGGAAAAGATCCATTGATGCCAACTCTGTTTCCTGTTAACTAACCAATCTTTTATTGACACAATATGCTACCCGCAACACCATGAGCTTTTACTTTCCACAAAATCCTTTCATGTGTTAAATTATCACATGCCTCCTAGAAATCTAAGGACCATATGTCTGCCAGTTCCCCTTTATCTGCAGCATTTTACCTCCTCAAGAACTCCAACAGATTGGTCAAACATGATTTCTCTTTACACAAAACCTGACTACTCTGCCTGATTACCTCAAACATTTGGGAGCGGCATGGTGGCTCTTTGGTTAGCTCTGCTGCCTCACATTGCCAGAGACCAGAGTTTAATTCCACCCTCAGGTGACTGTTTGTGTGAAGTTTGCACATTCTCTGTGTCTGCGTGGGTTTCCTCTGGGTGCTTCAGTTTCCTCCCACAGTCCAAAGCTGTGCAGGCTAACAGGATTGGCCATGCTTGAATTGCCCATAGTGTTCAGGGATGTAGATTAGGTGGGTTATAGGGGGATGGGCCTGGGTGGGATCTGGCTCTGAGGGTCGGTGTGGATTTCTTGGGCCAAAGGGCCTGTTCCACACTGTAGGGATTCTGTGATCTACGTATCCAAGAGTTCTATAATATCGTCTTTAATTATTTCTAATATTTCTCTTGTGACAGACGTCAAAGCAATTGGCCTTGTTTCCTGCTTTCTGTCTCTGTCCCTTTTAAATAAAGGAGTTAAATTTGCCATCATCCTAATGTAACCA
Organism: Ginglymostoma cirratum; assembly: GCA_024137785.1. Taxonomy (NCBI): domain Eukaryota; kingdom Metazoa; phylum Chordata; class Chondrichthyes; order Orectolobiformes; family Ginglymostomatidae; genus Ginglymostoma; species Ginglymostoma cirratum. Next base: position 46,228,143 of record JAHRHZ010000016.1, on the reverse strand, counting down.
TCCCCAAATGAAGGGAGTTTGGAAAAGTTAAAACTAATGCTTCTACTGTCTCACCAACATTCTCAATTATTTAAGGCCCAAGATGAAGTCGATTGGGACCTGGCCACTTATCAACTGCTGCTCCAACAATTTTCCCGGTACCATATCTCTGATGATTATAATTTTCCCGAGTTTCTGCTTCCCTTTCATTTCCCGATTTCTCACTGCTTCTTACATGTTACTGATATTCTCAATGGTGAAGACTGATGCAAAGTACCTGTTCTATTCATCTGGCATTTCTTTATTTTCCATTATTGATTCTCCAGTCTCACTATAGGACCGATGTTCACTTTGTTAATTCTTTTCTTCTGTAAATATTTGTAGGAATGCTTAGTATCTGTTTTTATGAGCTGAATTTTACCAAAAATCAGCTGTGTCAACTTCGGCATGGTGCATGGATGATTTCTCCCTGAAATCCTAGTGGGTTTCCCCAGGCTAGCTTCCCAAATTTACCACGTTATCTTTACAACGTACCTACATAGTACGCTGCTCAGACATATTCTCCTATTCACTGCAGGCAGACATGCTCACCATTGCCGGGACCTCACAGGATTTTTGCCACTGGCAACGTCTTTAAACACCAGCCAAGCACCCAGTCAGGCAATGAAATCTGCTCTGCACAGTTGGCACCCTACTCTGCTGGTGTGCTCCTGGATTGGAGGATGTATATGGTTGCTGCCCATGGAGCAGGCACTGGAATGTTGCTGACTGATGGAGGTCCACAGGAGCAAGCAAAAAGCCACCTGGTTCTCTCTTTGGACTTTCCTATCAGGAATGGCCTGGTTTCTCTGAAGCAGCTGGGAAAAAATGGGAAACTGGATATCAATGAGGCAAGATGACATGATAATAGGAGTTATTGCATGCAAATGAGCCTTTTGCCACTAGCTTCACAGAATCCCAGCTCACTGTTCAATGCTTAGTTGAGACTTTTTGCTCTCAGCAGCAGGAAGCTCTTTGCTGGCCCTCTTATGTGATTTTCTCTGATTTCTCACCAGTGTCCACATTGTGGAGTGGGTGGGAAGATTCTGCTTTATATTTCTAGCTAGCTTGCTCTAGTACTCAAACTTTTCTGTTTTTATTCACTTTTGGTCATTCCTTTTTTTTCTTTTTTGTCCAATCTTCAGAGCAGCCACGAATCTTTGTACAATTAGATGATTTTTTTCCTTCAATTTTCAGACTATCTTTATCATTTCTAGTTAATCATGATGGTGGGCCAGTGCTTTGGAATTTTTCTTACACATTGGAATATAGCTATTACAAGTATTCTGGAAAAAAAAATGTCTGCCACTACATCTCTATTGCTCTATCCTTTAACCTAATTTGCCAGTTTGCTTAATTTGTCACCTAACTCCTCATACTGACTGTGGTGAAACTCCTTCTTTGTCCTGCATGCACTTTTTGCACATACGTGGATAATGACAACTAGATCCTCACATTCCCACAGCAAATTCCTTTCTAGCCCTGAGCAGATGTCCCCAACCCTAGCTCTGAGCAGGCAATGCAGCCGTCTGGACTCATGCTGTTTGTTGCAGAGAACAGTGCCAAACCCCCTCAGTATACTGTCTCATACAACCATTATATTCCTTCTTAGTCATTTCTTTTGAATGGCTTCCTGTACCATGATGCCACGGTCAATTAGCTCACCACCCCGCTGCAGCCCTCATTCACATCCAGAAAAGCCAAAAGAACCTCAACCTCATTTGGACAATTGCAAAGGCCGAGGCTCTTAAGCTGCAGCTCTCTAAATCCCTGACCTTCCTTGCTGTCTCTGTGCACTAACTAATCCAGATGAACTAACCTTAAGAATCATGCACCTCCCTCTGCTGTAAGTTTAGTAGAGATTGCCATGCCAGAATAGAGTCCTTGAACCACACCAGGCAATGCTTAGCCCAGAGTTGATCACAACAGCTTAAGCCATCATCTTACAAGATGGAAGGCTGCCATCACATACGCTATTTAACAGAACTGGAGATATTCTCAACATACCCCCCCTACCCACACCCCTTCTTTCCAAACTGGTGGGTCTGAACATACAACAGCAAACACGTGCCAACATTTTCTCTTATATTACTTTGTCATTATTTGTTGGAATACGTGTCTCCAAAATGTGTGTCAGTGTCTCAAATATGTACCTCAATGTTTCAAAATCAAACGCCTCTAGTTACTATGACTGCAATTTCTGCGTTTATTCAGACATAACATACTCAAGGACTTTGGAAAGAGCAATTATGGTAAGCTTTTTGGTATCTGAATTTCAAGTTATTAGTTTGAGGCACACTCGTGTGTGCAAGTGCTGCATTGACTCCTTCCTGTATTGAAAATAATGAGACCTTTAAGTTTCCTTCCCTGAAAATTGTACACGAAGCAAAGTTTCACCACCTGCTTCATACATACAATCCAGGGGAAGAATTTTGTGAAGTCGCGTGAAACATTAAATTAAGCAACAGTCTGCTTAAAGTCATAAATCTGTCTAATATTAGTGTTGTAACGTGCAAGAGCTCTGGTCCACTGATATAACAGTGAGATACAGGAAAGAGAGGAATAGCAGAGATGATCACTGCTACACAAACACTAAATGCACATCAAGTTATAAAGAACACTGGAAATGCTAGAAAGATGGAATTAAAGTTGCTATAGTTTCAAACTCAAGTCTACCTTCCACAATGGGGAAGGTAATGGCCTAGTGGCACTATTGCTAAACTATTAATCCAGACAACCAGGTAATTTTCTGAGGACCTGAGTTAAAATCTGAAATTAAGAGTCTTAATGATAACCACGAAACAATCGTTGGAAAAGCCCACTTGGTTCACTAATGTCCTTTAGGGAAGGAAATTTGCCATACTTACCTGATCTACATGTGACTGCAGACTCACAGCAATGTGATTGACTCTCAACTGCCCCCTGGATAGTTAGAGCTGGGTAATAAATGCTGGCCTAGCCAGTGACGCACTCATCCGATGATTTAATGAATAAAATGACTGTTGATGCTCTATTCAACTGCTTTTCCAATATTAAATTGCAATTCAATGAAGTTTCCTTCAACTCAATAAAATTGATAACATAATTTTCTAGTTCTTAACACCACCTAAACACTTGGCTTCAGCAATGTTCAGTCTCTAGCTGCGAACTGAACTGAACCAGGTAATGCTCAAGCTCAGTACTTTGTCTAATCCAGTGGTGGCCTTTTTACCACACATCTAGTCAGCTGCCATTGTGTACTCTTCGACCCATAACATTGTACACTTGCACCCTATTACTCTACCAAATACACATCTTCATTATCTCAAAGATTAATTTCTTGAGCAATTTCAACCTTGACCTCTATTCTTCAGGAACTTCAGTTAGATTAGATTCTGCAACCCAAATTTACTTGTCCATAAAGTATTGTCAAATCTATCCATATCTCCATTGACTCCCTATGTCTTGTGCATTGACTACAAAGATCTTCATCCTCCTTTTAAGTCACTGCACAGTCTCATTCAACTATATTTCAAATATCTCATACAAAAACAGAAATTGCTGGAAAACCTCAGCAGATCCAGCAGCATCCATGGAGAGAAAGCACAGTTAACGTTTTGGGTCCAGTAACCCTCCTTCAGAAAGTATCTCAGTCCATATCCTCTATCTTTTCGCTGTACACTCTCGATTTCTGTTCCACAACTGGAAGGTTGTCCTTCATCTATTCTATTCTGTTCTAAAAACTTCACATCCTCTTGCCCCAGAGGCCGTTTTGTCACCAGGCTTTCCAGAGTTAGGGAAGCCCCGTACCCTTCAAAAAGTAAATCAAAATACAACTGCAAACTAAGAGAAGAAAGTCAATGCTTGGACAAAGAATTGTATGAGAGAATCAAAATTTATCCAAATTGAACAAATAGCAATGCATGATTAATCCCTGCAAATCTTCTCCCTTATTTCTTGAAGGTTCTGCCTGCTTCTTGGTAACTTGCCTAACTTTTTGAGCTGAGTAGTCCATTTGAGTAGCTACAGACTAGATTGGCCATATTTCCCAATTCTTCTCTGATAGTTCCACAACACTATATTGCCAACAATCTGTCTTTTCCAAGAATCTCACACACTTTCGAAAAAGTTTGGTCCCTGACTGATCATCAAGATGTTAGTTGACCAAGAAGGGAAGCACATTCATCGTGGCCTTTGGCTTTCAAAGCTTACCAAATCACTGGAAAGATGGATTAGGATTTCTTGAGTTTGAGCTCCTTATTGGTCTTCCTATGGAGTTTTTCAAATTCATTCATGGATTATGTGCATCATTGGCTGGGCCAATTTGTATTTTGTATATAAATTTGACTGTCAAAATATAAAATGTCCCATGATGGGAGAATGTATAATTTACAACTGGAAATCAGGAGAAGCAGAGGTGCAACGTAGGATCTCAGTTCAAATTTGGTACTAATTAGATTTTCTAGTTGTTCCTAACCCAAATCAATTCAAATGAATTCGGTATCAAGTTCAGTATAGACTTGTTCTGCTAAAGTCAGAATTATCTGACTACAGGCCTGGGAGTAATGTGAAGTCTTATTTCATAAATGTCAACAATCGTTTAATAGTGTAAGCTTGGTTGACTGGTGTCACTGTCATCTGAATTCAAGTGGTTTGTGTGTTTGAAGCTCTTTCTGGCTCTTATACCCATTATCTTGGTTTAAATCATAGTGCAGAGAGACTGCTGCAAACTGTGGCTTTTTGCATTGGGCATTGGGAATCAGCTACAACCCAACCATTTAACTGGTAACCGGGTGAAGTGAAGTTCCCATTTATTATAGAACCCGTCTGACATTTATACCTTTGAACAGTAGAACCATTGAAAACCGCCCTCAGTAAATTAATGTACTCTCTTTGGTTCAGGTGGGCACAAAAGATCACCCACCCTAATACCAGCCTATTCCCCCAGCCAACATGACCCCCATCAATTCACATCACCAGAAATCAAATCAACTGGCTGTTCATCTGATTTTGTGAAGCCCTGAAGTACAGAAATGTACGCCTGTTCATCTACTTAAAAATAGTGACTGCGCTCCAAAGATAATTAACTATCTGTGATGATTGAGGACATGATTCAATACCACTTTAGAACAAGGTTTTTCTCTATTTTAAAATCAAAATATGGTTGAATACTCCATCTATTGACAAAATATGCTTTCCAATATTAGAACAGCAAACCACAAGGTTTCATCCCACATCTGAAACCCTGGCAATAGCTTTGGCTGACTCCCAAAATCAAATATAAGATAAACTTACCCTAAACATAAAGCAAGCTTACAAGACCACTAAATACTTGACATCACATCTTCACTCTATTGCTATATAACCAGAATACATGCTGTAGCCATATGTAAAACAAAATTGATGTGGTGAAAAGAACATTCATAACTGTAAGCAAATAGCAAGATTAAGGACTTTTTCCTGAAATCTTAGCTCAACCAAAGACCAATTCAGCATCAATTGTGATAAACAAGCCATGCTGTCAAGACGTTAAATGACAAATTCCACAAAATGTCACTTCCAAGTGGAAAGGAGAAAACAACATCCAGGCAGATAGTGAATAAAATGCAAAGATATAATGCGATCAATATCCTTTGACTTCCATTGACTGATTATAATGTAAACAGAAAGTAATGGAGTAGCTCTGTGGGTCAGGCAGCATCTATGGAGAGAGAAACAAAGTTAACAGAGTATGATCTGGTTTCGAAAAAGTCACATTGAGCTCAATGTTAACTTTGTTTCTCTGTCCACAGATGCTGCCAGACCTGCCAAGTTTCTCAAACACATTCTGTCTTTGTTTCAGATCTCCAACATCTGCAGTCTTCCAACAACTGATGCCTTGAAAATCACAAAGACCAAAACTCCAAATCAAAGCCCCACAGATTGAAATTCAACCCTTCAAGAATAAGCAAGAATGATTGTTAAAATATATAAGCACACCAACATACCAGCCATTGGCCACACCTGTGTGATGTGTTGGTGCAACTGAAGCACATACATTAATCTTATGAACTTCACTGTTCCTACAGCAGCCAGTTGAAAGGGTGAACGTGATCATTGCAGTCACAATGGACAACCAGTCATCAGCTGTAGCCCATCTGGCTTTGGAAAGAGGTCCAGATGTGCAATACTGTACTTTTACTGGAAGAAAGATCTTGCTTTAACTACTCAAGCAGTTTGCTTTGTTGTATTTATCTGTGAATCTAAAACCTCAATAAAACTTAATTAAAAGAAAAAAAAATGAGGAAAGAGCTACTTAAAGACAAGGAAAATGTAAACCAGCTGTGTAAAAACGTTGCTGAAATTACAATACAAAGCTTGTAGTTTAATCCAAGAGTAATGAATAGGTTGAGATTACACAACATCACCTCCATCAGGTACATCAAGTGCTCAGTGGAAATAGAAAATGACATAAAAGTTCAAAAATGCATCTAACTGCTTAAATCAGTAAAAGACATAAATATCTGAAAATGGGGATAAAATCACAAACGATTACTGCACAAGAAAGAAAGAGGTCAAACTTCCACCAGTCCTTTACATCAGTAACTTATGCTATCGAGTTACTTAAACTTTCTTCTAAAATTGGCCCAGAATTGTATCTACCTGAAACAGTTTGATTTCGTACTAGTAATTTATTGCAGACCAGATATTCAGCCTGAAGATTATTGTTGAGAAACATCTGGAAATTGGTCATAAAGTCAAAAGTAATTTTATCAGTTACATAAACACTTTCAACTTAGTTTGGGGATGATGACTTGTTAACAGGGCTGAGATTGTAAGGAACACTGGCAAAAAACAATGACCTTGTTAAAACACCTTTCTGATTGAGTGAAGTCTGCAGTGGTGGTACACAAAGTAGTTACAAACTGGTTGAGACCAAAACTGTGTTCACACAACATCAGTTTTTGCTTTTTGTTACTGCATCCTATTCTTGGAGAAAGTTATGATGGAGACTGTGGCTGGCAATGAAAGTGAATCTTGTATTCACAAACTGCTGACATACACTGAAGCAGACTTCAAATAACAAAACAAATATTGTCGGTAAGAATTTACCTCTGATGATACAAACTGAAAAGGGCATTTAGAGTTTGCTGTTTTATAGGGGAGGTGATTGTCTAGTGGTATTATTGCTGGTCTGTTAATCGAGCGACCCAGGTAATGTTCTGGGGACTTGGGTTCAAATCCTGCTAAAGCAAATGATGGAAATTGAATTCAATAAAAATATGGAATTAAGAGTCTAATTGCCCACTATTGGTGAAAAACCCTTTGGTCTACTAATGCCCTTTAGGGAAAGAAAGCTGCTGGTCTATGTGTGAATCCAGACCCACAGCAATGTGGTTGACTCTTAACTGCAGTCTGGGGCAAATTTAAAAATAAAGAAGGGAGAAAATGTTAATAATTGAGTCAGGATAAAGAGATGTCTCAGGCATTCTGAAAGGAAATTATAAATGCAAAAAACTGAGCATCATGTTCAATTGAATCAGTGACTAAGGTAAATAAACAAATGGAAAGACCAGCCAAACCTACATTCTTTTCCAGAAAGATAACAGTCACTTGTTTCAATAAAAAGTGAAAATCAAAGACTTTGTAGTCACTTGAAAATATTGTTGTCAGATGGTGAATATTTGAATTCTTGATAACTAACATGGCATCACAGGACTGAAATGACTGCGCCGGAAATTTTAGGTAACTTGTACATAATCATTTGAACAAGAATAAAGGATCATATTGATGGGAGGGATATACATAAAATGCTGCATACTTCAATCAACAATTTATAACTGATGTGGTGTGATTTTGGAAAAACTCTATTCATAAAACTCAGACTTCTATAGGTTTTTTTCTGCAGTTTCATCTACTTTCATTTGCACTTTTTGGGGTATCATATATTTGATCTCATAGATTTCTATTCCTGTGCACTTTTCAGCTTCTTTCCACTAAACATACACTTGCATTTGTCATTTTTCCTTCATATACATTACTTTATGATTGTCCACACTAACTGTTTCCTGTCACTTGCCAACCCATTTGGGTAACCTATGTCCTTCCTCTGTTGATTACAAATCCATTTAATAGTCACTGGACTCTGACTTTGAGATTGTGTTTCTTTAATCCAAGTCAAAATCACCTCTGTAAACTACATGGAGAATAAATGTGGGTAAAGATCTCCTGATTACTGTAAAATCAGGTCAGTTGCAACTCTTCTGTAATCCAAGCCATATACATTTAACTCAACTTTCTTCCCCCATCCAGCTTTCTAGATATGTTGCTATATTTTCCCTGGTACGGTAGGCTTGAGTTTTGTAACAATTCTCTTATGAGACGGAATATTCTTAAAGAAATTCTCGAACAAGACAGAGCATTCTTGAAGAAATACACTACATCCACTGCATTCCTTTAGTCTAGGCAGACATTTTATAAAATGATAGAATCCCCTTTGGTGTGGAAGCAGGCCATTCAGCCCATTGATTCCACACTGATCCTCTGAAGATCATCCCACACAGACACAACCCCTACCCTATCCCCATATTTCCAATTGTTAATCCACCTAACCTACATGTCCCTGGACACCATAGGTAATTTACTACGGCCAATGCACTTAACCTGCACATCTTTGGACTGTGGGAGGAAACCAGAGTACGCAGCAGAAACCCATGCAAACACAGCGAGAACATGCAAACTCTGGACAGGCAGTCACCCAAGAATTGCACCCAGGTCCTTGGCATTGTGAAGCAACAGTGCTAACACTGAGCCACTGTGCTGCCCTTTTTCTTCCAAAAAAATTGGTCAAACATTATTTACCTTAAATAAACCCACGCTGCTGGACATTATAGTATATTGTAGTGTCCCCTGGGACACCCCGAGCTAAACGTTTAGTGATGAGGGGGCCTTCCCACAATCCTGATGACTATACTGCAGCAATTTAGCATTGAGAACAATGCTCAGTGCTTGAATGCAAGGCATCCCTCTCTATCCGGTGAGGACTGTCCAGGTGCTCTATAATCCCAGCAGCACCAACTAAGAGTGGTGGCTGCTGCTAGGGATACAGGCAATTCCACCATGCTGAGAAACACAGATAACTCCAAGGGTCATGGCAAGGAATCAGGTTCCCAGTGCTAGGATGAGGATTAAAGTGGGGTGAATGACCTACCCAGGATAAAAAGTAAAATCTTCTAATGAGACATACGGGTCTGACAGAGGTCCAATATGAGGGGGCATGAGAAAACCTTGGCAGATAGGATCGAGGAAAACTCCAAGACTTTTTACACATATTTGAGGAATAAGAGAATGACCAGCGAAAGGGTAGGGCCGATCAAGGATTGTAAAGGGAATGTGTGCACAGAGCCTAAAAAGATAGGAGAGGACCTTAATGAATATTTTTCTTCAGTATTCACAACTGAGGGACCTAGTTGTAGAAGAGGACAGTGTGAAACAGGCTGGTAGGCTGGAGGAGTTCGATGTTAGTAAGGAAGATGTACCAGGAATTTTGAGGAACTTGAAGATAGATGAGTCCCCCGGGCCTGATGGGATTTATCCAAGGATTCTATGGGAAGTGAGGGAAGAGATCGCAGGGCCTTTGGCGATGATCTTTTCATCCTCAGTGTCCACGGGTATAGTGCCGGAAGATTGGAGAGGGGCAAACATCATTCCCTTGTTCAAAAAAGGGAATAGGGATAACCCTGGAAATTGCAAGCCAGTTAGTCTTATGTCAGTGGCGGGCAAATTATTGGAAGCTGGGCTGAGAAATGGCAGATGGTGTTTAGTGAAAAGTGTGAGGTGACTCATTTTGGAAGGACAAATTTGAAAGCAGAATACAGGGTTAACAGAAAGATTCTTGGCAGTGTGGAGGAGTAGAGAGATCTTGGGGTTCATGTCCACAGTTCTCTGAAAGTTGCCACCCAGGTGGATAGAGTTGTTAAGAAGGCGTGTGGTGTGTTAGCTTTCATTAATAGAGGGACTGAGTTCAAGAGCCGTGAAGTTATGCTCCAGCTATACAAAAGCCTGGTTCGGCCACATCTGGAATATTGTGTCCAGTTCCGGCCGCCTCTTTACAGGAAAGATGTGGAAGCATCGGAAAAGGTGCATTGGAGATTTACCAGGATATTGCCTGGAATGGAGGGAAGGTCTTACGAGGAAAGGCTGAGACAGCCAGGGCTTTTCTCTTTAGAACGATGAAAGATGAGAGGTGACTTGATAGAGGTGTACAAAATGATCAGAGGTATAGATAGAGTGGGCAGCCAGAGACCTTTTCTTAGGGTGGAGGTAGTTATTATGAGGGGGCATAGTTTTAAAGTGGGTAGAGATAGATATAGGGGAGACGTCAGAGGTAGGTTCTTTACTCAGAGAATGGTAGGAGCGTGGAATGCATTGCCAGAGAGGGTAGTGGAGTCGGCCTCATTAGTGGTATTTAAGCGGCTACTAGATAGGCATATGGCTGATAGTATAAGGTAGGGGTGGAGGTTAGATAGACCTTAGGTTTAGGGTAAAAGTTCGGCACAACATTGTGTGCCGAAGGGCCTGTACTGTGCTGTACTGTTCTATGTTCTATGTTCTAATTAGTACGTTGTTTTAAACTTTTAGTTACTTTTATTGCAATTTATGCTCCAAAGAACACTGACTTCAGCTTAACCTAGCCCCTCCCTCTTCTTGTCTCCTCCCAGTTCAAAGCATCTGCAGATCTTCATGGCCAACATTCTCTTTGATGGATACTTGGGCTCCACAAACTCCATTCTCAGCACAATCTTTGTAGCCTTAGCCTTTTTTCAAAATATAGGCTTTTGTCAATCTACTGTTTTTCTCGGTCTGGGTAGACTGGAAGATCTGCACTTGGGGGTGGTGTGTGGTTGCTGCCTTTGATGAACCTAGCAGGGCCGTAAAGTCCAGGATCACTGAAATATCACTCATATCACAAAGGCTTGGTATGTTGCCACCTCTCTCTGTCTACCTTTCAATATAAAAATGTCAAAATTATTAGCCTCAACCACCTATTATTTATTACTTTAATTCATTCGCAGGATGAACTTCCTCCCTAGCTGCCCTTGAGAAGGTAATGGTGAACTGCCTTCCTGAACCATTGCAGTCCATGTGCTGTCAGTTGACCCACAATGCCATTAAGGAGGGTACTCCAGGATTTTGACAGTGAAGCAATAGTGATACATTTCCAAGTCAGGATGGTGAGTGGATTGGAGGGGAACTTGAAGTTGGTGGTGTTCCGATGTTTCTGCTGTCCTTGTCCTTCTAGATGGAAATGGTCATGGGTTTGGAAAGTGCTATCTGGGGATCTTTGGTGAATTTCTGCAGTGCATCTTGTAGATAGTACACATGGCTGCTACTGTGTGTCAGTGGATGCTTATACATTTTGTGCCAATTATGCAGGCTGTTTTGATCTGGATGGTGTCAGGCTCCCAGACTGTTGTTGGAACTGCACTTATCTAGGCAAATGGGGACAATTCCATTACACTCCTGACTTGTGGCTTGTAGATGGTAGACAGGCTTTGGGGAGTCAGGAGGTGAGTTACTCGCAGCAGTATTCCTAGTCCCTGACCTGCCTCTTGAAGCAACTGTGTTTATGTGGTGAGTCCATTTGAGTTCTGTCAATGATAACTCCCACAATATTGATAGTGGGGGATTCAGTATTAGTAACACCATTGAATGTCAAGTGGTGGTGGTTGGATTGTCTCTTAACGGTGATAGTCATAGCCTGGCATTTGTGTGGTGTGGTGCCCACTTGTCAGTTCAAGCCTGGAAATTGTCCAGATCTTGTTGCATTTGAACATGGACTGCTTCAGTATCTGAGGAGTTGCCAATGGTGCTGAACGTTGTGTAATTGTAGTGAACCAAGTCAAGTGTCAACTTGCAAATCCTTCCAACAAACATGAATGGCAGGTGATAAGAGCAGGAGAATTTCCTGATCAGTCATGTAATAGAAAGAAATTGGAGCCTTTACCATCATGATTCATACTTCCAGTATGCATGCAGAAGTCTGTTTCCACAACAACTGAGTCTCCTTGGGGTGCTGTACAAGACAATGATGATAACGCCATTTAAAATCGGGGGCTATTTTTAGATTCTCACTTGTTGGAGATGGTCATTGCCTGGAGCTGTCCAGTGTGAATGTTACTTGCCATTAGTCAGTTCAAACCTGGATATTGTCCACATCTTGCTGCATTTAAGCATGGACTGCTTAGCATCGGAGGAATAAAAGCAAAATACCGTGAATGCTGCAAGACCAAAACAAACACAAAAATACTGAAATAACCCAGCAATACTGCGGCATCTGTGAAGAGAGAAAGAGAGTTAATGTTTTGAATAATTCTGAAGAGTCATGTCGGACTTAAAACACTTACTGTCTTTCTCTGTCCGCAGATATTGCCAGACCACTGAGTTTCTCCAGCATTTTTAATGCTTGTTTCAGTATTTGAGAAGTCACAAATGGTGCTGAACATTGTGCTATCATTGGCAAACATCCCCAATTCCGCCCTTATGATGGAGAAAAGGTCATAGATGAAGCACAGCTTTTCTCCTTTCTAGTGGTTGACACAACTGAATTGCTATGCCATTTAAAAGGGCAGTTAAGCATCATATTGTTGTGAGTCTCGAATCATAAATAGGCCAGACCAAGTAAAGATGGTAGTTTCTTCCCTAAAGGAGGTAAGTGAAGCAGATGGCTTTTTAAACAACAATTTATAACGATTTCATATCATTTTAATTCAGTACTTTAATTAAATTCAAGTTGCACCATATGCTGTGGTGGGATTCAAATCCAGGTCCCCAGAACATTCCCTGGGTCTTTGGATTAATAGTCCATCAACAATATCACTTGGTTATTACCTTCTCAATAAAACCAAACAATTGACAGAATCGAATTTGTTTACTCATTTTGTGATTAAAAGTGATGTGTATCATCCAGCAAAGCAGAACATGTGAAGAAAACAAGCTGAAAAAAAAGTTAAACCATGAGAAAAATATTAAAAACAATGATGTAATAAGAATTCATTCTCTATGATATTGCAAATGTCATTATTGATTTACAGCTAACTTCTGATCAGGATGAAAAAAAAAATTAGCAGTTTCGTCTTTTTAAAAATTAGGTTCAAGAAAGTATAAATATTTTAGCATTAGTGAGGAGAAATCTTCCACTGCTCGAGCTGAAAGCTGTGTGTGGCAACAAAACATAGATATCTGTCATACCAATACCTGGAAATCATGAGCACAGAGGCTAGGCTGATCTAAAATGTCTACTGATTGTTAGAAAAAATGTCAAGGCCAAAAAAAAATGTCAAGTCAAATGAAAAAAAAACTAATTCTCGATAAGTGAATGACATTTTGACAGTAGTTACAGACAGGCTAAGAGCAGCATTGGCCTAAAGAAAACAATCACTTCTTGCAAAATGGGACTCGTACAAGTCAGTGTATTAGTGCTGACTGATAAAATATGCATATCCATCACCAAGCTGCAAAGCATGGCAACATAGTTATTCAAGCTTTGATCACTGAAAGAATAAATACAGTAATATGAAACCTCAAAGGGTTACAATGAGTACATTTAACATCTTTTAATGAGAATCTGTTGGCAGGAACATGTGAAACTGGAACTCTCAAATTCATCAGCACGGGATTTGGCTGTGGATACTGAAGCAATCATTATATAGAAAAAACGTATAGAATAACAGATATCAAGCAGTACCTGAATATAATTAGGTAAAGCCTGAATATTACATTTGAATTGCTGAAGTACATTCTTGTGAATTATTAAATGTTAATGAATGCAGCAAACCATTATCACATGGTTCCCCTGTTTGTCATCATCGTGGTTAAACTGCAGCATTTGGTTGGATCTTATTCATTGCTCAAATTCTGCTTTTCCTCTGACCCCATCTGCCCTTTTTTGTTCTCTTCTTAATCCTGGCCTGGCTCCCAAAGTTATCCATTCCCTTTCTTTTTCAACTGCTGGCTTTGCTCCAGCACAATCTGTTGCCTATTTCTCAGTCCCAGCTGAGCTCTGAAGATGTCCACTCAGTCTATCCCAGTTCCAAATTTGCTTCAACTTAATTTGCTTTCATTTAGAAGTTCTGATTCTTCAGGCATTTTTTTCTGAACTTCGCCAACATCTGCCTGTGTGCTGTGAGGCTTTTGTCTGTCCGCTGTGTTTGATCTCAGAGGTCATACAAAAAACACAGCAGGGAACAAGTGTAAGGCACTCAGCCCTTTAAACCTGCTCCGCCATTCAATAATGGCTGATCTGATTTTAACCTTAACTCCACATCCCTTACATCCCTGATAATCTTTCATCCCCTTGGTAACCAAAAGTCTATCTATCACTGCCTCAAAATATTTACAGATACTGCATCCACTGCCTTTTGAGGAAGCAAATTCCAACGACTTACAACCCTCAGGTTCTTTTTAACCTCATCGCTATCTTAAATGGGCAACTCCTTATTTTTAAACAAAGACACCTAGTTTCAGATTCTCCCACAGGAGGAAACATCTTTTCCTCATTCACCTGATCAAGACCCCTCAAGATCTTATATGTTTCAATTATGTCATCTCTGTCTCTACTAAACTCCTGAAGCCTAGCCTTTCTTATAAGGCAATCTACTCATTCCAGAAATTAGTCTAGAAAACCTTCTCTGAACTGCTTCCAATGTATTAACATCCATCTGTAAGTATGGTGACCATGGTGACCAGTACTGTACTCAGTGCTCCAGGTGCAGTCTCACTGATGGCCTGTATCATTGAAGAATAACTTCTCTACTCTTGCATTCAATTTCCCTTGCAGTAAAATAAAGCATTCTATAAACTTTCCTGGTTTCTTGCTGTACCTGCATAATAACCTTCTCTGATTCATGCACTAGGCCCCCAGTTCTCTCTACATCTCAAAGGCCTGCAGCCTGTCACTGTAGCACACTTCCTTCCGTGTGTCTTGCAGCGAGATGACAGAACGCAGTACAATGGAGACTGAGAGCTCTGTACAATTCAGTCACATGTCATGATGTGGTGATGATATGATGACATGTGCATGTCGCTTAGTGGTGGGTATTGCACATCTGCTGTGTGACATAACACAAAGTATCCAACTTGAAATGAATAAGATGCCCACTGACATAAACAAGTTCGGTCGACTTTGAGTCACCTGGATCACCAAATTCCCCCATAAATGTCTATCCAGTGGTGTTTTCCCTACTCTGTTGACCTCTTTAAAAGTGCGACCACCATCACCTTTCCTGCTCTGTAACTCATTCCTATTTCTGGAAGTGATCTATAGTTTGACAGATGTAACATGCACACTGCTTGTGCCTATGAGGCTTTAATGTTGCACAATGCTGATAATTACTGTTAGTACTTATTGTTTAGCCTTTATGTTGACTTCTCACATGTTTGTGTAGAACGTTTATGCTTCATAAAGCAGACAAATTTCATTGTTCTCCTGTGAAAAAGTAGCTCTCCTTCATTCAGGATTTTGTCTATGAATTTTCTTGATTTCTGCTTCCAGCACAATTTAAATCACTTTCTCCAAAGTCTAAATTTCTTTGGACTGCATAAAACCTGACGAAAACTCATCAACAATTGTGACAACAATTCTGTCTCTTATGAAATCTGATTTCAACGCACCATAGTTGTATTTCTCCACTAATCTGTAGAGACCATTTATCTACAGGTTCCAATAGAAGCTGAATTCTTCTCCAAAATCTTTCTCTTTCAAGAACTTTGTTTACTCCTATTCACCTTGGGGTTGTTCCTAATGAGTTAACAGGATTCAGTCCTTTTCAACTGACATACATGGACATGAGATGAGGACTCCACTTAAATTAATCAAAGTAGGATTGATAAACTAAAGTTCAGGAGTTACAAATTTCAGTCAACGTTTGATTTCAGACAGAAGCTAACTAATGTGTGTGAATTGACCAAGAGCATTTCGAGAGCATTTCAGAGCACATTAAAAGGCCAAACTTTGAAATTTTGTTACTAGAGATATGGTGTTAATAGTGTTATCTATCTGGTGGAACTATTAAAAGCAACATTCACTGAACATTATCAAGTCAGAGGAAATTCAAAGATGTATAGTACATCATTAATAGTCCAAATAGGAGAAAGAATCAGCGAGTATATCATGTTAATATGTTTAAGAGATATTATGGCAGGGACGATAGTCAGGAGAAACATGGAGTGAAATAAAAGACCAGAACAACTAGAGAGTGAATCAGAAATTGAAAATTCAAAAGTGAAGGATCAACTGAATGCTATTCAGTTTAAATGCTTAAAAGGTTGCATAACATTATATTTTATCTTTCAGAAACCTGTCAAAGTGACATGCCGAGGTTATTTCAGAATCATAATTTAATTTGTGTGAATAGACCAGGTTCTTGGTCATTCATGATGTTTAGAAGGGGCTGCATTACCAATAAAATTAAATTCTTAGACTCAGTCCAAAGAAATTGGCTTCAATCAGGGAAAAAATTGGGTTTATGATGGACAATGACACTATTGAACTGAGTCACAGGAACATCTATCATGATGCTGTTGAAACCAAAAGAGTCGCAAAGACTCTGTGTTAGTTATTGCCACATCAACACAGTAAGAAATGTGGACACACAACCTTTTCCAAGAATGGACAACTATATGAGAGAATTTGATACACACAATTCATCACCAAATTCTACTCGCTAAAAAGGTTGATTGTTAGAGTCAAAGAAATATCAGCTTTAGCAATACTGAATGGACTTTATCAATGCAAAGTCACACTATTTGGGATGAAAAATGCACTAGCAACAAATAACCCAACAACATTCCAACAAATAATTGATAAAGTAATTGAGGGGTTATGTAACAGAGTATTTCACATCAACAACTTGGTTGCTCTTAGCCAGACGCTGGAAAACATTTGCACCACTTCGCTGCTCTGTTTGATTGGCTATGAAGTGGCAATTTGGTTATAAATTTGCCAAAGCCGAAGTGACTAATTTAGATCATACTTTGTAGTAAGACCAAGCCATAAGTAGAGTAGTAGAAGTAAGGACTATTTTGGATTTTCCTGTGGCAACAACAAAATGCATTTTGTTAACGTCAGTAGATTTTATCCAAACTTTGTCCCAAACATCTGTACCAATATGGCTCATTTAATGGATTTAGTCAAGAAAGATACACAAAAACTTGAAAGTTCCCTTTGACAGCTATGAAAGTTGTGCTGACAAGCACACCAGTTTTAACAGTGCCAAAATATGAGAAGCCACTGAAACAGGCTGTTGATGTCAGCAACATTGATGTGGGTACCGTCTTACTATGAGATGACGAGATGGGGATTGAATAGTCTGTCATTTATTTTTCGAAGAAACTCACCAAATGTCAGCAGAAATATTTGATGGTTGAGAAAGAAACATTGAGTCATATGTTGGCCCTACATTACTTTTGAATGCACATCACCAACAATGTGAAAGAAATTGTTATTGATACAGATGACAATCCTTTGATTTTTTTTGGAAACATTTTGGGTCAAAAACATTTGTGAATAATTCATATGCCCAGAAAAGACACTGTTATAGAGGATGCATTATCAAGAGTACATTTGAAGGAAACCAAGTGCTATGATGCAAATGGCCTTCTGTGAAATATGGTTGCCATGACCTCATTATATGTTTACTGTCAACATGTTGCTACTGTTAATGTGACATAGAAGCAGGTATTTAAGAGAATTTTTGTTGGGAAGTCAAAATTCCTCTTATAAGTATATTGCTCGGAGTGTAGAATAAAGAAGCAAGCTTGCTACAGCTTTATAAAACATTGGTTAGGCCACAGATGGAATACTGTGTGCAGTTCTGGTCGCCACTCTGTAGGAAGGACATGACTGTAAGGGTACAGAGGTGATTCACCAGGATGTTGCCTGAGATGGAAAATCTCAATTATGAGGAGAGACTGAAAAAGCTGGGTTTGTTTTGCCTGGAGCAGAGGAGGCTGAGCGGGGATCTGATTGAAGTAAATTAAATTATGAGAGGCATAGATAGGGTAGATCATTGGAATCTTTTCCCCATGGCGCACGTGTCTAAGGTCAGAGGGCATAAATTTAATGTGAAGGGTAAGTGGTTTAGAAGGGGTCTGAGAAAAAAAAACTTTCCCACCCAGAGGGTGGCAGAAATATGGAACAGGCTACCTGAGAGGGTCTTGGAGGCATGTTCTATCACAACATTTACAAAGCATCTAGACAAGCACTTCAAATGTCGGAGCATGTTAGGCTTTGAACGAAGTGCGCATAAATGGGATGAGTATAGTGAGGTAAAAACTAAATAAAAACCAAAAGGACTTGGATGCTGTAAATCAGGAACAAAAACAAAGTTGCTGGAAAAGCTCAGCAGGTCTGGAAGCATCTGTGAAGGAAAATACAGAGTTAACGTTTTGGGTCCGGTGACCCTTCCTCAGATCTGATGGTGGCTGGGAAAACGTCAGCTTATATGCAGAAAATAGGGAGATGGGTAGAGTAGGGAGCAAACGATAGGATACAGCCAAAAGAGATAGAAAGACAGTTGGACAGACAAAGGAGTTGCTAACGATCAGGCTGGGAGGGTGAATAGTTGTTAATGGGGGCTGTTAGTTATTACCACATAGCCTGCCATTACATGTCCCCTGTTGTTAGTCACTAACAGTCTGGAGAATAGAATAAAAGTTCACTTTTCACAACATAGCTGGTCTGTTTTAAACAGTAACAAACCCCATGTTATTTATTTACAGAGTCACTTTCTGTAGATGCAGTGGAAGTGTATTGCCAGGATAATGTTAGAATGTAAGAAAGCAAGTACAACCAAAGACCTTTTAACTCGTCAAGATCCCCCTTTTGCCAATCATTCACAAATTATCCCCATCGCTAGCTCTTGCACTAAGCTCATTTGCTGAACAAACATTCTGTGCATGACACCAAAGGAAACCAAGCAAAACTCCAGAATATTTGTCCATCCTGAGAGATTAACATTTCCTTGATCATGGGAGCCCAGAATCCATGGGGTGTATGATCTGCCTTACCACTCATTCAGGCGGTATTTAATATTATTGCTGAAGACAAAGTAGAAATTGTTCAAACTTCAAATACCTTATGCATATTAGGCTTCCATCTTTTGAATGTGACATTAGACTACGGTCCCTGCTTCCCCCTCTGGTAAATGTAATGATCCTATTACACTACTTCAAAGTAGAGCATTACCAGTAGAGTTATTACCAGTTTTCTGGCCAATATTTATCCTTCAATCAATGCCTCAAAAACAGATTATCTAGTCATTATTGCATTAGTGGTCGTGGAAGTTTGCTTTTTGTAAGTTGGCTACTGTGTTTCCATCATTACAACAGTTACTCTCTTCAAAAGTACATGATTTGCTGTCAACTGCTGTAAACGACAGTTAGAAACAGAAAAAGTTAGCTGACCTCATAAGGTAAGGTCCAATCATCAGTATGTAATGCAAACACAGAGAACATTGGAGAAACTCAGCTAGTCTACTCCAATGTGTAGAAGTAGGTACCCATGGTCATACCTTCGGCCTGAAGAAAGTGACAGGAGTTAAAGGAGAAGTTGTACCAAGTGACGATGGATTTGGCCAGGCGTAAGACAGTGGTCGTGGAAGGGGACAGTTCAGGCCTTTTACCCAGGAAGACGCGGAGAGCCCTGACATCATCCTGATAAGGCGTGGACGTGGATGTGTAAAGGGATTCCACATCTGAGGTGAAGAGGAGGCGGCTGGAGTCCGCAAAGTGGAAGTTCTGAAACAGACGCACAGTGTCGAGGGATAATGGAGTTACAGGGGAAGGGACAGGATGTTGGGAGGAAACATTGAGTTAAGGAAGGAAGAAATAAGTTCTGTGAGGCAGGTTAAGGCAGAAACAATGGGCCTGCCTGGACAGTTCTGTTTGTGGAGTTTGGGAAGAAAGTAGAAGCCGGCTCTGTGGTGCTGGGGGACTGTGAGCTTGGAGGCTGTCTGGGGGGAAATCATCAGGTAAAGTGAGACTAGGAGCAATTACTGCAAATGCTGGAATCTGTACTGAAAACAACAAATGATGGAGATCACAGCGGGTCAGACAGCATCCATGGAGAGGATCCACGGAATGGAGAAAGTAAGAGTAGTGACTGTCATGGATACAATAGCCTGATTATCCATTGAAAGGTCATGGTCTGGGGGAGACAGGAGGAGGTGTCTGACAACATTGGTGAATACAGCAGCTAGCATTTTAAAAAGCAGCAAGATGACAGCAACACTATACCTGCCTCTAGAAGTTTAAAGCAGCTACAAACAGTGAAAAAAATATTAAAAATGCTTCTGAAGACCATGCAGAGTCTCACTAAAAGGTGAAAAATCCATAACATACTATCAGATATGGCAGTTAATATCAGACCCCTGAGGTAAGTTAGCCCCTTTGAGGAAGGGTGAAAATTCACATATTTAAGAAGATAAAAGAAATCTTATATCATTATATTGAATAAATAAACATGATTAAAATCATTTCAAATTATTGGGAAAAGCTTCAGAAAAAAAATTTGAGAAAGGGCATTCATTAAAGTAATTTTAAAAACAGCAATATAATTTGACTAATCTGAGGGAGAAAATCATCGGTAGAAGAGGAATTTATGAATACCAGTGATCAAACAACTTTACTTAACTAAAGAAAAACTTGTAGATCTCAGAAGAATGTTCACTGAATCTAAGGGATTAACTATACTGATGCTCAATCACTCTTTAAGATAGAGAGATAAGAGGATACTACCGATTTCACAGGTTTGGAGGAATTATCCCATCATCCAATCTGATCAGCTGATGTTGCTGACATCTCACCCACCAGGATTTTGTGGTAAAATCATAGAATCCCTACAGTGTGGAAGCAGACCGTTCGGCCCATCAGGTCCACATCTACCTTCTGAACCGCAGCCCAGCCAGACTGCCCCCCAGCACCCTGCTTTTCCCAAGGCTAACCTATCTAACCTCCACACTGTGGGCAATTTAGCATAACCTGCATAATTTTGGACGGTGGGGAGAGTCCCACACAGACACTCACCCAAGGGTGGAATTGAACTAAGCTCCCTGACACTGAGTCAGCAGTGCTAACAATTGAGATACCCTTCTGCCCCCTTGTAAAGTCTTGTTGTAACCAATTCATCTACTGAGAAGAAGTGGTAGTGGCAAATCTAATTTACATATTTCAAACAATTGTATAAATAATTTAATAAGCAGAAAAAGGCTTGGGAGTGTGGCTGTATAGGACAGTTAGTACATGAAAGGGTTAACTGGCATCTCAAAATAGCTTCTACCCATCAGGATATAAAGTTATGTTCCTGGGAAGCAATAAACAGTTCAGTTGCCAATGTTCCAGTGTTGCAGTACTCTTTGTTTTAGTACTAAGCCCATGTAGCTAACACTGATATGTACTTATCCTTAAGTTGATCCTGAAGTCTCCCAAGAGGCTATAACATATCTCAGAAGTAATGTAACAAGCTGTTAACTAAAATGCAATAAACTTTTACTGTTTATCAAGATTAAGCATATCTTCTGCTGAAGACTTCATGTGAACATCCTTCCCCTCATGTCAGCAGTAACTGGGACTAATACCAACGAGATTGATCGGGTGACAGTGAACCTACCCAAGGCACCTCAGATTGTTCTGTAGAATATGACCACACCATTATCATGTAAATCATTCTGGGTTCTCCCAAAAATCATGACAGATGCAATTTAAATTACAAGCTCTTTCTTCCTCTGTTCATGAAGCTTACACACCACTAGAGACAAATATGAGAGTAATGTTATATGTATTAATTCCTTTAGTTGTCCCTTTCATATGATGGATCTGTGTGTGTTACTATTATTAACAATGGTAGTACTACTTCTCATCTTAAACTTGAAGAGTTCCTTCAATCGAATCAAAATTAGAAATTGCTGAGAAAGCTCAGCAGGTCTGGCAGCATCTGTGGGGAGATAGCAGAGTTAATGTTTCAGGTCAAGTGACCCTTCCACAGAACATGGGTCTGAGGAAAGGTCGCTTGACCTGAAACTTTAACTCTGATTTCTCTCTAACGATGCTGCCAGACCTGCTGAGCTTTCCCAGCAATTTCTATTTTTGTTTCTGATGTACATCATCCGCAGTTCTTTTGGTTTCCTTTCAATGAAATATGTCACTCAGCTTTTTGCTAACCTCCTGTTTCTGAAAATCTGATGTTACCTGCAGTTTTACAAAATGACTGTTGTAATGGTCTTGCCAAAGTGCTGCACCTCATTGATGACAACTTTGGGCTTCCAATGGACTTAACATGTGTGAAAATAATGTAAGAACTAGGAATTGGAAACACCAGTGTGGATTAATTTAATTGAACCTAACTTCCAAATCATGCCCTAAATTGTTGTTTTCCCACAGCTTTGGAAAGCCCTTTAAAAGGCATGTCATTTGCCTCCCAGTAAAGTACAATGGTATGAAAGCCTTTGTACTTTTTGAAAAAGAACTAGCAGTGTTATGAGTTGAAGTTGAAGGTAGCATTTTTAATTCACATATGACTGGGGTTCTAGAAGATGGAGTTCTTGCTGTCAATGGAAGTAATGGAACCAACCTGATGTGTGGTTTTAAGAGTATACACAAGAAGATTGCCTAATGTTTTATTAAATGTGATTTGTTTCACTGATGCATTGTAGCAGCAATACACTAAGTTTGTCCAGTGACAACCCCCAAATCTACAACTGAGAATAAAAACACAAAGTAAGGAAATCCTCAGGACATCTTGCAGCATCCATAAAGTAGTCTCAACTTATTTTCTTTGTGCTCATTCACTGTGTACTTATTTGGATACTCTCAGCATCTCTGCCCTGCCTTGCCTCATAGTGTGGACAGAAAGTCAGGCAGCTTATCACCTTTGTCAGCAGAGATCAGTCAGAGTGTTGGATATGTTGGTGGATAGCATGGTGCTGTGTTCAATGTTACACCCACAGTATGTGAAAGCAGCTCATGTGGCAAACACAGTGCGTGTTCTTCAGCCAAAGTTAAAAGTGAACAGCACTGAATCCAGTCAAGGGGGACTATGGTCAGTCAGAAGGCAGCTGTCCATTGTCAGATGGAAAGATGGAAAGGTGTCCCAAGTGATCAAGCAGGAAGTACAGACATTTGGGGAAGATGTAGTGGGTTAGAGCCATTGAGGGAAGATGCTAGGTGCAACAGTGAAAGTGGTAGACCATAAGCCTTGGTGGGAGGCGTTTGCAGTAGCAGAGTTGGAGTGAATGCAGGGTAGTGCTTTGCTGTACATTCCTCTGGACCATGAATACTGTACTGACCTAGTTGGTTACTTCAGACCAAGTTGGCAACATTTGAAATGGTGAGCAGCTGAGGTTCAAATATGATGCGTACAATGTGAATGGCATAAGATTCACTGGTGAGTACTTCAGCTGTCATGATGTATATATAATGAAGTGGGCAGCATGTGAATAAAGTCAGTAGGGTTCGCAGGGGGAAACTCTCCATGAAATTCTCTGAAATTGATACTAAACCAAATTTTGGGAAAGTTCAAATTGGATATTGACTTTGAGATAGTTGACTATTCTCTATAAGAACTGGAAACCTTTGTTCACAGTGTTTCACTGCTCAGTGGCACAAAATGCCATTATTATGTCCCCCTAATTTGCCCACATTGTAACACATCTGAATATCCTTTCTATCTCTTATAAGTCTGTACACCATATTGTAACAATTTGTACACATCACATCAGTTTTGGCATGTCACCTCCCCGAGAAAGCAATAAAACATACCAACATTTTCCAAACAATGTACAGATCTTTCAGATTTCTCTCCTTTTTCCTATTTTTCTGAAGAATTTGGGATGACATATTTGAATTGAATGAAAATATTCATGAAAGGAATGGAATATAAGAATGAGAAATAGCAATTATTAGCAGCTGGAGAGTAGCACGCAGTCTTTGCAATCTCTAATTTTCTATGTACGGCAATGTGAGATGTTTTGAAGGTTTCAACTTGTGTATTTGTTTTATAGGCTGAGTATTACTGAGCTCGTTAATCAGATTCAGGAAATGAAAATTCAGCAGACGTTACAACATACTAATTTTTGTAATCAAAAGACATTTGTTTTAATTACATCACTTGCTGTGTTAAAGCGACTGATATTTTTAAACTGAATCCAGCAGTTCTCTGTACACCTTACAAATTAAAAGTATTAATATGGTCCTACAAAATATTATCTCAGACTTGATATTATATTGCAAAACAACGCTGTGGTGATAAGTCAAACATATTGCATTTATGTTAGCATTGTTTTATAATGTTTTAGTGCAATGACAATGGAGCTGCATAATAAGTATAATGACTGAACACTCTTCATTCATTATATCCCCAATGTGCTCAAATCAACACTTATCAAGATTGATCCTTTTCTACTCGATTTTTATCCAGCATTCCAAACTTGCGGCATTATTTATTAACTCTGCCTTTCACCCTTCTGGCAGTTCTTAAAGACATAGCCCTACTTCTTCCCAACATCATCTCATCTCCACCATTAATCCCACCTGTTTCTATCTTCTGGTTAGTGTCTAGGGCCTTTTGCTGTTCATTTCAGTTTCTCAAAATAACTAAAACAAAATTTCATTACAGTTTGGACTGTGGCTCCTCTCCAAAACCCTTTTCCCTAAATGTGTTGCTCATGGAGTAAACGTGCTGTTTGAATACAGGTTACAACCTAAGGATGAAAACCATTCATTTTTAATCTTTAAATAGTTTAATTTCCAGAACCATTGATCAATGGTATGCCCGATATATATAGTCAATATAGCCTAGAATGGGGTTTTCATTTAACTAAGAGGAATTTTCCAGATTTCTTTTTCCTTTAGTCATGTTCCATGTCACTGCACAGACTCCGAGATCTGTGCAAGGTAGCGGCTTCTACAATTGGAAATAGTGTGTCTGCATGCCAGTTGATGCATGTGGGCCCTACAAACAGCTGTACTGTGTGCAGCCAGACTGTTTAGAGTGAACATTGCCCAAAATTAGTCTTTTCAATAAATTTCTTTTGTTCCTCCTTAGTGATTGCATGGAGATTTCCTAGCAGGGGCAATCTAACTGCAAGACTTCACACATCACAACTATGAGGAGCTGTCTTGTGAAACAGATGGTATTTACAATGGGAACCCACTAAGGGCTAACCCGATATGTCAAGCTAGACAACATGGCGGTTCTCTTTAAGGAAAATAAAAAGAAAGAATTGCAGAGGCTGGAAATCTGAAACAGAAACTGAAAGTGCTAGAAAAACTCAACAGATCTAGTTGCATCTGTTGAGAGAAAATCAGAGTTAACCTTTCTACAAGGAAAAGTTCTCTTAAAAACACAATGCATTGAATCAGTGACTGAAAATGATACAATTCTTTTCTCAGTACCTGAATTTTCTAATGTCCACAACAAGGTTCTACACAAAACCAAAATATGAAAGTCTGATTTCAGAATAATTTAGTGAAATATACGTTTGTTTTCTTACCCATGCTCCAAGCATCCTCTTCTCCTATCCCATGGAATAACCAAAATGACAGACACGACAGCTAAATTCCACTTCTTCTGTGATTAAAATCCCTCTCTACCCCTGCATCAATAATTAGTTAAAAACATCTGACACCAAGCTTTGATACAGATGAAACAATCAATAATTACTTGCAAATCTTCTCAGATATTCTTAAGTGACAATCATGTTATATTCTGTGCTCTTAGTATGAGGACAGTTTTGAGTTATTTTAAAGTCATGTGAATTAATAATGATAATACATGATTAGTAAGAGTACATGTGCATTTTTTAATTCATTCATGGAACATGATCATTGCTGGCTGGGCCAGCAATTATTGCCCATCCTTAGGTGCCCTTGAGAAGGTGGTGATGAGCTGCTTTCTTGAACCGCTGCAGTCCATGTGCTGTAGGTTGGCCCACAATGTGGATGTGGTTCCAAACAAGCGGGCTGCTTTGTCTTGGATGGTGTCAAGCTTCTTGCATGTTGTTGGAGCTGCACTCATCCAGGAGAGTGGGGGGTATTCCATCACACTCCTGATGAGTGCTTTGTAGATGGTGGACAGGCTTTTGAGTCAGAAGATGAGTTACTCATCACTGTATTCCTAGCCTCTGACTTTGCATAACTTAATATTTAGCTAAAGTGAAGGATAGTTTCCTCTTTTGGTTCAATGCATCAATATATACAAATTCACATGCATATTCAAATACTAATTCAGTTGCCCCTTCTAGAAGACTGGTTTGATGTACAAATATAATTGCTGTACTGCCCATGATATCCTGCGGATTATTTGGAAACACAAGTCACCATTTGGCCCCATTAGGAACATTCATCTTATTTTGTGAGGCATAATTTATAGAGAAAAAAAAATCCCACATCTATCACGGAATCTTGTGTTCTCACCAATACCAACATGCCCCCAACCTAGTTGGGCTTGGAAGTAGACTTAATTAATCAGGGGGAGGGTGGTGGATGGCGAGTAAGTCTCTGACTAAGTCAATAGTGTGAAGGTAGGTTGCTTGCGGGCTCCTGTGTGTCAGGCAGTGGGATGGGCAAGACCTTGTTAAAAGGCACTTGGTGCTGGATTAAGGGGGCAGGCACAATGGGAGGAGGGTCCCACCAAGAGACACTCTATTGCCCTTGCTACTGAACAGCTTCCCCTCACTCCCTTCTTGCCATTACTCATCTCTTGCCTGGGATGATCCTAGCTCGCAGCTGGGGCCGTATGGACAGTACGTACCACTGTTGGGCTGTCAATCAACAAGAGACCTCAGTTGCTGCCGTAAGATTTTGGCCAGAGTTTTGAATTAAATTTATCCACTTGTTTCTCTTTTATGATCTTCAGTAACTTTGTAATTTTTGTTTACTTTGTATCTCAGATTTCTTTAGTGTCTATTTAGTCGTTGAGCAGGTTTTATTTTCTCCACCAAAATAATAGCAATACACTGCAGATGCTGGAGGCATGAAATATAAACAGAAAGTGCTGGAGAAACTCCTTTAACTTGTTTTTTCTTTCCCCAAATTAAAACCAAAAGAACTGTGGATGCTGTAAATCAGGAACAAAAACAGAAGCTGCTGGAAAAGCCCAGCAGGTCTGGCAGCATCTGTGAAGAAAAAATCAGAGTTAATGTTTTGGGTCCAGTGACCCTTCCTCAGAACAGTTAGGTTTTTCATTTAGTGGAATGAAGTGAGTTCAATCTTTGTGTTAAGTGAGTTAAGTTTGCCAGGAGGATATGTTTTGAATAGAGATAGTAAGAACTGCAGATTTGAATAATTGGATTTTCCAGGGCAGCCAATGTCTAAGAAATTCCCAGTCCTCTGTTTTGTTGCAAATTTAGTTGAAAACTGTTTCCCTGCTCAGAAACAGAAAATGGTCTTGATTTTGTGGTAGTGGTAATGTTGAAATTGCCAACACTAATTGTTAATAGGTAGAACAATTGAAAAGCAACTTCCAGAGTCCACATGTGATGTTAAACATGGAAATCTGGAAATTGCGGTCTGAGTTGCCATGCATTTTCTAAGGCTTTGCCAATATTTTGCCAGGAATTTCAACATTCATAACACTCACAGAAGGTTGAAGTTGTTGCACTTACGTGGTAGTAATAAACATGCCACAAAAGTTAGGATTTATCCCTTTAAGAGTACCTCCATTTTTAAGGCTGTGATAACCCTAAAATGCAAACCTCTATTATTTCGGTTTCTTTCATCTCTCTCTTAATCACCTCATTTTCCTCTTTATTTGGTTTTCTGTACACGGTTTGCAGTGAATTAAATACTCTCACTTCTTCTGGTTTAGACTCTATGCATTGGAAATGATATCTTGTAGCCCTAGCAAAATTCCAGATTATTTTGAAGACAACTGGGGGCAAACTCTCCACTGGTTGGAATCATACCTGGCACGTAGGACGATGATTGTAGTTGTTGGAACTCAGTCACCTCAGTTCCAGGGCTTCTCTACAGGACGTCCTCAGAGCAGTGTCCTAGGTCCAACCATCATCAGATGCTTAATCGATGACCTTCCCTCCATGATAATGTCAGAAGTGAGAATGTTCATTGATGATTGCACAATTTTCGCTTGAAAGTTTATCGTCATTCCTCTAGTAATACTGGATCAAAATCCTGGAACTCCCTCTCAGTCAGCAATGTGGGTGTACCAACGTCAAATTGATCACAGTGGTACAAGAAGGCAGTTTACCACCAACTTCTCAAGGACAATGAGGGACAGGCAACCTTTACTGGCCAAGCCAGCGACACACACATTCCATGAGGGAATGTAAAGAAATAGGACCTTCAAGGTTCCAGCAGTCTAGCCAGCAGCCTTTATTTCCAAGCTGCTGATGTTGCTGTCGTATAGCCTGGGATCATCTCAGTGGTGATCCTCTGGCTGTCTCAGGCCCAGCAGGCTCTGCCATGGATACAGAAGCTTCCTCTGCCATTGTAGAAACTTGAAGTGCACTGTTAATGGTTGACGAGCACAGATGCTCCTCCTCCTTCCTCACAAAGCTCACATTACCTCCCTGCTAACCTAAGCAGCGCGAGATCTTGAAGACTCTAGGTGCTTTGCATCACTGCTCCTTTGAACTCAAGGCATTGGTATGCAGACCTGTGAACATCACCAGTTTCCACTGACTATCCTGCTGAATGGGCTGTCCATGAGACTCACCAATCTCTCGATATGGAGAAGGCCATGCACGGGGAAAAGAGGGAGACTGCAACAGTCATCTTATGGATGGACTCCTCAGCTGCCCAAGCCAGGCTGTGGACACTCTCTGGAGGCTCTGCAGATTTCTAACTCATCTCATCCTGAATGTAGAGCATCTTTCACCCTATAGACAACTTCATAGTCTCATCATCAGCCAGCGGCTCACCATTAGCCTGACCTTCCACATTCCACTTACTGCCAATGGCCTCCGCTGTCATAGCCTCCAACAGCTAGTCAGGCACCGTGAGCCCCTCAGACCGGGTTGTGACCCTGAAAATATTCACAATTACATATTGACTGCTGTCTGTGCTGGTGAAGTGTTTTGGGGGAGTGCTGCAGCCTCCGAGGACCCCCCCCCCACCCACCGCTCCTGCAGAGACAGCAGTGCCCTGTTCCTGTGAAGAATGATCCCAGGGATGAAGGACTTATCATATGAGGAGCAGTTGAGGACTCTGTGTCTGCGCTTGATGGAGTTTAAAAGGATGAAAGGGATCCCTTTGAAACTTACAAAATACTGAGAGGCCTGGATTGAGTGGGTCTTAGAATCCTCACAGTGTGGAAATAGGCCATTCGCCCCAATAAGTCCACACCAACCCTCCAAAGTGCTTCCCACCCAGAACCATCCCTCTACCCCTGCATTTCCCATGGCTAATGCACCTAACCTACATGTCCTGAACACTATGGGCAATTTAGCACAGCCAATCCACCTAACTCACACATCTTTGGACTGTGGGAGGAAACCAGAACACCTGGAGGAAACCCACGCAGACACAGGGAGTATATGCAAACTCTATACAGATAGTCGCCAAAGTTGGGATCAAACCCGAGCCCCTGGTGCTGTGAAGTGGCAGTGCTAACCACTGAGCCATGCTGCCCATGGATGTGGGGACGAAGTTTCCACCACTGGGAGATACTAGGACCTGACAGCACAGCCTCAGAGTGAAGGGACGACCCTTTAGAACTGAAATGAGAAGGAATTTCTTCAGCCACAGGGTGGTGACTTGGTGGAACTCATTGACGCAGAGGACTGTTGTGAACAAATCATTGAATTTATTTAAGACAGAGAGAGATAGATTCTTGACTAGCAAGGGGGTCAAGGTTACAGGGAGAAGGCAGCAGAATGGGGTTGAGAAACATACTGCCATGATCAAATGGTGGACCAGACTCGATGGGCCGAATGGTCTAATTCTTCTCCTATATCTTATGGTCTCATGATTGACTTGTGTGAGAGAAAAGAATACTCGCAGGATTTAGGGCTAATTATTCTGAAGAAACACAAACTAAGACCTTCTTTGGGGAATCTCTCAATTGGCTGAAGTAACTTCAGAGTGAGATCATCAGAACCCTGGATTTAAGTGATTTATATCTCATGAAGGATGGCAAGTCGCGAAATAGTAACAGCTAAGAAATACATAAACATATACAAAATAAACGAGGGGCAGATTATTATGGGGCTGTGCTTTACTTTTATCTTTTCATTCTTTCATGGGATGATTGCTGCTGGCAAGGCTGGCATGTGCAGTAGGCCCCTAATTGCCCTTCAGAAGGTGGTGTTGAGACACCTTCTTGAGTTGCAATGCTCCACCTGGTGTCGGTACATAAACACCACTTTAAGATCTCAGAATTCACTTTAATGCTTCTTCCATTCAAATGTACATATATATATGTATAGTTCATATATCACTGTAGCAAATGCCTCAAACTGGGTCCACTGAAAGACAACAAACAATCCATTCGTCCAAGCTTTCCTTTGGAGTAAGTACTTTGAACACAGCAAGTATTCATTTTAATTGGCAATGATGCATCCTGTAAATACTTCAGAATTAAAGTTATTAATCCAACTTTAAGAGTTTTTTTTATTAGGTGATAAGAGGGTGTAGAACTAGTCCTTCGAGTTCCATAGCACTTGATGTACTGAACAGAAAAGGCAGGAAACTATGCAAAATCTATTCATTCTTCATTGCTTTACTTCATTTGCTTAGAGTACTTTCCATCTGCAGAGCTTGTAATAGACCTGTTGCAGCAGTGACTCAGAGTCACGCTCATAAAACAGTAATCTAAGGCTAAACTGCTTCCATAAAACCAGCAGGCTTTCCCATTAGGGTATATCAGGAATTAATCTTTGCCTGCATAATCATTCTGTTGAAGCAGTTTCTCATGTTCAAATGTTTTTCTCTTCCCTAAGTATGCTGACAGCATCCACAACTATGCCACCTCAGACCCTCCACTGTCTATGGTTTGTTACACTATTTGTCCAACATCTACAACTGGATGAGCAGAAATTTTCTCCAACTAAATATTGGAAAGACTCATTGTCTTTGCACACTGCCTCAAGCTCTGTTTCCTACCTGTTGACTAACCTAATGTTTCCCATTTCCAGCCTTACCTCAGCGCATCTGCTGGTGTAACACCTGTGCAGGCCTCATCCCTCCAGAATTGAATCTTCCAATGCAGTCTTGGCTGGTCTCCCACTTTCAACCCTCTATAAATAAAACTCAGTTGCTCTTCTCTTAGCCCTCACAATGTTTTGTTTACCTGCCACCCCAGTGCTTTTGACCCATATTGTTTCCTGCTCTGACAACACCTGTATGTTAAAATTTCCATTGTTGTTTTAAAATTCCTCCATGGCTTCATCTTTTCTTAAACCAATAAATCCCAACCCTCTGAGATCACTGCATCCCTCTAATTCAGGCCTCTCATGCACCCCAAATTTATCTTATCCACCACAGGTTTGAAGCCTTAGAACTCCAACTCTGAAACTATTCACCTCTCTGTCTCTCTTGTTCTCCTTTATGACACTCCATAAAACAGATTTTTAACCAAGATAACAAGCATGGGGCTGGATGAACACAGCAGGTCAAGCAGCATCATAGGAGCAGGAAAACTTGACGTTTCGGGCCTAAACCCTTCTGATGAAGGGTTT
>JAHRHZ010000016.1:46180568-46191476 GCA_024137785.1 Ginglymostoma cirratum | reverse complement strand
CCCCCTCTCTCCCTATTTATTTCAGAACCCTCTTCCCCTCCCCCATTTCTGATGAAGGGTTTAGGCCCGAAACGTCAAGTTTTCCGGCTCCTATGACACTGCTTGACCTGCTGTGTTCATCCAGCCCCATGCTTGTTATCTCGGATTCTCCAGCATCTGCTGTACCTTTTATCTCTGTTGACCACCCCCCGCTCTGAGAACTAGAACAGAAACATACAAAGAGGAGCACCTCACCCTATAATCTGTAAAAAGAAGTGTGAAATGTGGTGTAACCTGCTTTTCAGCAACTTCTAGTGGTTACATAAAATAAATCTCCACCACTCACTTTAAAATCAACAAGTAACAATGTATTTATCTAACTCTAACAATGTATAAATTAATAAAACTATTAACAAACTGATAAATCCCTTCTAACTACTAACTATGACGGAATAAAGCAAAATTCTAATGGTATGCTGTTCCAATAAATGCAAGTCCTACTTATGTAAAAAAAAATTTAGGTTCTCAAAATTACAGCCAGGTTACATTCCTTCTGGAATGTTCTGTGCCTCTTCCGTCGATTCTTCTGTCAGGAATATTAATTAGTTGTGACGTTGGTACCATTGTTATTTAGATGGTGCTTTCTCTAAGACATAGAGGAGGCTGTGAGAGCCAACAATTCTCTGTTAGAGCTGAGGGCTGCTAGCTCTGGTGGATGGCGGTTAGCTCTGAGGCTTTGTCCAACAACTCACTTCTTTTTATACCCCGATGACATTTCAATATTTCTTAGTGTAGAATTGGCCCTATGTTGTCAAAACCATCAGATTTAAATTTAATAGGTTTTTGGTTTCTATGTGCCAAGTTCGAGTTGGTTGGCTAAGTTCAAAAGCTTGTTGTCTTGGTAAAAACTGCAGCTTAGACTGCTAACTATCTGGCCTTTCAATACAAATGTTTCAATTTGGGCGCTTTCTATATACTTGCAAACTTTCAAGCTGCTGCTCACAGCTATCCACTTTAAATCTCCAAGCACAGAAAAAGTGCCCGATTTTTTAAAGGGACTATACAATGCTTTCCCCCCTAGCATTTTATAAACCCCAAATTCTAACTTCCTGCCTCACAATCCATAAGCACTCTACCTAATTTCGCAACACTATCCTTGTACTCGATGCCCCTTTCCAATGAAGACAAACATGCCATTGGCCTTTTTTGCTACCTTATCTACCGGTGCTGCCACCTCCCGTGATAAATGGGCCTGTACACCCAGATCCCTCTGCATATCAACACTCCCAAGGGTTCTGCTATTCACTGTATAATTTCCACCCGTACTTGACCTTCCAAAATGCGTCACCTCACATTTGTGCAGATTAAACTCCATCTGCCTTTTTTCTGCCCATCCCTCCAACTGATCCATATTGTGCTGTAACCTCTCACAATCCTCCTTACTAACGCAACTCCACCAATCTTTGTATCATCCCCAAACTTACTAATTTGATCAACCACATTTTCCTCCAAATCATTTATTTAGACCACAAACAGCAGAGGTCCTAGCACTGATCCCTGTGGAACACCATTAGTCACAACCCTCCATTCCAAAAAGCATCCTTCCACCACTACCGTCTGTCTCTTATGACTAAGCTAGTTCTGTATCCTTCTTGCCAGTGCACCCCTAATATCATGTGACTTCACCTTTTGTACCAGACTGCCATGAGGGTCATTTTCAAAGGCTTAACTCGTCAAAGGGTTATGGAGAGCATGCAGGTGTTGTCCTTGCTTCAGACTCTTTGACCAGTTATGTACTAAAAACACTTTACTCAAGTGTTCTTGTCATTGAGACAGACACAGAATTCCATTTGTGGTTCAACTCAATTTCATTAACAATGTATCTTTTAATTAAAAATACGATGTGAGAATTTCCCAAGTTCCCACAATATTTACTTTACATCCAGGGATTTTGTGTTTCTATGATTCTATCTAGCTCTACCTGTCTGAGGAATGATATTATCCACAATGATCCGCCTGTTTTGGCCATTGGAATCTCCATCCTCTCTAACGTAATGCTGGCTCTCATCCACGAAAGTGGGTCTCGCAGGTCAAGGCCAATCTTCTTGGGTTGCCGCACAGTCTTCTGCCATGAGTCTTGCAGCAAGTCTTTGCTGATGGAGTGATTTCCAGGTGTGTGTTTTTAATCCCCCCTCTCACCCCAATCTTCCAGAATGTTCTGTGGATTTTAACCAATGGGGTCATGCGCTGAGTTCAAATCATCCAATGAGGTCGTGCCAACACTCTTCACTGCTAGGATGCTGGGAGGTGTAAAATGCACTGCTTAGGCAGTCAAGATGCTAGAACGCCTTATCTACATTTCTCTAGTACACAGCCTTTAACAATAATGCAAAGGCCCCAACTCTCTTCCCTCCCTCCACATCGTGTCTGAAATATCTAGACCCTGGATTGTTGAGCTGCCAGTCCTGAACTTCCTTCAGCCATTTCTTAGTGATTGCAACAATATCATATTCCCGCATGCTGACCACGCACTATGTCCATCAGCCTTACCAGTCAAACTCCTTGAATTAAGAGATATAATTTAGCTTTTCAGATCTCCCATGCGCTATATCATGCCAATGATTTCTCTACTGACTCACCTGTTCTAGCATTCCTTCTATATCTGATTGGACCTTGTTCCTGACTTTACATCTATTCTGAGCCCCATTCCCCTGCCTGATCAGCTAAAAACTTCCCCACCAGCGTAACCAACCCTCTCAGCAAGGATATTGAACACATTCCAGTTCAGGTGCAAGCCGCCCAGCTTGTACAGTTCCCACTGACCCCAGAATCTGTCCCAATGATCAAAAATCCTAAAGTCCTTCCTCTTAAATAATCCGTTTAATCATGTGTTTATTTGATCTATCTTCCTATTCCTATACTCAGTAGCGTGTGGTA
The DNA here is from genome assembly GCA_024137785.1 of Ginglymostoma cirratum. Lineage (NCBI taxonomy): Eukaryota > Metazoa > Chordata > Chondrichthyes > Orectolobiformes > Ginglymostomatidae > Ginglymostoma > Ginglymostoma cirratum. Next base: position 46,188,560 of record JAHRHZ010000016.1, on the reverse strand, counting down.
CTTGAAGTAATCTGGAGATTACAACCTTGGTAACTTTTCCCTTTAATCGACTACTTAACTCTTCAAATTCCTCTGGAGAACCTCATTTCTTTTTTTTAAATCCATGGTATTTGTATTGACAGATGGGCCAATGGACCAAGGAGTGGCAGATGGAGTTTAATTTAGATAAATGTAAGGTGCTACAGTTTGGAAAGGCAAATCAGGGCAGGCATGGTAAGATCCTGGGGAGTGTTGCTGAACAAAGAGACTTGGAGTGCAGGTTCATAGTTCCTTGAAAGTCGAGTCCCATGTAGACGAGACCGTAAAGAAAGTGTTTGGTGTCCTTGCCTTTATTGGTCAGTGCGTCGAGTATAAGAGTTGAGAGGTCATGTTGTGGCTGTACAGGACATTGGTTAGGACACTTTTGGAATTCTGTGTGCAATTCTGGTCTCCCTGGTATAGAAAGGATGTTGCGAAACTTGACAGGGTTCGTGGAAGATTTACAAGGATGTTGCCAGGGTTGGAGGGTTTGAGCTATAGGGAGAGGCTGAATAGGCTGGAGCTATTTTCCCTGGAGCTTCAGAGGCTAAGGGATGACCTTATAGAGGTTTATAAAATCATGAGGGACATGGATAGGGTGAATAACCAAGGTCTTTTCCCCAGGGTCGGGGAGTCCAAAACTAGAGGGCATAGGTTTAAGGTGAGAGGGGAAAGATTTAAAAAGGACCTGAGGGTAACTTTTTCATGCAGAGGGTGGTGCATGTATGAAATGATCCTCCAGAGGAAATTGTGGAGGCTGGTACAATTACAACATTAAAAAGGCACCTGGATGAATATATGAATAGGAAAGGTTTAGAGAGTTATGAACCAAATGCTGGCAAATGGGACTAGCTTCATTTAAGATATCTAGTCGGAATGGATGAGTTGGACTGAAGTATCTGTTTCCATGCTGTACAGCTCTATGACTCTCCAACAGGAACTGCAATGCCTGGCTGTTCACTCACCCCTTCAGAATGCTCTCTGAGCCACTGGGAGACATCCCTGACCCCGGCAGAGTGGCTAGAATGTAAACCACTACTGCAAACAATCATAGTAAAGTGATTAAGACCAATAATTTCAATGTTTCAAAAGAACATAGGACATAGAACACAGAACATTACAGTGCAGGACAGGTCCTTTGCCCCTCGATGTTACTCCTACCTGTGAAACCAATCTGAAGCCCATCTAACCTATACTATTCCATTATCATCCATATGTTTATCCAACGACCATTTAAATGTCCTTAAAGTTGGCGAGTCTACAACTGTTGCAGGCAGGGAATTCCACGCCTTTACTACTCTCTGAATAAAGAACCTACCTCTGACATCTGTCCTAAATCTATCACCCCTCAATTTAAAGCTATGTCCCCTCGTGCTAGCCCTAACCATCCGAGGAAAAAGGCTCTCACTGTCCACCCTATCTAATCCTCTGATCATCTTGTAAGTCACCTCTTAACCTTCTTCTCTCTAATGAAAACAGCCCCAGGTTCCTCAGCCTTTCCTCATAAGACCTTCCCTCCATACCAGGCAACATCCTGGTAAATCTCCTCTGCACTATTTCCAATGCTTCCACATCCTTCCTATAATGCGGCGACCAGAACTGTACGCAATAACTCCAAGTGCGGCGGCACCAGAGTTTTGTACAGCTGCAACATGACCTCATGGCTCCGAAACTCAATCCCTCTACCAATAAAACCTAACACACCGTACACCGTCCTAACAGCCCCATCAACCTGGGTGGCAACTTTTAGGGTTCTATGCACATGGACACCGAGATCTCTCTGCTCATCCACACTACCAAGAATCTTACCATTAGCCCAGTACTCTGTATTCCTGTTACTCCTTCCAAAGTGAATCACCTCACACTTTTCCGCATTAAACTCCATTTGCCACCTCTCAGCCCAGCTCTGCAGCTTATCTATGTCCCTCTGTAACCTGCAACATCCTTCTGCACTATCCACAACTCCACCTACTTTAGTGTCATCCACAAATTTACTAACCCATCCTTCTACGTCCTCATCCAGGTCATTTATGAAAATGACAAACAGCAGTGGCCCCAAAACAGATCCTTGCGGTACACCACTCGTAACTGAACTCCATTATGAACATTTCCCATCAACCACCACCGTCTGTCTTCTTACAGCTAGCCAATTTCTGATCCAAACCGTTAAATCACCCTCAATCCCATGCCTCCGTATTTTCTGCAATAGCCTACTGTGGGGAACCTTATCAAATGCTTTACTGAAATCCATATACACCACATCAACTGCTTTACCCTCATCCACCTGTTTGGTCACCTTCTCAAAGAACTCAATAAGGTTTGTGAGGCATGACCTACCCTTCACAAAACCGCATTGACTATCCCTAATCAAATTATTCCTTTCTAGATGATTATAAATCCTATCTCTTACAATCCTTTCCAACACTTTACCCACAACCGAAGTAAGGATCACTGGTCTATAATTACCAGGGTTGTCTCTACACCCCTTCTTGAACAAGGGGACAACATTTGCTATCCTCCAATCTTCTGGCACTATTCCTGTAGACAATGATGACATAAAGATCAAAGCCAAAGGCTCTGCAATCTCCTCCCTAGCCTCCCAGAAAATCCTAGGATAAATCCCATCCTGCCCAGGGGACTTATCTATATTCACACTTTCCAGAATTGCTAACACCTCCTCCTTATGAACCTCAATCCCGTCGAGTCAAATAGCCTGTATCTCAGTATTCTCCTCAACAACATTGTCTTTTTCCTGTGCGAATACTGATGAAAAATATTCATTTAACACCTCTCCTATCTCTTCGGACTCCACGCACAACTTCCCACCACTGTCCTTGACTGGCCCTAATCTTACTCTAGTCATTCTTTTATTCCTGACATACCTATAGAAAGCTTTAGGGTTTTCCTTGATCCTCCCTGCCAAAGACTTCTCATGTCCCCTCCTGGCTCTTCTTAGCTCTCTCTTTAGGTCCTTCCTGGCTAACTTGTAACTCTCAAGCACCCTAATTGAGCCTTCACGCCTCATCTTTCCTTCTTCCTCTTGACAAGAGATTCAACTTCTTTAGTAAACCACGGTTCCCTCACTCGACCACTTCCTCCCTGCCTGACAGGCACATGCTTATCAAGGACACGCAGCAGCTGTTCCTTGAACAAGCTCCACAGTTCAATTGTGCCCAGCCCCTGCAGTTTCCTTCCCCATCCTATGCATCCTAAATCTTGCCTAATCGCCTCATAATTACCTTTCCCCCAGCTATAACTCTTGCCCTGCGGTATATACCTATCCCTTTCCATCGTTAAAGTAAACGTAACCGAATTGTGGTCACTATCACCAAAGTGCTCACCTACCTCCAAATCTAACACCTGGCCTGGTTCATTACCCAGTACCAAATCCAATGTGGCCTCGCCTCTTGTTGGCCTATCTACATACTGTGTCAGGAAACCCTCCTGCACACATTGGACAAAAACTGATCCATCTAAAGTACTCGAACTATAGCATTTCCAGTCAATATTTGGAAAGTTAAAGACCCCATAACAACTACCCTGTTACTTTCGCTCCTATCCAGAATCGTCTTTGCAATCCTTTCCTCTACATCTCTGGAACTTTTCGGAGGCCTATAGAAAACTCCCAACAGGGTGACCTCTCCTTTCCTGTTTCTAACCTCAGCCCATACTACCTCAGTAGATGAGTCCTCATCAAACGTCCTTTCTGCCACCGTAATACTGTCCTTGACTAACAATGCCACACCTCCCCCTCTTTTACCACCTTCCCTGATCTTACTGAAACATCTAAACCCCGGAACCTGCAACAACCTTTCCTGTCCCTCCTCTGTCCATGTCTCCGAAATGGCTACAACATCAAAGTCCCAGGTATCAGCGCATGCTGCAAGTTCACCCACCTTATTCCAGATGCTCCTAGTGTTGAAGTAGACACAAAACTAGACATGAGAGAAAAGGGAATAGAGTATATGCTGAAAGACTGTGGGATAAATAGATTAGGAGGAGACATGTGTAGAATATAAACTCCAGAATTGTTGGGCAGGAGCAATCTATTTGTGCTGTCTTTTCTATGTAATTTTACGTATCTTTCCCTTTGTTATCTTTTCTGGTTGTTGCTCTATCCTCTCCCGCTCTCTTCCCCTTTGTTTCCTGTTGGCTGTGGTTCACTGGGTGTTTGCTTGTAGGGTGTATCATGCCAAACGCCACATTGTAAGGACAGTAGCACATGCAGAGTGAAGGAAGTGCTGGAAATAAACAATAAAAGCAACATGTGACATCAATCATCAGATAGCACTTATTTCATGCCAGTGGTGCCATCGTTCAGATCAAAGCTCTGGCAAAATTTACTTTGCAGAGTCGAACAGCTGTTTAAAGCTGTCATGAACCTTTCATTGGTTGGCTGCTGACAGATAACACGAAGAGCATTAGCACAGAGACAGTGGTGGGAGGATGAATGCAGTTACCTATCAATTCTGTTTTAGGACAGAATGCCAGACTGCTGTAGCAAGCTCCTTTGCAAACTACACAGCCATGACTACAGCTGTCTGAGCTTTCATTGTCGTAGCCAAATACTGGGTGCAGGGCGACTGCTTTTGCTGAAATGTAAGCTATGACTCTGGTTATAAAATCCGCGCTATGGTTGCCTCCACAAGCACTTTGCTAGAAAGGATTAGTTCCAAAATCTCCACAAAGCCCTTTGCCAATTTGGTGCTGAACTACCCCATGTTCGTCATTGTCAATTGCAGGCTTCCTGCCAGGCATTTCACTGTACCCAGCATTTTGCCATGAATATGCAACCATGTTCTTTACAGGCTGCCCTTTCCAAAAATGCATTTGAAGATGCATTCACTGACTTGGCCATTCAGGTGAGAATATTGAAATTTTAGTTGGGCCCTGAATCATGTCTTCAGTGTATTGACTCCAGGAATAAGTATAGAATATAGAAGCTATATTCTCCCATCATCTCTTGACCATGTTCCTGGATGTTCTCCTAGCTCCCTGCTAATATAACACCTCTCTAATTTTCTACCTATTCCAGAAGGCCTCCAGTACAGTGTTGAAAAAAACATTGCAGCTCATTCTATCATGTTGTGTAGACTTTACTGCACCAGGCCTGGTCCAGAACTTGCAATGGATGTCAATTCCTGCTCTAGCTACAGTCCATCCCCACTTTCCTACCTTGAAGAAGTGCAGGCTAGCTTTAACTGGTACCAGCAAGTTATAGTTTGGGTGCTGTCCTGCTAACTGCAGCCTTTGAACAGCACTGTAGTTTGTCTCTTACACTGATCTCATTGTTAGAGACATGGGATAGATAGGCACTATCTTCCCAGCATTTTATCCAGGAATTGTTACTCTTGTTTAGCGTTTGGTGAGGCTCAGTGTCTAATGGCAAAATCCACCCCATCACTGCCCCTCAAAGAAATCCCCCCACAAATATCCCCTACTCAATTAACCTCTTTGCTAAATAATGAATGAATTAGCTTTATTGTCACTTGTACTCACATGAGTGCATTGAAAAGTTTACAAGTCGCCACTCATGGCGCCAACTTAGTTACAAAAGTACCTAGTTACAGATTCTTGAGTACAAATTCTTCCCAAACAAAATAGGAAAATAAAGAAACAAAGAGTCCAGCAGTACAGACCTTCTAAAGTACAAAATCGTAGTAATATGTTAGAAAAATATATAGAGAAATAAAAAGTTTAGAATAACTGTCCTTCCACAACAATATAATAGAAAAAGAAATTTAAAAAAAGAGAATTTAAAACAAAGTTCACTTAGCCTATGTTACAGTGCTGGGCTAAAGGCCCGACTTTCCCCCACCTCCCCGCCCCCACCATTGGAATCCCAGGCCAGACTCATCACAAAGAAAATGCCACATAGGGTCACAGATTGACTGAAGCCTCCACAGGGAGACCCAGACTGATGTTGATGAAAACAGCCACCAGGAATCCCAGGCTGGTCCAGACCAACCATGCCACCACGAAGGTGCTGCAGCCACCTCAAGGAAAATCTGAGCCATTGGAATCCTGGGCCCGGACCCACCTCCTCTTTAGCTGCCACTGAAGTGGCCCTAGTCGAAGGACCCACCAGGACACAGCCACATGGAACGGCTGGATCCACCCCACATACTCCACTGCAGCAGTCCAGACACCTCAGTTAGAGACGCCACTACCCAACTCCAAACCCAACTAATCACTTCTATCTTCAACCAACTCAATCACCGGGCACACTTGATCTCCTGACTCACTTGATTACCCAAATCACCCAACTATCTCGATCACCTGATACACTCACTTACCCAATCGACTTGATCACCCTGCTCACTGTCTCATTAGACAGACTCACCCACTCAACCTTTCTCCTTCAATCCACCCAGTTGTAAAATAGGGGCATGCCCTCTGGGCTGCCCCTCTTTCCTGGTCTTCTCCTTGGTCACTTTGCTGAGGTTTTGTTTTTTTCAGTCAGATGGGAAGTCTGAGCTGAATGGTCACAAAACAGTAAACATGGTTTAATCAGTGCAGTCTGCAGCATTGCACGTAGCATGGCCATAGATTGAAAGATCTGGCCCAATACCTTCTTCTACCATGGTGCATTCTTTCTCAGTGCTAGATCCAGTTGAGTATCATCAACAAACTTTGAAATTGGATTACATATTCCTAAATCCAAATCAATTCATTTAAATTACAGATAACAGTGGATTTGTGTGCTTTCTCCAGTCTAAATAACTACTTTTGACCTCTGCTCTCTGCTTTTTTTAAGCTAATTTGGTATATATTCATCTAATCATCCCGTCTCCTGCTGCCCAAACCATTGAACTGAGCGTACCATGAGGTATTTTATTGCACTAGAATGAACAGAAAGCTCACAGATAGAGAGAGGTAAATCCAGGAATGTGAAGATGTTCAAACAGAGGGTATATCCTGCTACTGAACAGCTTTCTTAGAAGTGAAGATGTGTAACTAAAACGGACCATTTTAAGGCTTTGTATATGTGCAGAAGCATTAACTATCTTCAGTTTTAAAATGCAATGTGAAAACAATCTATTTTTGCACACCTTATTCACAGTATTCATTTATTCTAAATTGTCACAGCCAAAGGATTGTCTTTACACAAGAAAGATCTACATAGATTTTGCAAATGTATGTAAAGTATAGAAATTAATCATAAATGCTGAAGAGAGGGTGAGGGACATGAATCTAGCAGCTGTGTACCACAGCATTTAGCAGGTTCACACTCAGACATTACGCAAAAGAGTCATTAAGTTATAAAATTGTTAACACCAGTCCATTTGGGAGATGGAAGATAGTTTCCAAAATTGTAGAACTGAAGTAGGTACAATACACTAGTAGTTGAGCAGCTGGATGAAATCACTAGATTCAAAGTAGTTACAGCATTCAAGCATCGGAAAGAGTGCAAAAGAAAACAATCTGGACTAGGAATGGAAAGCTTCTTCTCTCAAAAGCCCAATGTGTCTTAATATGTGCTTTTTGAAACTGAAATGTTGACACTGGATGTTGCTGTATCCCAGATCATGCGAGGTGAGCTAATGGCTGTGAGCCAAATTGCACCCATGAATTATATTTGGAAAGAAACATCTTTGCTTTGGAACTACAGGATGTGAGTGAGGGGACTGGGGTCACAGAAGGGACTGTAAACTACACACAATTTCCTTCTCAACCTGTGGAGATGTTCACCCTCATTGAAAATGTTACCTTCTTTATCAAGTCGAAAGAATCCCTAAATCCATCCAGCAAGCCTATCAAAACTTGCGTACCATTTGACCACAATTTTCCTTTCGCATGTCGGTGAAATTATTTAAGGATGTAAATAGCTTTACAGTAAAATGGACACCTTGCCAAACTTACATACCTCAACTGACAATCTAATAAAATATACAGAGATAGTAGGAACTGCAGATGCTGAGAATCTGAGATAACAAGGTGTAGAGCTGGCTGAACACAGCAGGCCCAGCAGCA
>JAHRHZ010000016.1:46168962-46180168 GCA_024137785.1 Ginglymostoma cirratum | reverse complement strand
TGCTGCTGGGCCTGCTGTGTTCAGCCAGCTCTACACCTTGTTATCTCTAATAAAATGTACAGTCTGGTTTCCTATGAATCATTATTGTTTTTTCAAAAAGTATCCTCATTGACTTCATTCGACATTGTACACTGAAACTGATGACCAAGGCAGAGTTCAGGTCAATCGTGGTTGGAAAACTCAGCTAGATTTGAGAAATGACTTAGGGAGTACAGTAGGGGCAAGAGGAAGTAGAGGATGCTTTAAGCAGGGTCAAATTTGGAACTGAAAACCCTAATGCATGATAAATCAGTATTTGATACATCATTATTCTGCTTCAATCTTTTCCACATAGTAATGGCTTAATTCTGGAGCATTGGAATAAGGCAATGGGATGGCACACTGTGTTCATTGGCTCTCTTATCATTACAGTCCACACCCTTCCTATAAAATGTCATTTGAAGAATTACTAAATTTAAGGGATCTATTCCTTGGCCCAGGGTTTGGTTGTTCCTAACAATGAAAACTTCAAATATTTTTTCACTGAAACTCAAAACACTTTGGACTTTTTAAATCCAAGGAATAACTCTCAAGTTGACACAAATGAGAACAAATGGCAGTGTAAACACATGCAAATACAACTGTTGCCTCCACATGGTGCTTTAACCATTACACCTACATTCTACTTTAAACTCCATAAAATTTGATTATATAGTGAAACATAAATTGTGCTGCTCTGTGTGGGTAATGCCATACCAACCTTTAAAGGATATCGTTATGGCTGAGATAAGATGAGTGAACTGATTCCTTTCCTTGTCCCACTCCACTTGTCAACAAATCTTGAATTTAAAAAGGGAGGTGATATTGGCAATTATATACTTCAGACTATATGTAGTTCAGCATCAGAAAAAAGTCAGCCAGGTTCCCTAAGTAATGAATAAGGAATAAGTTTATTGCAAACAAAAGTGACTCAAGCAAAGATACAAAAATTATCAACAAACATTTTAAACAGTGCAAATATATATAACTGCTCTTCTTGAAAACTAACACACATGCAAGCTCCAAGTCTGTGGCAAAAAAAGATTTTAAAACTCTGCAGTGTTACATAAATATACTTTAACTTAGTAACAGTTGATTTCAGGAAAAATAATTATTCAGATTTTCCGACTGTTGGTCTTCAGCCGAAGTCACTTTGCTTACTAGCTGTTGGCCTTGTCATTTCTTCCTGGGTCCATTATGGCTAGCTGAATTTATTTTTCTGGAGACTCAAGTATAGTTTTCAAATTCACACTAAGGAACATTTCGAATGGATGTGATGAGATTTTCTTCAGGGTTCTTAACTCTCAAAATTTGATGAGAAGAGCATCACAGAAAGAAAGGGAGAAATGGTAAAGGCTGTGTTTTTCCAGGCAAGTTATCTTTCTGACTGCCTATGTTCGAGTCTAATAGCCTTATCATAGTCACAAACTGGATGCTGTGGCTCTCACTGAAATTATTGTAGGCTAGTGACTCCAGTCAGGCAGCTTTTGTCTTTACACTTGCAACATCTTACCTTGTTGCAGCTATTCTCCTTGGCTTCGCAAACTGTTATTTGCAAGAAATTCAAGATAAGGTGTCCAATAAATGATATTCTGAATTAACATTCAGGAATGATAATTCATCTTGATAACAATTAGTATCATGAGCCAAAATATATGGAAGTTTGTTTTTGTCTAATCTCATCTTGAGGGTAGTTTTTTAGAGAGGCAATGGCATAATGCTATTGTCACCAGACTAAGATTTCAGAAACACAGCTAAGTTTCTGGGGACCTGCATTGAAATCCTGACATGGCAGCTGAGGGAATTTAAATTCAATAAAGAATCTGGAATTAAAAGTCTAATGATTATAATGAAAGCATTGTTGATTGTCAAGAAAAACCCATCTGGTTCATGCCCTTCAGGGAAGGAGATCTGTCATGTTTACCTGGTCTGACCTACAAGCGACTCTAGACCCACAGCATATGCTTTTATCTGCCTTCTGGGCAATTAGGGATGGGCAACAAATGCTGGCCTAATCAGTGATGCCCTCATCCTGTGCATGAGTAAAAAAAAAGTTACAACGTATTCCAGATGAAAGAAATGTTCCACTTGTGCTAATGCATTACTAGAGTAATCAGGACAGGGCTGGGGGATTTTTGGCTGTCTCTGAATTTTCCACAAGAACTTGGCCTTTATATCCTACCCCTGTGTACATTGTTTTATTTTGTTTTTTATTTAAACTAGGCTGTCTACTCAAGCACAGTTGGAGTCTTGCTCTCTCAACCATGAATTCAAAAGACAGCAAAGCATTTGAATCCAACAAAAGAATTTGCTTGCTGATTCCCAGCTTCAGATTTATTACTACGACAGATTTTCTGGCCTTGTATTACTGCTGGAGTAGTCTTGCTTTCAGATTCCCTGGCAGTAAAGTTTCATTTTGGTCATTTTAATGTTTTATCCAAATATTTTAAACTGTTGGTGGTTCTTGTAACAAGTTTTATTTTCTGTTGGCAATGACACATTACTGGTCATGAAGAGGAAAATTCAAACCTTGAAGTGTAAAGTGACCAGTCTGATAAACTCTTTTTTAATAGACAAAAATAGAAAGCCTTTCAAGAGTTTTCTAAATCTTTCAAGATGCCTCCCCAAAGAGGATTTCAATCTACTCAAGTATAAAGTCACTTGATGTAAAGTGATCTCCATTCCTCCTACAAGTGTAACCAATATAGATCAAAGCCAACCAGGCCCTTGTTAAAGCAAACCAAACAGCACATGTATGAGAACGGAATGGATGCCTCTTCAAAATAATATTCATTCTTCAATCTATATTTACCCCACTCTTAATTTTTACTTAATCTATCATACACCTGACTTTAGAGTTATGGAGCAATAAATAAACAAAGTGAACTACAAGGTGATCTGAAAATACTCATCAGTATTTGAATATTATATTTCAAATCCTCTCCACACACTCCAGGAGTTCAGACAACTCTCCCTGCAGTAGTACAAACCAATTGTCTGTTATCCACAGTTTTTCCAGTGAATTGTATCAGCAAGCAACATTCCTGTTGGAAAGGTAGATGTTGGCTGTACGAGTTATTGCCAATCATAGGTCTGAAGATGCTCTTTTTTATTCACTCACAGGATGTGGGCATCACTGGCTACGCCAGCATTTATTGCTCATTCCTAATTGTCCAAAGGACAATTAAGAGCCAACCACATTGCTGTGGATCTGGAGTAACATGCTGGCCAAGCCACATAAGGATGACAGGTTTCATGGTTATCATTAGACACTTAATTCCAGATTCTTTACTGAATTCAAATTCCACCATCTGCCATGGTGGGATTTGAACCAAGGTTTCTGCAACATTAGCTGATCATTCTGGATTAACAGTTGAGCAATAATACCACTAGACCATTGCCTCCTCTCAAATAATAAACAATGAATTCAGTAGCTCCCCTAGTGTTCAGAGTACCTTCCTATTCATATACTCACGGACAGCATGCTGAGAGGCATGCACACAGCAACTTTGTAGAATGTGAATTAAAGAGTGGGCTCACACTTTCTGGCCTACCATAGTGTCAAATTTGCCTCTCTACAGGATTGCCTGAACCCGCAGCCTGGACGAGATGAGTGGGGGCATGCAGACCCCAGAGTCTGCATGAAGCATTGCCCTCAGTGCCAGTCTGCTACCAGAAGGCCATTTCCAACAGTACTGCCAATACCGCTGGGAACCCACAGGGTGACTGTCCAGTCAACCTCTGATCCATGGGCTTGATTAATCTTTCAATTGCCTTGACCGATTTTTGAGTTTGGTGAAGGTTGAGTCAGGGGTGCAACACCAAAGTTGCTTGGGCATGGGACAGAGCCAGCAAACCAGCAAGTAGACAAGTGCCATGAAATTATGTGCTCATGCACCATTGGTGATGGTTTCATATCAGGACAAATACCCAATCCTAGGTATGTTGAGTAAAAGATTGACTGCTGGGAAAAGAAGGACCTGTCACAATGTTATTTAATGGACAGATCAGGAAGGCAATGATCTAGTGGTATTATCAGTAAACTATTAATATAGAAACTTGGCTAATCTCGGCAGATTGTAGAATTTGAATTCAATAAAGAATCTGGAATTAGATGTCTAATGATGACAATGAAACCATTGTTGATTGTTGGGGAAACATACCTGGCTCACTACCATCTTTTAGGGAAGGAAATTTGCCATCGTTACCTGGCCTGTCCTACATGTAACTCCAGACTCACAGCAATGTGGTTGACTCTAAGGGCAATTAGGAATGAGCAATAAATACTGGCCAAGCCAGGAACACCCAAATCCCATGAGTGAATAAAACACAAAAGATAGGCGGACCATGGCAGTCCACCGGTGACATCGGGAATTAGAATTAGTTTGCATTATGACTATCAACATTAGACTATTCCAAAAAAGCATTATTCAAAAATTATGACCATGGGAAATGAGGTTTTGTGGACTGGAAGTGCAGAATGTGGTTCTACTCCCTCCTCTGACTCAGCAAATTGTGGTTTCAAGTCACATTGGGGTTTCTATCCCTCCTGGAGTAGTCGGATGCCTGCTTAAATGGGCCTCCATCTCCCAAGAACTCTGATGGTGCTGAATCAGTCATAAAAATCACCATGATCAACCACCAGAACTGGAAGAAACTACAACTCTTATTATGAGGCATTAATACACTGTGGCACCACTTCCTGTGCAATGCCACCCAATCAAATTCAAGCATTAAGGCAAAAAAATGGAGCAACTTGGCTGGGATTTTGGCAGATTTCCCAGAGGGGTCTAATATGGGCAATGAGCTTTTGCTCAAATGTGATTGGCGCGAAAGGAGTTTGATGGGATTAGAAATAGACAGCTCTGATGCTACCACTCCCAGTAACTCAAAGGAATTTTAATCCCCTCCTGCCTGGTCTGAGCAGTCTTTTTGAGGTATTAAAGTCAGGCTAGTATATGTACCAGCGCATTGGCATATATTTCCTGCTGAGAGCCTATTGCCATTTTAGTACATGTATTCCCCAGTCAATTGAGGCTCCCATGACAGTTAGGCAGAAAGAATGGTTGTCGAACATCTTCTGTATGCTCCCTATCAAGGTTCAGCCATGAAAAGTGACCATTCAAGTGAGCAACAAGAGAGCTACTTTGGCCAGGGATAAAACTACTATTAAATAAATTTGAGAATTAGAAAACTGACCATGTGACACCCCTCTTCAAAAAGGGAGGGAGGCGAAATAGCCTAATGTCTTTGTTGGAGAAGTATTGGAATCAATTATTAAGGAGGTAGTACCAGAATATTTGGAAAATTATAATTTAATCAAGCTGTATCAGCATGGATTCATGAAAAGAAGATCAAGTCTGATTAATTTATTAGAGTTTTTAAAGGAAGTCTCAACCAGAGTGGATAGAGGGGAACCAGTAAATGTGCTGTATTTGAACTTCCAGCAGGAGTTTAACAAGGTCCTCATAAAAGGTTAAATCATAAGAGCCCATAGTGTTGGATACAATATATTGGCATGGAGAGAGAATTGGTTAATGAGCAGGGAACAGAGGATAGGGATAAGGGATTTTTTTTAGGTCGGTGACCTGTGGGATTTCACAGGGATCAGTGCTGGGTCCACAACAGTTTACAATATATATTAACTTGGAGGAAGGAAGCAAATTTACTGTAGTCACATTTGCAGGTGACATAAAAATAGGTGGAAAGGCAGGTTGCAAGAGAGACACAAGTACTTTACAGAGAGATATTGATAGGCTAAGTAAGTGGGCAAAAAGTTGACAAATGGAGTATAATGTAGGAAAATGCAAAGTTGTTCATTTTGGAAATGACAGCAAAAAAACAGATTGTTTAAATTGAGAAAAACTGCAGAACGCTGCAACACAAAGTGGCTTGGGGCACATATACATGAAACACAGAAAGCTAGCACACAGGTGCAGCAGGTAATCAGGAAGGCGATAGAATATTATCCCTTATTTCAATGAGTTTGGAGTATGAGAGTAGGGAAGTCTTACTGTAACTCTACAAGGTGCTGGGGAGACCAGGTCTGGAGCACTGTGAATAGTTTTGGACCCTTATTTAAGACATTACTATGGTATTATAAAAATGTTATTTCATTGGAAGCAATTGAGAAAAGATTCAATATGATGATCCCTGGTACGGAGGGAATGTCATATGAACAAAGATTAAACAAGTTGGAACTCTACTCACTGGATTCTAGAAAAATAAGAGATGACCTCATTGAGACACGTTGGAGTCAGAATGAACTTGGCAGGGTAAATGCTGAGAGGATGTTTCCCCTCATGGGACAGTGTATGACCACATAGACCGATAGTATCAGAATAAAGGGGTGTCAATTTAAGACTGAGATAAAGAGGAATTTCTTCCTTCAGAAGGTTGTGAGTCTTTGGAATGCCATGTCCCAGACAGCTGTGGGGCCAGAGTCCTTGTGTGTATTTAAGAATTAGAAGATAAATTCTTGATCAGACAGGGAATCAAGGGTTATGGGGAAAAGGCAGAAAAATGAACAAGAAGAGTGTCAAATCAGCCATGATCCTTTTGAATGACAAAGCAGGCTTGAAGGGCTACCCAACCTACTCCTGTTTCTATTTCTTGTGGCCTTATGTTCTTAAACCTTCAATTCATTTCTCAAATTGATGTGAAAAAGTCTCAAAACCCTTTTTTAAAGACATTCACCCCTTGTCATGACCGATCTTCAAATTATTTTAATCAACCTGTTCAGAATTGTTATGACACACTTCCATAGTAGTTGGGACTTGAACCCAGACCTTCTGACTCAGGGATACAGTCACTTCAACAAGTCCTTACAGCCAATATTAACTCACAATAAATCTCAAACAGGTTCCCCAAATTAGCTGCCATGTTTTTTGCCTTGCAAGCATGACAACTCGTCAAAAGTCCTTTGTTGATCAGTGAACACAACACTGGAAGCAAGTGATGCTTATAGAAAATGCGTCCCATTTTCAAAGGCTTTTCCTCAGCTTATGTATTAAATTCCTTTACTGCCCCTCCTTCTCCTGTTCAAAAATGCATGAATAATCTACTAAGATTTTTTGCAATAAAATCCTCTGATATGCAGATATTTACATTTTGAATATGTAATGCTCTAAATTGCAACATTTTGTGTGCGCTTTGCGGACTTCCGATGAGAATACACAACTTTGGACGGGACA
Source organism: Ginglymostoma cirratum (assembly GCA_024137785.1). Lineage (NCBI taxonomy): Eukaryota > Metazoa > Chordata > Chondrichthyes > Orectolobiformes > Ginglymostomatidae > Ginglymostoma > Ginglymostoma cirratum. The sequence continues at coordinate 46,172,957 of JAHRHZ010000016.1, read as the reverse complement.
TCAGGCATTTTTGCACAGAGATGCCAGGCACTCATGAAGCATGATAACACTGACCTGGAATGAAAATTAGGATGCCAATGAGATTCCTGCAAAACAAATAAGCTTTGAAATATATACCGAGTTCCTTTCTACCAAGGTTTTCCTTGTTATCCATCTATCTCAAAGTGTGATTTTCATCCTGTTGTATCAAAAGTGTTTGCACCAAATTAATGGCAGCAAACAGAGTGAATACAACATATGCAGCAATCACTGATACATCACTGCCTTTCATGTTTTGTCATTAAAAAGTTTCAAAGATGCGATTGAGATTAAAGGTTACAAAAGATTATTGACAATCATGGCAAGTTCACTAACCAGCACCATTTCTGATTGTCTCAATCAGATCTAATGTTCTATCACGTTACACTTTCCTCTTTAGAACACAATGTCACAACTAGGTGAGAAGGAGTGGTTGGGACTCTCTTTTTCTTAAAACCATCTCAATCAGACACAACAAATACTTTTATTTCTTTATTAACATGTAGCTAGCTCACTACAATTGAACTTAGTGAATTAGTTCAAAATTGAAGGAGAACCAAATCCAATGGAATGAAAGAGAGAAAACAAACAAATGTCAAACATACACGCAAACATGGCTAATAAAGTTTCAAAAGAAAGATGATCTGGAGAAGGGTGTCTAGACATAGACAGGGAAAGTAAGAGCAAATACAGCTACAGAACCAAACAGTTCCTTGGACTCCATGAAGGCAAACACCTAAGTCCAGTAGTTTATTTGATGTCTGGTTTCTTCCATCATGATGAAACTACAGATGCCCTGGAATTCTTGGTGAGAGTCTCCATGTTCCAGGTTGCTTTTCATTGGCAAGCTCATGAGTGTAAGAGATAGGAAGACAAGATCTTTCAGCACCTGTTATTAGTCCATGTTGTTTTCTCTCTTTCCTTTGTCACTCAAACCAAGCTACAAAAATATGGTTAATTCCTATTTCCCAAGTCTAACTCCATTTTCTTTTTCAAACTGAACACTTCACAGGTAACCTCACACCTCCAATATGTCACATTATCCTGTAAGTGTGAATAAAAAGGGATCTGCAAAATTCTTGATGCCTCACTGATTTTCAGTGCCTCTTAATTAAAATAATGCAGCTGATTTGGTATTTCTTTACAAGAGGGTGGTACTGCCAAACGAGCTGGTGGAGGCATATACAACAGCAAAATTAAAGAGGCATTTTAACAGATATATGAATAGGCAGGGGTTAGAGGGATACAGACAACATCAAGGCAAAAGGTTTTTTAAAAGGCATCAAGTGTCGGTGTGGACTTGATGGGCACAAGGGCTTGTTCCTGTGCTGTACTGTTTTTTGATCTTTAAAACCGAGAACCCACTCAGAGCCCAGTGATATGTCTCTGTCCATGCTGCTGGGAGCAGACATGAGGCACTGCAGATGATAGTCCCTGCAGTGCTAACCTACAATGATGGGAAGGCTGAGGAATTCTTCTCAGAAAGAGACCGGCAGATTCTTAGGAGAATGGGGCCACCTGTAAGACATAAGAAGCAGAAGGAAGTGTGGCCCCAGGTTAGTCATTGTGTTTGAAGCCTGGTAAATGTGACCATAGCAGTGGATGTTCTATGTTATGTACTCTGGTGTTGGATTATGCATGTCTCAGCATCCCTATAAGAGCAGTCCTATTATCTCCTGCCAGAACAAGAATCCTTTCCTCAGAGAGATTGAGGACATGGATGTCCAGCACCTCACCTCTATCAGTGCAACATCACTCTGCCCTGTTATGAGATGCCTTCTCCTGTAATGACATTAGGGGAGACAACGGCCTAATAGTATTACCACTAGACTATCAATCCAGCAATGCCAGTAATGATCTGGGGACCCAAGTTCAAATTTGCTGTGGCAGATGATGAAATTTAGATTGAATTAAACATCTGGAATTAAGAGTCTAATGATGACCATGAAACCATTGTCAATTGTTGGAAAAGCCCATCTGGTCTACTCTAGGGAAGGAAACTGCCATCTTTACCTGGTCTGATCTACATGTGACTGCAGACTGACTGCAATGTGGTTGATTCTCAACTGCCTTTTGGTCAGTTAGGGATGGACAATAAATGCTGGCCTATGATGAATAATAATAATCAAAAAGACATATGAGTAAGATGCAAGTGGGTGAAACGGCTGTTAGGGTAGTGCATGTTGGGGAAAGATGTTGAGATGTTCCTTAGGAGGGAAGAGTCAATGTAGAGGGCATGGGAGGTAGTTGTTTGATGGGATTGGGGTTTAAAAGAGCTAGTAAGGCAAGGTGTTGTATGTGACAGAGTGGCTGTCTGGTGAGAGGTGAGTCCAGTGATATACAAGTGTGACGTAGCAGGGAACAAAGTATTACTCTTACCTTGGCAGCAAGGCGAAGATCATTGTCCCTCTTCCTGCACTGTTGCCCTGCCCTCATCACCCTGAAGATGGCACTGATCTGGGTGGCAATTTCTGACCAGACTGGCATGATACAATGGCATGGCCTCCTCTGCCAGTCGTCTGGGAAAAGGACTCATCTCCTCTCACCCACAATGACCTCTAGATCCCTCTCCGAGAATTGTGGTGCCAGCCACCCACACCCCCACCCCAACCTTTTCCACCATCTCTCCATTGACACCTAACACAGCCAAACAGAAATATTTAAATTCTTTCTTCTTTTCATTTACAATTTCTTCCCTCACCTCAACAATTTTCCCTCCGTCTGTTCTGAATACATTATCAGCCTGAATGTCAGTTCTCATCCACTGCAAAGCTGGACTGATGAATTGGCAGATGCCAGCGCTCCTGTACGTGCATAGTTGGTGTTAAAAGATGGCACTGCCCCAAGGGATGCTGCTCTTATGGAAGATTCTACTGCACAGCTGGTTCCTCTGTGAATGGCACATGTAAGAGGTGGTAAAGATAGGGTGTGATTCCCACTATGAGGGCTCAAACAGCAACTGAAGTGATGAGTTTTTAATTGGAGTGAGGCAAATTTTAACAGTTTGAGAGAAGAACTTCCAAAAATTGATTGAAGTAGACTGCTGTCAAATAAAAGAACGTATGATAAGTAGGAGGCTTTCTTAAGTGCGATAACAGGAGTTCAGAGTGATGGAATACTCCCCACTTGCCTGGATGAGTGCAGCCCCAACAGCACTCAAGAAGCTTGACACCATCTAGGACAAAATAGCTCGCTTGATTGGCACAACATCCACAAGCATTCACTCCCTCCACCACCAACACTCAGTAGCAGCAGCGTTTACTATCTACAAGATGCACTGCAGAAATTCACCAAAGATCCTCAGGCAGCACTTTCCAAACTCACGACCACTTCCATCTAGAAGGACAAGGGCAGCAGATGCATGGGAACACCACCACCTCCAAGTTCTCCTCCAACTCACACCATCCTACTAGCGGAAACAACCTCCCTGCCTCCACCTTATCTATTCGCTTCATAATCTTATATGTTTCTATAAGATCTCCCCTCATTCTTCTGAATTCCAATGAGTATAATCCCAGCCTACTCAGTCTCTCCTCATAATCCAACCCTCTCAACTCTGGAATCAACCGAGTGAATCTCCTCTGCACCCCCTCCAATGCTAGTATATCTCTTCTCAGGTAAGGAGACCAAAACTGCACACAGTACTCCAGGTGTGGCCTCACCAGGACCCTATACAGCTGCAGCATAGCCTCCCTGTTTTTAAACTCCATCCCTCGAGCAATGGCAGACAAAATTCCATTTGCCTTTTTAATTACCCTGCTGCACCTGCAATCCCACCTTCAGCAATTCATGCACAAGGCCTCCCAAGTCCCTCTGCACAGCATTTATAGGGCCCCTTAAGTTTCAAAGAGGTCATCTTTGTGTTGAACCTCAAGAGATCGGAGAGATATTAAATTAATATTTTACATCAGTTTTTACGGTGGAAAAAGAAGTGGAGGCTAGAGGGCCCAGGGAAATAACTATTGATGTTTTGAAAA